>CM069443.1:25133286-25361855 GCA_035610835.1 Ophiura sarsii
GTAAAATATTTTTATTTCATGGTTCTGGGGGGGGGGGGGGGGGGGGGGGGTTAACACAAATCTATTACCAAGATATCAGCTTTTTAAAATATTTAACAAAAAAAGTTATGGAAAGAATAAAGAAAGAAAGAAAAAGAATCTTTATTGTCCTTATATTGACATTGTTGTAGTATTGAATATGAAAACTATCAAAGTCAAAACTGCCGTTTCCTTTAATGATTTACGTCAGCATTACTGATATTGCGTACTGGTCAGCGTTACTGATATTGCGTACTGGTCAGCATTACTGATATTGCGTACTGCGCCTCCCACGGCCACGCACTGCTTGGATGAGCATGCAGTTTTCTGAGAGATTATCTCTGACTCTAGTCTCTGTAGTGGAGACATGCCCTTTTTTGAATGAACTCACACGTCTGCTGCAATTTCACCAAAATTTGGTGAAAAGTGTGTACCCGTCAGAGCCGTAACTGAAAAAAGTCCTTTGTTGTGTACCAATAGGCAATACCTTATTTGTGAAGGCCTCCCCTTACCCCTTTTTTTTAAACGCCCCTTCCCCATTATCTAAAGCATTTTTCACGCCGGTTTTGGACTAAAATATGTCATATCCCCACCCACCACCTTAGTCACTTTTATTCAATGCAAATGTATAGTGGAGATTCACTTGAAATGGGTTTATTTAGTCAAATCTGCACGCAATTTCTTACACATATTTTCGATGCGGAGTGTCACTTCCGGGTTTGCGGACCGCCATCTTGGATTTAAGTTGGACATAATTTCAACAAAAGATGATGCCACGAACAATCAGCCCAGGGTATGTTTGGAGAAATTTGGGAATACCGGGTCCCGGGAGCATGATTTCCCGATTTTTCGTATTGTGTATTGTAGTCCTAAATTGAACCAGGCCAACCTTTATAATGAAACATTTTGTCAGTGACAGGTGGTAACAAACCAACAACAACAACAACAACAAAGAAACAAAGAAAAAATAAGAAAGAAATGATTACCCCAATGCCTGACAATTAACGTGGCTAGGCCTGGTGGTATTGCTATCTTTAAGGGACATTTATTGGTGTTGAAAATTTTAAATGTTTAAAAATTTACTTCAGAATTCAAGATGAACATTAAAAATTACCATTATTGTTGTTTCTATTAACAAAAACACAGCCAAACTTGATTAAAACAGTACCATAGCTATTTATTGAAAAACGCCCTCTATGCAAATATGGTTTGCGTTATGTATCACACGTACTGCGGGGATACTGTTCGACGTAAAATGCTCGTAGCGCTCTATGAGCATTTTTGAATCAACGTTTTGTTGTACAAAGAGGGCTGATTTTTCTTAATCCTTATAGGTGTAAGTTCATACATGTAATACAATTATAAAAATATACAAATCCCAGTTGTTATCATATATTTTTGTAATTGAGGGCGCTGCCTCCACCACATCTCTTAATGCCCCTTTAAGTAGATAGCAAACAATAAAACTACCGTTAATATTAATTGCAAATAGCGGGGCGTGGACGATATTATATACAAGCGTCTTTACAATTCCATACACGCTGTGAGTGCCAGCCCCTGGCCCCTACCACACTGCTGAACCATTGCGCAGTACGCATTAAGGTAATATTGTGATATTTTTCAAAATACACTTACTTTTTCTCTCTCCCAGGTCGAAATTCCAGTTTAACAGTTGAAAATCCAGTTAAACCAGTTGGTTCCATGATGGAAAATGGCCCATTTTTAACTAGGTTTTTGAACTGAGTTTAAAACCCAGTTGAACTGAGTTAAGACCCAGTTGAATACAGTTGTTCCGTTGTGGAAAATGGCCCACTTTTTCAACTGGGATCAACTGGAATTTTGAATTTTTTTTGACCTGGGCTATGATGAAGTTTGAGAAATGGTGTCATTTACTTTAGTACCATTATAAGGAATGGCAGCATTTTTAAAAAAATTGTATTATTTTTCTTTCTACACAGGAATGAGGTCCTTAGAAAATTTGAGGCAGTGATTGAAAAAATCTTGGAAAGTATAGCTAGAGAGGAACCACCTATATTATCATATGACAGCCGAAAGACATGGGAAAATATCAAGTAAGTATGGCTTTTTACAATATACCCTAAGTCGACTTTATATTTTCCTTTACATTCCAGGATTGTTTTTGACATTTTTGCCTGGTATTTTGCTTAAATATAGCTGGGTGTCAAAGGTGGTTTATCCTTCTAGTCCCTAGGGACTAGCTTCACCATCATTTTTTCATCATTCTTCATTCAATCATTAAAAATACAATAAAATTGATAAAAAGAACGTACCATATTATCCCTATTAAGCGCCCAGGCCCTTATAAGCGCACACCCCTGTTTTTCTCAATGACCGTGCCTTGTACCAACAAACAATCCCTTATAACTTATAAGCTCCCACCTTTACAATTACCATAGCACTGTACAACAACATTTTTGCCACAGCGTCCTTCAGTAAAGCAGTACCAGTATGCCTGGTTCGCTCGCCACCGCTGCCCGCTCTCCCTGGTGCGAGCTGTCATCTTTGTTTTTTATTCATGGCTTAAATACAACATCGCGCATGCTCAAAACTACCGAGAATAAACTAAGTTTTCGGAAGGGCACTTGGCACTTGAAGCTTGTCGGAACATTGACATCATGTAATGTGGCCACAGTGAGACCACTGCGACGCCGCAATGTTGATTCCCCCCAAAAAAAAATTATTATTTTTTTAAACAGTTTATTTTCAATCGCACATGGTTTTCCGCTAGTGCAACCTTGCCTAATTCGACAGTGTTTACAATAAATGAGTTTAAAAAAGGTAACTTAATAAGCGCCCACCCAAAATTACTTTGCTAACCGCCCTGGGCGCTTAATAGGGATAATATGGTACATCAGCATTGACCGACCAACATACAGGCAGGGAAAGACAGGACCAACAATACAAACAGTAAAGTAAAGTGTCATGACTAGCTAAGCTCGTACGCGGAGTGCCCATCTCTCTTTCCTTGGCGTTTGGGCCAGACTTCTTGTTATGTTTGCTGGGGGGGGGGGGGGGTCGCCACTCCTCACAACGAGTCTGTTCTACCTTGTTTTACCTACCCAACATTAATTAATGCCTGTACCTATTTATACACCTGGGTGAAGAGAGGCAAGCGCAGTAACGAGTCTTGCCCAAGGACACAACACGCTGGCCACAACGGGACTCGAACACACAACCTTGGTATTGTGGAGCGAGAACATATCTGGATCACGCGTGCCCGACGTTTGTTATGTTCGATCAAACAAATTGAAATGTTTGAAACACTTTTTGATTTTGTTGATGTTGTTGAATTTTTTGAAATATTTAGAAAAATTGCTGAAAATGTATTTCTTTTCCGCAATAAAGATTTACAGAAGATGTTGGACTAGAAATGAAAAGCTGCAACAGAACAGAAGTCAAGTTCGATTCTTTGAATTCTACAAATAAGTTTGGTAAGATTCCTCTTGTATATTTCATGGTGTTCATACAATATGCTAATCATGATCTTCTGGTTTTTTTGTCTAAATGCTATCCTATAGAGTTGGCAGACCTACTTGTTCCTGTGATTTAATTAATTTAAAAAATCTCTAGGTCAAATTTTTCGGGTGCGTTCTGTTTTAATATTGGTGAATTATATGGTAATTGACATAAGACAACAACAAAATCCACTCTTTGAACAGTTCGTTTTTTTAATATTTTGGGACATTTTGGTGATTTTTAGCAATTTTTCAAAATATTTCAATTTTTTTCTTTTTCTTCAACCATTTCAATATTTTTTTAAATGTCTGAAAATGAATTTAATAATTGGCAAAAAGATTACACACATTTTAAAAATATTTTCACTAATATTTTCACAAATTTAAAAAAATAGGTCGGTCGGAACTTTAGAACCTTTTTTTTGTTGAAGTTTTTTGCAACCAGTTACTTATTCCAAGAAGATTAGTTATATTCTGGAAATAGCTGATAACAAGCTCCATTTTTCTGGATAAGTCCAAAATATTGAGTTAAATAACATGCGCTGTTTTCCAAAAATCCATAATGACATTACAAATGACAGCCATTTTATGATTTTATCATGATTTTGCTTTTTATCGTACATCCATTCCAAGTAACAGGGCGATACGATTCTTAATTACCTCAAAATCATGGTTTTAGAGTGAAAATAAACTGTCGGAGTCTGCGCCAACAACTTATTTTTACTCTAAATTCACACTAAAATCTTGATTTTGAGGTAATTAGGAATCGTATCGCTCTGTAACTTGGAATATCATGATTTATGAAATGTAAATCTGCAAGAAAATCTACTTTCTAAAAAAATCATGAATAGAGGGCGCTCCCTGGCAAAGATCACATACTATGCCTTTAAGTGTCTTAAACCTTTTTTGGGGGCTATGATCTTTTTTTTAACATTAAGATATTTTGATATCAGAAGAATCCCCATATTTTTCTCATTATGTCTGTAAAATTAAGGGCCAGAAATATTCCATTTAGAAATTATAGGCTAAAATGTGGTGAATTACTGCCAACGGTGGTTAGCCACTAGCAAGTTTGTGTACTACTCAATGGGCACATTTCGTGTGACATTGTGCTTCTAAAATTAGAACCATTGGAGTTATGCAAATCAAACTTTGGAATGTGACAATTTTAAAGATGACCTTTCATGTTAAATAGAAAACATCAAGTTGAAAATATGGCCAGCAATCAGAACATCTACCTTTAGACATGTTTTACTGTGTGTAAAACAAGACCTTGTAAATTGATTATTTACAGGCTCAAGAACTTACAAGTATTGAAAACCAACAGTTTTGGTAACTTTTTAACCTGACAATCTATGTTTATGTGACTATTTAACTATGCCTCTTTACAGCAGTGACACTCAGAGTATTGGCGATGTGTTACAAACTGGTTCAGAGCAACACTTATTCAACCAAAAGGTATGAGATTTCTGACATGCTTTCAGTTTAAAATTATTGTATATATACCAATAATTACCAATGTATCATTAGGCTTGCATATTAAGTTTCCATAGAATGTAGGTTAAAAAAAGGCTATTGAGAGCAGTTCTCATTTATATTTAGAGATATAGATTATGTTTGAAGATGCCTGTAAGCAGGGCTGAAACTTAAGATTATTGCCACCCAGCCAATCTGGGCAGGTAACTCCACAGAAATTCCACCAGCCAGTGTAACTCACTTACGCTGCAACTTTAACACATTTTTACCCGCCAGTCGGTCTGGTACTTTGCAGCTTCACCCGCCCGACGCAAAAGTTACCTGATATGGGCAGGTGGGCGGGTGCTATTTCCAGGCCTGCCTATAAGTTCTTAAACATATCTTGAGTATATTGGTGTAATCATTCAATCTAGAAAGACAACATTGAAATATTAATTGTCATCTGTAGTGCTAATTGTTTGAGGATTGAGGTCAAGGCTCATAATAAGCGGGTGCTGGGCGATTTTTACCCCTCGGTCCTCCTGCCATAGCGCCCGGTGATGCTGAAAAATAAACAACCGAGCGCTGATATTTTGTCCAAACCAGCGCCCGTTGAAGGATCGGGAAGCTCGCTCAAGACATTGAATTTCGTTTTGACAACGCTGCCATGCTGGATTTAATAAAAAGTTAGCTCCCGGTAGACTGAAAGTAGCTCCTGGTTTTCAATAAATCCCATGATCCGCGCGCTACTTTTGAAAAAAGTAGCTCCCGGTAAAAAACCTGTTATCTTGAGTCTTGATTGAGGTAGACTTTATCCATCTTTGCCTGTTACTATAATGCAAGCCAAAATGTAAAGATGATAGAAGTGCCCCTTCCCACCCTCCCCTATAGACACACTTTGCTACAAATATATTAATAGTTGATAATGCTTTACATTTGCTTATTATAGGGATATGTATTACAATGATACCCAACTATTTGGCAGCCAAGCAGTCCTAGATGATATCATAGACAACATTGCTTGTATGGTGCAGGTACCAAGATGGAGATTACATGTGGTGAGAAGTTTAAGGCATGAAAATGTTTGTTTGGTACATGACACATCGTATTGTATTGGTAACAACAAGCTACCATAGTTTATGGTAACACAATTATGCTAGAAAACCACACAGGCACACATCCCCAATAGACCTTATGTCAAATCTTTGAAGGAAGACAATCTCAAATTAAATTTGAATATGACTGTATGTCAAGTAAACACACCTTATTGTATTATTGACACATCAATAAATTCCAAACAAAATCCTTTTAAAGTTAGGCTTATCTTGACTTGTATTACTGCCTCATTGAATGAATCCCCAGAAGACTCTTTATTTCAGTAACATATTAATTATGTTTTTATTGGATTTTCTTGTGTGTGTTTGGTATAGCTGGCTTCATCAAAGGGATGTATTGCAGGTGATTTACAGTATACAGAAGTAGATGGAAATCATGTTGACTGTAGCACCAGTGCAACAGTAAGTTGTTCATGTATGGCTAATAAAAGTGATAGTATTACTCTCTTAATCTGATTTGATAACTTTAATTGATAATACGAATCTTTTGTGCTGATGCAGATTGCAGTACCAGTTCAACAGTAAGTGTTCATTGTTATATCCAATTTGGTTGTTATCTTCAGTAGATAGCATGAAACTTTTAAGTTTACGCTCTTTTCAGAGCAAGTTAGAGATAAGTTAGTTAGCTAAAACATCTGGTATCTTCAGTAGATAGCACAATGTTCTGTATGTTGGTTGGATTACCAGTTGTTTCATCATAGCCAATACTTTTGATATCTTCAGTAGATAGTATCAAGCTCTCTATGCTGACTGCGTTACCAATAAAGCAACAAAAAAATAGTTGTGTTGCCCTCACCGACCGTAAAATCGTAAAAACTAGGGTCGCATTTTTTCTTTTAGATTTAAATTTGATTAAAAGTGTCTAAATGTTACTATTTCTTGCTTGAAATGAATAAGTAAGCCTAAATAAATGTTTATTGTCACACTAGAAACATTATTAAATTGACATATGGGCCTATACCAATTATGTCTTGACATAAACCATATATATTTTAGCCCCCCCCCCCCCCCCCCCCCCAAAAAAGAAATGAAGAAAACAATTGAAACAAATGTTGAAAAAAATAAATCTGACCGAATGACCCGATTTTAAATTTTTGGCCCTTTAGGGCAACACAACATTTTTTGGGGGCCTAAGTTGTGTGTTGAACTACGCAATACGTCTGTCCTTGCTAACGCATATTACCAGTTCAACAGTAAGTTATTACCCGTCCAACAGTAACATGTGTTGTTATAGATAGTATGTCTGCTATTTCCAGTTACTTGATAGCTCTTTACAATAAGTGCAGTAACAGTACAGCAGCAAGATATGTTGTTAAGTCAGTATATTTGCTTTCTTCGGTAGATAGCACAATGCCCTATATGATGAGTACATATTTGTTGATATAGCCAATATATCTCTCATATTCAGTAGATAGCATCAAGCTCTTTTTGCTGACTGTAAATAACAGTTCAACAGATGTTATTGCCAATATTTTGCTGTCTTCAGAAGATAGCATCAAGTTCAGTTCTTTATACTGAGTAAAGCACCAGTTTAAAGTGTAATACGATACAGTGATTATTGCCTATGCAATTCAACAGCAATGTTAGTTATTTTATCCAACAACACAACAGATAGCTCAAATTCTTCATACTGATGCAATAACAGAATCGTTTAAAAGATAGGCTTGTTATAATAGCTTCCATATAGGCCTAAATATCTTCAGTAATTGATGAGTCACAAACAAGGTATTTGCTATCTTCAATAGTGGTTTCAGTCAATTTGTGATACACTGTGTGTGAGCACACGTATCATCATTCATTATGTCTGCATGGTAAGGATTGTACATGTACCTCAGTTAATTGCATACATTTTGTTTGCTTTCTTTCAGGGTGTTCTTGTTCCAGCTCATGTTAATGGCATCACAAGTATCCTTTCTTGAATCAAACAAGTCTGTTTAAAAACGAATTTAACCAGAACAAAGTGTAAATATGTAGTTCATGTTTAAAGACAATAATTTATGATAGTTGAATTATATTACTTAGAGAATAAAGTATAGTTCTTAGCTGTTTTGCTATATACGATGGTCGTATAATGTATAGGCTGTACCATATTTGTGTCGTCGTGTATGGCCACCGCGCTGCGTTATACGCACAACGCATACGCCGGCGACTTTGTGTAGGGCAAGCTAATGTGATAATCATACGCACTGAAGGTATTATTATTCGAATGAATTAAGCCCTGCCCAAACTATACACCATTGTCTCATAATGTATGGGCGTATCGGCTGAAAATCAGCCCAAAACCAATCAAATTGCCTGCTGACATCCAAAACCACACTTACTATATAAGAATATTGTGTAATAATAAAACAGCACACTTTATTGCTGTCAAGTGCAAGTTCGGTATTCTTATATCTCACTGTTTAAAACTGGTTAGAATTTACTATTTAAATATGTTGCACCCCCATCCTCATTCCTGCATAAAAGGTGTTGGTGTAGCATTGTCATATTTCATTCAAAGAGTAATAATAGTCAAACATTCTTTCAACATAGTTATTCAAGATGTAGGGTGCATTGTCATGATGCATTTTAGGAAAATTGTGACGTACATAAAACATACATAAAATGTAGAATGAAAGTCACATGAATTACTGGCATTGATTTACAGTACTATCTTGTTTATATGGAAACTTGTCAGCAATATCATAGAACTGATTAATTTGAGATGCATTAAATAGAACAGAAAATATCCTGTTCATCATGATAATGGGGGCTTTTATACCAAAAGATCCAGTGTTGAAAGGGTAAATTTGTTTGTGTTAAATGACTGTCTCTGACTTTAAAGTGGTGATTTGAGATACACTTGACCACAACTGCTCTTCTTCGTTTTCTTTCTTTCTTTTTTTTTGGGGGGGGGGGGGGGGGGGGGGGAGAGGGATAAGGCTTCATGTGTGATGAGTTGTTTATCCTTAACTGTGTATTAATAGACATTCAATCAAGAGCTAAATTTGTGTTGGTAGTTGAGAAAGATGCTACCTTCCAAAAGCTGCTTGATGATGGACTACTCAAGAAGCTAGCACCATGTATAATTGTTACAGTAAGTGGAAAATGAATTACTGTAAAACCAATAAATTAGCGAGGTATTAAATTTTGCAAATTTTGGGCTGAACTTAAATTCGCGAAATTGAATCCCTGTAGAATAAACCATGGTAAAAGCTTTACATTGGAGTCAAATTTTGGAATCGCAAAATTAAAAAAATGTTGGCTTTTGGTAATTTGCGAAAATACAGTACCCGCAAATTTTAAATGTCTTACAGTAGTTGCATGCATAATAAATTATTATAAACAATTGTAAGGTTGCATAATATCCTTTGGTTTATGGTATATTGCAAATTTTGTAATTGCAACATTTTTAAATTGAATAATAAACATAATAAATATTAAGCCTATCACATAAGAAAGGTTTTAAATTAGTTTCCCTTGACCAAATATGCTAACTAAGAAAGTGTAAGTGATTTATAAATTTTTATTAGTTATGGAAAGAGAGTCTGATGATATAAAATATTAAACAATCTTGAAACTAATGGACCTACGACACATATTCTCCTGGCCACAGTCCAACATAGTGGGCACACTCCAATCAGCTTACTGTGCATGCTTGAAAACTCACAAAATTACTCAATTACCCAATCAGAGCCGTGAGGTTGAGCTTTGCACAGGTTGCGCACCACAAATTGCACCGTTTTTGGGGTGAGGTTGACCTACAATCTTGGAAAAAGTCTTGGAACGCGAACGCTGAGCACATGTGTTTGGTATTGTGTGCATGTATTGATACTAGTGTCTTCTGTTATAAACGGAACTTGTTCAAATGAGATTTTTCCTTCCCCACCCCTCATCGATCAAGGTTGGGACCCCGGGGGGGGGGGGGGGTCAGTGAACATACCAAGCGGGTACGCATCTGCGTCCAAAAAAAACGTCGAAAAGGGTCCAGATTTCACCACACGACGTCGTCGACGTCTTTCTGAAAAAGGGGTTCTTTTTAGGGGGCATCGCACTTTAGGGTATCCATACAGCATCGAGGTATCGACGTTTAGGGGTACTAATTGCCGGGATAATTGTTATATGTGTCACTTTTCAATAAACATGCAAAATGATGAAAAAAATCTTCAATATTTCCCTCCTTTTTGCATGCATTCTACATCATGCATATCTGTATGAATGTCACATGATTATGAATTAAGATTATTTTGAGCATTACTATATTACGCCATTTAGGGGTGCATTATTGAGTGTACTTGGTAACGCCATTTAGGGTAGGGTTTGTATGTGTTACGCCATTTAGGGGTATCAAAATAGTGTTCTGGTTTACGCCATTTAGGGTCCATTTCAGAGGTGCTTCGACGCGCATGTGTACCCGCTTGGTATGTTCACTGACCCCCTGGGGTTGGGACACTCTGGCAAGCTGCAGGAGCCACTGGCCTTGGTCAACATTGTACGGGGGAGTGGTGGTGACACTTTTCCGTTTATCACACGCAAGCGTTCCAAGACTTTTTTCCAGGATTGTAGCTTACTTTTACGCGAGATCAACCTCATGTGACATGTGTCCATTCAGGTGTTATAAAGATACATTCAGTTAAGTGATTTCAAGGCAAAATCTTTCTTTTTATTAAAATTATTTTTTTGCATAACATTTCCTTTAAAACAATAGATATAACTATGATATTGCCAATCTCTTTTCACTCAAGGAGTTGCAGATAGGGATAGGGGAAACACCTATATATTGGTACAATTCTGGAAAATTAAAGACAAATATTGTTATAACAATACACTCATGAAGTATATTTGATCATCTGGGCCAGGTACCAAAATGGTTCACCTACCAAAAATATCCTAGAAACTGGGAGGCTGCAGGCATGGCTCAGTCTCGCTAAAAAGACTCAACATAGGGCAAAAAAAAAATAGTTGTGTTGCCCTCATCCGGCCGGGTCAAAATTCTGAGAATGTGGGCTGGGGTTTTTTTTTTTTTTTTTTTTTTCCAAGATTTTTTTTTTTTTCCAAGATTTTTTTTCAAGATTCTTTTTCTTCAAGATCTTCCAATATGTGAAAAGAGATGGGCAAGAAACCAAAATATTCACCATTGGGTTGAAAATAGCGTTTTCCTTAGTATCTTCACACATGTTGACTGAAATAATAGGTATAAAATCGTTGATTTGGTAAAATTTAAAATATAAAATTTAAAAAAAAATCCAGCCGGCCGTCCTTCCCGATTTTAGGCTTGTGAGGGCAACACACTTTTCTTTTTTTTTGGCCTAGGCTCCTTCCATTCTTTCCATCTGGCTCTGAGTGAATATACAGGAAAACCTTACAAAAAGCATAAAACCTCAACTATAAAAAAATGAGAGTGCTTCCCAATACCAAATTACTGAGTGTGCCTTGAAATCAAAATTGAGACACATCTCCTTTTTGCCAATCAAACTGGATACCCATGAGCAGTAGGTAAGGTGCATTAGCAGACCTATCTTTATTAGCAGACCTGTCTTTGGACCTGTCATATGTTTTCTTGTAGGGTAAAGGTTTTCCTGATGTGAACACAAGATTGATGGTGCGGAAGCTCTGGGATACATTACAAATACCAATCTTTGGGCTTGTTGATGCTGACCCTCACGGTAAGGTTTAGGTTTTTACTTAAATTTAACATACATTATTGACCTGCTACATTATGGTTAGGCATCATTTGTTTGTTGATAAAACAGTTTAATGTTAAAAATGTGAGAAATGGACTTATTCTATTAGTAAGAGGGGGGGGGGGGCAGTTGACCATTATACTATAAGCATGCATGACCACAAAAATGCGTAATAAGATTTTATAGATGGGCGCGTTATGTGTGCAAAGTGTTTGGGGTCTAAAATCAACCATTTTCAACAAAAAGTACCCGGTAGTATCCTTTAGATATTTTACTTGTTTAGGAGGTCAAATGGGTGGGGGGGGGGGGGGGGGGGGAAATAAACATGCACAAATATAATTGTATCCTGCATTTTGGCTTCAGAGGAAATGCATTTTTAGGGGTTTCTGGAAAATCTTTTGTCACACATGCTTACAGCATCATATAGTTGACTGCAACTCTCCCCCCTCCCCCAGAGTATAAGCCATGGAGCCTGAAATTGTTGTATGTATTTTCCACGTTGTAATAAAGAGCGACATGCATGGCTGGCTGTTCATAAAGCTATTTATATTACTTTAATTGGATCCAATAATGGGACACTTACAATTGCAAATGTATGCACACACACTGAAAATCAAAAACAAATTTGAGGTTTTATATGGTTAGAAATGTATGACCATGACAAAAGTATAGAGATTTTTCTTCTTCTTCATATTACCATAAAAATTGATCGTTCTGAAACTGCAATTGTTAACAATACTAATAATAATATAGAGGTTGATGCCATGAAATTACACAGGATTCACTCTTAGGGTGCACGCCACTAATGTGCTCCGCAATGCTTTCCTATGGGGAAATAGCTTTGGAAGATCGTGTATATTTCGAGTTACCTTGCAACTCATTATGAAAATTTGTGATTGTATAAAACTGATTTTATTTTATCTTAATATCTAATTTTCAGGTCGGAGTGACCGATTAGATTTTTCTATCTATGCCCCTTTTGAACAGGCCTGTATTTTTCGATACTGAAAAAACGCCTCCTATCGCAAATCAATATGTATATTCATACGCCAGTAAATCACAAAATTACATTAAATCAACCAGTTTTTTCACAAAGTATAATGAATATATTTTAATAAATCCAAAAACTTCAAATTGGATGACATTTTTGGCAAAAAAACTGACCATATTTCACAAAATCACTCGCCTAGCTGTGTGATCGCGATTTGATTAGGTTGCAGAGTGATCGTAATAGTGGTGTGTGCACCCTTAACATTATTCATTTGAAATAATGTTTGTAACGTCTTTACAGGTTTGGACATCCTCTTTGTGTACAAGTTTGGATCCAGGGTAAGCCAATTTAACACCAAATCATATGTTTTAAATATGTGACCTGTTGCATCTAAAAGTGTGAGTTGTAATACAACTGTAGTTCAGTATCACATATTTGGATTTTCATGTACTGTAAAAGTAGAAATTTTTGCGAGGTTTTTATTTTCGCGAATTTCACGAATCAACCCTCATCCGCGAATATATAAACTCGCGAAAATTATTGACTTCCATTGACTTTTGTTCACAAATGTTGAAAATCGCGAAAATA
This sequence comes from Ophiura sarsii, assembly GCA_035610835.1. NCBI lineage: Eukaryota > Metazoa > Echinodermata > Ophiuroidea > Amphilepidida > Ophiuridae > Ophiura > Ophiura sarsii. Next base: position 25,146,593 of record CM069443.1, read on the forward strand.
AAAAATCGCGAAATGCCTGTTATGACCATTTTCGTGAAAATATCTTATCGCAAAAATATTGACTTTTATAGTATAGTCTGTGTAAATATCTCAACATAAATATCATCCTTCAGACTTGGAGTACACATGAAATAATTCCAACCTTTCTTAAAATGATTCTCAAATTTCTTTAAGGTATATTATGTGATCTTTTTCATGGAACGCCCTCTATCTTTAAATTTGTTCTCGTAATGTATTTTGTGTGTCTTAAATAATATCTAAAAGTGTGACACCACATATTTAGATTTTCATGTATAGTCTGTGTAAATATCTCAACATAATATCATCCTTCAGACTTGGAGTACACATGAAATAATTCCAACCTTTCTTAAAATGATTCTCAAATTTCTTTAAGGTATATCATGTGATCTTTTTCATGGAACGCCCTCTATCTTTAAATTTGTTCTCGTAATGTATTTTGTGTGTGTTAAATTACATTTATAAACATGAAACTCAAGTATCTTCTAAGTTACAGAGCAATATGTTTCCTAATTACTTCAAAATCATATTTTGAATAGGTTAAAATAAACAACTTATTTTCTGAATGTTTTTGTTTGTTTTTGTAAATAGAATGCCATGGTGTGACACTGTTTCTAGCTATAATCGTAACTGTATTCAAGTGAACACAATAGAATACTTTATAATGAAAATATAAAGAAAGAAAAAATGTTGAAAACCTCCTTAAATTGGAAGCAGATTTCCATTGTGATTTAGTAAATTTCTGTGATATATTTATGAGTCCAGAAATGTCAATTTTCATTATTTAAGAGAGAACAGAATGATATGTATATGTTAGACAAGTTTGAAAAAGATTGCATAATATTGCTTTAATATTCATACTTGGAATTTTACCATAAAACACCTTACGGGAATGCTTAAAGATTCTAATTTTGTTTTGTCTCCACATTTTTCCTACACAGTCGCTATCTTATGACTCTCACAACTTGACAGTCCCTGTGATACGCTGGCTAGGTGTTCTACCATCAGATATTGAAAGATTACATGTACCAAAACAAGTTCTTATACCCCTCACCAAAGCAGATATGGACAAAGCCAATGAGTTGATGCAGAGACCGTACTATAATGCTATTCCTCACTGGATGAAAGAGGTAACTTTATGCATACAATTTTGAGGTTCTTCCTAAAACAATACTATGAACCTTTTAATAAGGGATATCTTTTTCATAAAGCATTTACATATTCATGTTACAAAACCTTTATTTTGATTTAAATATTTATGTGCTTCTGCAACTAGAAATAGTTAAAAAAAATGGATAAGATTCGAAATTGTGTCCATGTATGACGGATAGTTATATTAGAATTTGATAACTGCTATCTTCTGAAGATAGCACTCGATTACCGCTATCTTCTCAAACCCTCCTACTGTTTACTGATAAAGAAACATTATGATGGTGCTTTTGATGATTTATTTGCACATATTTTCGTCTTGCTCCAACTTTTTGAAGAAGTCTCAGTGGTCTCTTGTTGAAAATATGGGTAAATACAATTACTTCCTTTTCATCAATTTGTATGCGAACTTAAAATAAAAATGGTGTTTCTGTCTTTTACTTCCTTTACTTTATTACATTCAATATTTCCCTGTGATTATGGCTGTGGAAAAGTAACAAATCACATGATAGAAAGAAGTATGTATAGTGGGTAAACTGGAATTGAGATATACATTTTGCCATGTAAGATCAAATACTAACCCCAATGTTCACTATTGGTTTATTACAGATGCAAGTAATACTTCATTCTGGTGTGAAGGCTGAGATTCAATGCTTATCTGCCATATCAAGTAACTATCTTACCAATGTGTACATTCCAAGTAAAATACAATATGGAGGATGGATATGATCATGGATTGGTATAACAGGAACATGTTCATAAAAATATACGAGGGTCGGTCAATAAGTAATGAAAGTGATCATGGTATAGGATACATGAGTGATTTTATTGACAGATAGTGTGATCAATACAAAGTATGAACCTGTCTTTCAAACAATGCACTTTTTGATTTCCAAGTGTGAACTATGACATCATAACATTAGCTTAAAGTAAGTACACTTCGAACACTGCCTGAAATCTGTCAATATTTGGCTGGATATGTAACAGGTTGAAATTTGGGTCGATTGATACATTTGTGTAAATCTCGGCACTGCAAGCATAGAAACAGATAACATTTGGTGCATAGTAAGAACACACAATAATCTCTGTTTGACACTCTTTTTTAGATCTGAATTCCTTAATACAAACAAGAAGGGACCATCTCAAATACATTTTTATTAAGGAAAATCCACAAAAAATAAACCATAGAAAACAAGAAAGGATAAAGAAAAATGGAGGGATTATGATTGAGTAAATTGTTGTGGGATGTAAAGCAAAAAAAAATGGGAATTTCAAAGTGTATTATTTGAAAGACAAAGGTTCATACTATGTATTGATCACACTATCACTCATGCATCCTATACCATGGTCACTTTCATTACTTAATGACCAACCCTCATATATCAAAAGAGGTGGTCGGGATGACATCGCCATGGCCATCTTTACAGGAAGAGTGAGCAATACTCCGAATCATCAAGACATGAATTACCATTGAATCACCAGCAGTCATCAGATTAAACCCTACAACATGGTGGGTTCATACGTAACATGGGGGTGTATGTAGACTGTTCCAGGTTTGAACTATGTTGTAAAAACTATTGTTATGAGTTTGCATGAAAAACGTGACAAGTTTACGCTACATCGACTCTGAAAAGCTTACCAAAGTGTGCTTAAAAATAATAATTATGATAATTGTCTCTCGCATAACAACAAAATTGAAAACTGTGATTAGATTGGTGTCACATGATGAGGCACACCCACTGAAGTTCAATGATGATTGTATGTGCAATTTCCATTCAGAAATGCAAAAGGAGGCCATTTGTATTTTGCAATCAGTTCAAAGAATATATAAAAGGAGTTTTTGGGTAAGCTTTAGAATACCCTACCATTTTTATTCCTCACTGTGTAAGTGTATGTGTCGTTCTTTAAAGGTCCCCATTGAAGACATGCGGTGGTAGGATATACTAATGGAACTTTGAGTTTTTTATGGGAAGGGAATTGGGTATGAAGATTTCAAGGAAAAAAGCTTTTAAGCATGAAATTTGGAAAAATTAGATTAAAATGTTGACATTTTTGGAATAAATACTTGTTCAGATATCTGTGGATCGCAAAGATACTGATTGGATTAGGGTCCATTCTGAAAGTCCAATTATGAGCAAAGCATAATATTTACATCATAAAGTGTTTCCTTCGCTAAGGAGTATAACAATACTAGTTTTATTTTCTTGTTATTTAAACAACCACTGCTACATTTAATCCTTGGTTTTAATCATCATTGTAATTCTTAGTATACATGTAGGCCAAACTGCTAGTTTATGTGTCATGCGATATTGATTTTTATTAAAAAAGTTCATTAATTTAATGGGAAAGTGCGACAGATGGCCGGCTATTTGTGATATATACACCTGACATTGGAAACCAGTATTGTATCATCATCATGCTACTTTTGCACTAGATGCCCTGTTTGCAGACTGTCATCAGTGTTACTAAATCAATCATTTTGAAGCCCAAACCGTCCAGCTTAGTATTTAAAACCAAAGAAGCTGCAGCTTTGCAAAGGATGGGGTGGGTATATGGGACTCAAGTTTGAATTTGGTACGGATGTACAAATGGAAATTGAATATACCAATACAAAGAAAAAATCAAAGATTTCATCAACGGTCTGGAAAGTGAAAATGATGTCAATTTTCACAAATCATCTCCCAATTTAGTGTCACCGAGGCAAAAATGTATCTTGAAATTGGATTACTGATAGGCCTACATGTATATATACCAATTAGCCAAAAATGCAACCCATGTTTGCAGCACACCCATGCATGGTCATTTACACTAAGCACCCTCCACCCCACTTGGAATAAATGGGGGGGGGGGTCGATGTGGTAGTACTCAGATATTTTTTAGGGATGTGCCGCCAGCAAAATGTAAATTGACCCAAACATTAACCAATTTTTCCTACATGTTAGACAGATTTTGCTACAATTTCTCTGTGAAAAACAGCAAATTTAAGGATTTTAGACCCATCAATTTACCAAAATGGGTCATTCATTTACCAGTCGGATGATTGGCGCACATCCCCGTAACTTCATATTCACTAATTGACCCCTCCCCCGGTATAAATGGGGCTTTCTTTACCACTCCATTTCCATGCAAGCCAATGGTTAGTAACAAAATATCGGCCTATATTTTGTCACAAATTCGACTACTTTATAGCAAAACTGATCATTACTAGATTGTGTGGTTGGTATCTAGACATGTGTGAAATTATCACACCATTTTGTGAATATAAAATGCAATAGAATATTTCATGATTGACAGTTGTAGTATTAGAATACAAGTAATGTTTCATTAATGATAATGAAAGTATACAACAATCATTTCAGCATCTGGTATAACATTTCAACTTCTGGTATACACATTATGATGTTTGCATAATGTTTGCTTCAGTAAATCTACATTGGATGGAAGGAGTACAGCAGTGCTGGACACGTAGAGAGAAATTAACTTAGTTATAAATGACGAAGTATTTTTATATTAAGTAACATTTACCACTCGGAACAATAATTGCACCAGCTGATCAACATTGGACTTTATTCGCAAAGGTGGAATGATGACAGAATTATCAGTGAACAACATGTTGATTGTGGATATTAATACTTGTAGTTTTGTGCACTCTGCTCGGATCTGTTTCTCACATATATTCATTGATAATTTGTTTACTCCAGTGAATTGTGTTGGATAGAGTATATTCAGTGATAATCACGAAACCATCAAACAGAATAATTGCAGTAAAAGGTATATTGGAGCCTATTTCCAGTGAGGAACATGAAGAAAGAAAAATAAGCTGACATGATGCATAAATATTGCAGCAGTTTTTCGGTAAAATTTACTCTACTATAACCAAGCTGGATGACATAAAATTATATTCAATGTTTAACACAGGTTGGATATCTATAATAGTTGATACGCTATTGTACCGGTTTATCAACAATTGGTAGTATTTACTCCAGTAAAAACAGAGCAGGATGGTGCATATTGCACGGAAGACACAAACCGAGTGGTATTATAGCAGGTGTGCCTGTTTTTCAACATAATATTTGGTTTGCCAATAAAGTCTAAATTGTTGAACTATTTACTCTCAAACATTTTTTCGTATGATCTCAGATTGAACAAAGTACAAAAGTGATGGATATATTTGACACCATCAGCGAATCCAGCGTCGATTCAAACAGTAACAGAATCAAACTGTGTGGAGTATCTTACACCCCATTGGAACTATGCATGGGTGTAGCCTCTGGATTAATCGGCTTCGGTATTGTTGTTCTATTCGTTAGCCTTTTTGAACCAAGATATCCGCCACCGTGGGATGAATTGCTGATAACAGCTCGGGAATATGAGGCATTAGAACATCAATTTTGGAGTAAGAGATTCTGGCTGGATTTATCCATGGTTATAAGCTTAGGTGTTATGACTATATGTGGGGGTGTGCTGTCCGTGATACATGTGTATCTGTACGCTACTGGTTACATTGTGTATGCTCAGAGCAGGGATAGTTTCAATCGGCAGCGAATCCCAATTAGAAGGAGTGAGAGAGTCGGTTTGGTGCCTCGAGAATCAGTAAATTATGGTGGGCTGGTAGAATGAATCTGCCATCCCCAGTGAGAGTAGTACTGTGTACTCTTTGGGGAGAGGGCAGTGCAAATGAATGCATACAAGGACATGCTGCAAACCTGGGTCATATTTTGTGCTTTGGTATCAAATTATGGTACCCCTGTTTCAAGGCCAGTGTTAGTATATTGATGAGTTATTCTTTCTCAAACCTTTTAAAACAAAAATGCAGACATTTACTCATTGCTGCCTAACATTTTCAGGAAATTTGGCAAAATGTGACCACTTCTGTGTTTAAGTTTACTAATTTTGTGTATGCTCAGGTTTCTGTTAAGGAAATATCAGGCGATACTATCAACTGAAGATAGACATATTGTGTGATGCTATCTACTGAAGATAACAATACATGTACAGATATATTGTGTTGCCATAAGCAGAAGATGGTTTAGTTTAGTTTTATTTGGCATATCAAAACACAGAGATCCAATACATCAGATAAAATATAGCAATACAGATATATTGTGTTATGCTATCTACTGAAGATAACAATACATATCTTTTGTGTTACGCCAATACAGATATATTGTGTTAGCAATACAGATATATTGTGTTATACTGAAGATAGCAATACAGATATATTGTGTTATGCTATCTACTGAAGATAGCAATACAGATATTTTGTGTTATGTCAATACAGATATCTTGTGCTATGCTATCTACTGAAGATAGCAATACAGATATATTGTGTTATACTGAAGATAGCAATACAGATATATTGTGTTATGCTATCTACTGAAGATAGCAATACAGATATATTGTGTTATACTGAAGATAGCAATACAGATATATTGTGTTATGCGATCTAATGAAGCTAGCAATACAGATGTATAGTGTTAGCTATCTACTGAAGATAGCAATACAGATATCAAGGTCATGAAACTGGCACTGTGGTATTTAGTTGTAAGAATCATTGGTCGTTAATAACAGTACATAGATATTTTGGGTAATGCTATCTACTGAAGATAGTTATGCAGAAAACGATATATATTGGGTGTATAATGGTTCCTGCACCCTAAATCCTTGAGCCAACTCATCCATAGGCGCAGGTTTAGGCTTCTCCATTACTTACGAGAGCCGACTCTACACCACATTATGTTTGCTCTGTAATGATGACATACAGCAAATAACAATCAACACAAGTTGTAGTTGAGGCTATGACGCAATGGAGAGCGCGCTATGCCATGCGTGTGAAGTCTGACACTCGCATGAAAGCAGACTAGTCGGGTATCTACAGAGGGTTAGTGTGCATCCCCCCAGGACTCCCCCAAACCAACTTTTTTACTTCCTATTATGATCCTAAGACATAATCAGGATGTTAACAAAAATATTTTCATAATGCTAAGGGGTTATGCAAGATGGCGTCCAAAATGGCCGCCATAACTGGTCAAATCTCATAAAATGACATATAGCAATCAAAGTGTATAGTGAAAGTATAGTTTTAATAGTGGGATGTATGTATTAGACCACTAGCCACTCATATCCAGAACTTTTGCTTTGTTAACACACCTAAAACCAAGATGGCCGCCAAAATTGGTAAAATTCTATATATTGGCATATATAAACCAACATGTATGATCAGAGTATAGTTTTAACAACGGGATGTATGTGTTAGACCACTAGGAACTCATATCTAGTATGTTTGCTTTGTTAACATACTTTAAAACCAAAATGGCCGCCAAATTAATGGCCAAAAATGGTCAAAAGTGGTCAAAATTCCATAAAATAGCATAATATCAACCGAAATGTATGATGAAAATATAGTTTTAACAATGGAATGTATGTGTTAGACCACTAGTAACTCATATCCAATATTTTTGCTCTGTTAACATAGTTCAAAATCCAAAATTGTTGCCAAAATGGCCCCCAAAATGGTTCCCGAAGTGGCTGCAAAAATTGTCAAATTCCATAAAATGGGATAATATCAACCTAAATGTATGATGAAAATATAGTTTAAATGATGGGATGTATGTATTAGACCACTAGTAACTCTCATCTAGTATTTGTGCTTTGTTAACATACTTAGAAATCCAAAATGGCCCCCAAAATGGGTCCCAAAATGACTGAGCAAATTGTTGGAATTCCATAAAATGGGATAATATCAAATAAAATGTATGATGAAAGTATAGTTTTACCATTTGGGTGTATGTATTAGACCACTAGTAACTCATATCCAGTATATTTGCATTGTAATAACATACTTTAAAACCAAGATGGCCACCAAAATGGCCGCTGTAAATGTAGAAATAGTCTACATGAGTGTATGATAACCTCCAAATGGTCTAAATAATTACCACATGTGGCCACCGATTGATCAAAATATGGAGTCTTTACATTCAATCATACCTTGTCACATACAGATACGTTGCTCATTACATCCTGAACACGTTTTTGGGTGGATTAAAATCTACAGATATAATCTTTTGTTCATATCTAATGTAACACTAACAATAAACCTAATACTGTTTTTTCAGTTATTTTAACCGTTTGCAGCCATCTTTGATATTTTAAAATACTCAAACTAGATCTACAGCCCCTAGGCTTTATCATAGACATATATTGAATGCTGTCTTATTAGATTTGGGGGTATTGGTATTACATAGTATGGTCATTTACAATACAAAACAATTGTTTTAGGTCATTTAACATCAACTTAACCCCTCTGGAAGCCATTTTGGAAAGTGATACAGAGTCAAAATTGTCACAGAGGTGGGCCTTATATCTAAAAGCAATAGCTTAGCAGTTTCGAACATACTACTATTTGGTGAATGTGATGTAATATACACTCTTACAATATCTATTGTGGATTATCATCCACTCATGTAGACTATTTGTATATTTACAGCGGCCATTTTGGTGGCCATCTTGGATTTAAAGTATGTTATTACAATGCAAATATACTGGATATAAGTTTCTAGTGGTCTAATACATACAACCTAATGTTAAAACTATACTTTCATCGTACATTTTGGTTGATATTATACCATTTTATGGAATTTCGACAATTTGTTCAGTCATTTTGGGACCCATTTTGGGGGCCATTTTAGATTTCTAAGTATGTTAACAAAGCAAAAAATACTAGATATGAGTTACTAGTGGTCTAATACATACATCCCATCATTAAAACTATATTTTCATCATACATTTAGGTTGATATTATCCCATTTTTTGGAATTTGACAATTTTGCAACCACTATAGGAACCATTTTGGGGCCATTTTGGCAGCCATTTTGAATTTTGAACTATGATAACAGAGCACAGATACTGGATATGAGTAACTTGTGGTCTAACACATACATCCCATCAGTAAAATTATATTTTTATCATACATTTTTATCATCGGTTGATATTATGCTAGTTTATGGAATTTTGACCACTTTTGACCATTAATTTGGCGGCCATTTTGGTTTTAAGGTATGTTTACAGAGCAAATAAACTAGATTTGAGTTTCTAGTGGTCTAACACATACATCCCATTGTTAAAACTATACTCTGATCATACATGTTGGTTTATATATGCCAATATATGGAATTTTACCAATTTTGGCGGCCATTTTGGCGGCCATCTTAGATTTAGGTGTGTTAACAGAGCAAAAGTTCTGGATATGAGTGTCCAGTGGTCTAATACATACATCCCACTATTAAAACTATACTTTCACTATATAATTTGATTGCTATATGTCATTTCATGAGATTTGACCAGATATGGCGGCCATTTTGGACGCCATCTTGCATAACCCCTTAGCATTATGAAAATATTTTTGTTAACATCCTGATTATGTCTTAGGATCATAATAGGAAGTAAAAAAAGTTGGTTTGGGGGAGTCCTGGGGGGATGCACACTAACCCTCTGTAGATACCCGACTAGACAGTGTATTTTGTAATTTATTGTGGGTTATTTTACGTCATTTCATGTATATGTATGACTCTTATGCCAGCAAATCAATGTGATGACATGATTTGCATGTACCTGCATCTATGGATGAGTTGTGTGGAGTCCATTGTTGCAGGGAACCGGCATAATTGGGGTGATGCTATCTCCTGAAGACGGCAATACAGCTATAGATGCATTGTGTAATGTCATCAACTGAAGATAGCAACGTATAATATTGTGTGATGCTATCTACTGAAGATAGCAATACTGATACAAGTACAGTTTCGAGTCAAAAAGGAGTTGACCATGACTGATCATCTTTCACCTAAAAGACCCAAGCAAATTTTACACACTAATGATGTACATATCAAAAGAGTATATTCTTCCACTTATCAGTTATGCCTGATTTAAAGCAATATTATGCGATCTTTTGCAATATTTACACATATTTTGTTCTCTCTATAATGAAGTTTGCCTTATCAGGGAATACTTTCATGGACTCATAAATCTATCTTGACTGTATTTTCTGTGAAAAAACATCACAGAACTTTACGAAATCGTAAAGGAAATCTGCTTTCAATTTAAGGAATATGTTCAAGATATTTGTTTTGATTTTCACCATAAAAGCATTCCATCTTGGTCAACTTCTTTTTGACTCGTACTGTATTGGGTTATGCTTAAGATAGCAGTTCGGGATCAGGTAGTGATGCAATACACATAGATGTGTTGGATGATCTACTAAAGAAAGCCATATTAACACATTTTTGAAAATTGAATAAAGTCCTATACCTACCGAAACTATGAGCGTGTTTCTAATAACCAGCCAGATAACGTTAATTATCGGTAAGTTTTGTAACCACAATACCTTTACAAACCAGGTTTGTTACTGGTAACTTTCCAAGTAGAAACAGCCACCCGTTTAATCTTAACGTTAAGTTCTGTGACTCGCACGTATACACGTACACGCTGGATTCTACGCATTGTGAGGCGGTGTTTTTCAGGTGGGGCGGCATTGTTTGGTATAACAAAGGTCAAATGTCGTGGCCCATCTACTAGGATCGATAAGTGCCCCGATAGAAACACGCTCAACGTAGTGCTATATAGCGCCATCTATAATTTTATTATATTTGAGGTGAGACTCGAGAATCAAATGGTGATTAATAATGTAAATCGTAAGATGGATTTCTAACCAATGATGTGATATCTATTCTCTGGGGTAATTAACAGGGTGCTTTTATCCAAGTTGTTTAGATAAAACGACCCTATCAATTAACCCGGCTGGTTCATGATTTATTTTGAAATTACATGCAAAATTTTGCAGTGATCACATGATTTCACCAATGGCTGGCTATTGATTCAACATACACTGAGCCAAAAAATAAACTTATAAAATTTTAACAGATCACCATAGGGTCAGTACACATTTCTCTTATGTCATTGAAGCAAACAATTGGTTATTGACTGCCATTTGAAGCAATACATTGCAGTAATATTGTATCCAAATTTGGTACATTTTCATGCACAGAATTCTATTTGGTGATCTGTTTAAATTTTATAAGCTTTTTTTATTTTATTAGTTTCTTTTTTGGCTCAGTGTATATCTCCAAGGAGTACCAGAGGATGGTGTACTCATTTGTGTGTATTGCTATTTTCGTATGAATTCTATAAATGTGTCCATTGCTATCGCCAGTTAAAGGTATATTATGTGATCTTTTCCAGGGAACTCCCTCAATCCTCTAAACAAAAATTGAAAGCAGATGTTCTTGCAGATTTACTATTCTGATCATAAATTGTACATATATTCCTAGTAACAGGGCGATACGATTCTTAATTACATCAAAATCATGGTTTTAGAGTGAAAATAAATTGTCCGAGTCTGCGCCAACAACTATTTTTACTCTCAAATTCACTCTAAAACCATGATTTTGAGGTAATTAGGAATCGTATCGCTCTGCATCTTGGAATATATTCATGATTTATGATCAGAAATGTAAATCTGCAATAAAATCTGCTTCCAATTTTTTTTGAGGATTGAGGGCGTTCCCTGGAAAGATCACATTATATAGCAATATTATTGTGATCCTTTTCACATATTTTTTCCTCTCTTATATTAATGAAGTATCACTATCAGGAAAGATATTCCTGGACTCATAAATTGATCTTGACTGTATTTTCTGTAGACAAATCTCATAACTTTACTAAATCACAATGGAAATTTCCTTCCAAATATTTACGTACTTGTCAACATATTTTAATCATAAAAAACCATTCTGCACTATTGGGTTCACTTGTGTATGTGTACAGTTGCAATCGTATCCGGAAACACTGTAAACAGCGTTAACATGGTTTAATGAATTCAATTTATGAACTAAAACACTCAAAAAATAAGATGTTGGAATTTTAACCATTCAAACCATGATTTTGAAGTAATTAGGAAACGTATTGGCCTATAACTGCTAAAATATTTTAGTTTCATGTTTATCTTACTATAATTCACCGTATGTTGTATGTATGTAGGTATGTATGTATGTGTGTATCCTGAAAAGGCTTTCTCATTTTGCATCTTAAAGCCGTGAATATTGCACTGATACTAAATAATGACCGGACACGGGTTATAAGCTATAAATGGCCGAAAACCGTACAGAATTGAACGAGATATGAGCAAAATGATGTCCAATTTAGGCCTTTTCAGCCCGGCTTTTGAGACTAATTTCTACGGGCCATGTTTGTTTTTCTCTGCGTACACTGTAACCATGCAGTCGGCGCGCGTTACACATAGCGCGCAGCAGTGCGCCATGCAAAATAAACGCGCACACGCACTACACCCACGCACCCCTACACACGCGGGCGGGCAAATATTGGAGAAATACGCTGCGCCACGGGAGTTGGTTTCGGTTTAGGCCTTGGGGTTGCATAAGCCACGGGGCGGGGGCGGGGCGGTTAGGGGTTGTGTGTAATGATCCCTTTAGGGCCTAGGTTATGTTATGGTTATGTAGTTTGGGATGGGGTTAATAAAGAAATGTATTATTAAATTGCGTAACGATGGTGTCAGATGTGGGATTTGATACTGTATGTGACACGCGGGCGGACAAATATTGGAGAAGTACGCCGCGCTACGGGAGATAGTTAAGGTTAGGCCTTGGCGTTGAGATAAATTGCGGGCGGGAACTTTGGGCTTTGGGCTTGAGGTATGCCACGGGGAGGGGCGGGCGGGGGCGGTGACGAATGGGGGTTGTGTGTAATGATGTAATGTGGTTTGGGAGACAGGGGGTTAATGAAAAAATGTGATGCTAAATTGCGTAACGGATATGCCACTGGACGGGGGCGGGCTGGGAGGGGACAGGGAGGGGGAGGGACGGGTGGGGTACGGGAGATGGTTAAGGTTTAGGCCTTGGTGTTGAAATATGCCACGGGGCGTGTGCGGGCGGGGGGTAATTTTCAAAAAAAAAATTAAATTTAAATTTAAAAACTTTTGAATTAGGCTACAAAACCTTTTGATTTAAAACAAAAATGTTTTAAATATTGTTCTATTCCTATGTGTTTCGTTATAAATTTTCAACACTTTATTTTTGTAGGTGTCTATCTGGTAGGCCCTACTCCCTAGCGGGCGTGCCGCTAGTATATCTAATTTGACCAAAAAAATTGCATTTCTAGAAATTAAGAGATGGGGGACGTTCCATGAAAAAGATCGCATAATATGCCTTTAACAGCCTTTAACATCCAATATTACTTGACAGTTAAGAACAAACAGCAACCACAACAACACAATTTGTTCTATTGTAGGCAAAAAATTGTATTTAATATACTCGATGTACAACAAAGAGGTACATATTACTATGTATATCTTGACTATTGCTTTCAAACCCCCATATTACATTATATATAATATTATGTCACCTTAGTGTGCCCTTACATATAATAAAATCATCATGAATTATTACGATGTCTCTGATTGGACAGATGCCTGATATGATTCTCTTTTTAGCCAATCAACTTCTGAATGCAGCATACATCCATAGTGTAGATGATAGACTAAAAACAATATAAAGATGGAAAAAGACGTTACATTACTTTGTAAGCAAGACTTGTATCTATACTAGTTTGTATGTTGCATTCACTAGTTGCGCCCATTCAAACAGGTTTTTAATGCTTAAAAGTTGATGGTTAGTACCATAAGGTTAGAATAAGCTGTTCGAACAGGAAGCATATCTCACATTAATTTTGCATTTTCCAACCAAATCACATTTGTGAATGTGCTTGACTGATCAAATAAAATATTGGCTTGATTTTCTCGGAATGATTTTGATTATTTTTCATTTGATCAATTCCCTGATCATGGCATACTGTATATGCTCTTGATAATTAAGTCCGGAAATTGGTCATCTGAGTGGAGGTCCCATCTGTCATTAGAGTGTCACAGGTGGTCAATAAGTATGTCTTGTGTTACAATTACTGTCATATAAATCAATGTAAAAATGTTATTTGCCCAATCTAGGATAAAAATGGTATAAATAGACGCCACTATTTGAGCGACTATACTGAAGTAACATACGTAAAATAAGACATGTCACATGTATCATGTTACCAACATCAGTTTAGGTACATGATTAAAAAGTATTTTTAATTGAAACATTTTATACCTTTGGGGGTAAACTTTCCTTGACATTATATACTGTTATGGTAAATATGTAATTTGTTCAAAATACTATCCACCAAGGTTAAAAAAACTGCTCTTTGATTTTAGCCCTGTTCATACTAGAGAGTAATTACTGTGTATTACGGTGCGTTATCACAATGGAGTATCCAACTACCATTGCGGCAAGCTGTGATGCATTGCATTATCGCTGACATTCTCCTATTTTGCCACACACCGCTCGCTGGCTGCCATCTCATGCAGTGACCTGCGATGAATTGTCATACACTGCAGCGGAATTACGGCTACCGCACCATACTATATGGTAAATAACCCCTAATATGAACAGGCCTTTAGGCACAAATAAATGAAAGTTTTGACAGGGAATAGTAACCCAGGAGGAAAGGTACTCATGATCACAAGTGACGATGGACATTTGCTGCAAACATAGGCCACATTTGGGGCATTTGGTATATCAATGACCACATTTTCTAGGGCATGTTTTGGTAAATGAATTGGTCATTTTGGTTCAATTAAAATTACAATTCTGACGAAAAATAGGTCAATTTGTCTCAGTGATGCCACCTTGTGAGAAAATTCAGCCAGCGATTTCAGGAAATTTGTGAAATATGATGGCATTTGCGTTGGTATTTTTTTGTTATAAATTGGGTTTCACGTATACAGATGAGTTCCAATTTTTCTAAGAAAGGTGTGTAATACCTTATGATTTTCTCTGTACCAAAATAAAACTTGAGTACCTTCCCTTCCGTAACAGATAATCAGTATACAGGATAGAATCGTAATTTACGCATGAATAAATGAAAGTTTCACAGGTATAAATACAAAACCAAGGCATGGATTACACACATGCGTTTAACATTCTAATAAATCCAATACAAAAAAGGCACATGATTGTGGTATTAAAGTCCCTGGCAACGTGGTACGATCATTTTAAAATGAAGCATTCTTTTGTGAAATAAATTTTATAACGCCCAATGCAGTGAGGTCCAACAACATAAGAGAAATGCTATGTTTGACACAGGACAACATATGATTTCTCTTATGATTATCATCCAAAATGGTCCCAAATAATATATCCTTGAGATGAATGAAAACCAATAAGTAAATATCACGGATAAAAACAAGACAAATCTACAGATGGATCCCTGATTTGCTCTGTTTGAATTATGATTAATCATTGATAGAACAAAAATCATGATCATATATATAAGTATTCAAAAAAAGAATTTTCACTATAAAATAAATTCATGGCATAATGCGAGATAGTACAAAAAATTAATCAGCATTGTTGAAAGTCTACAAAAAGAAAATAGAATATAGAATTGCTGCTTTCTATATTTTTAGTATTTTTCATTGTGAGATGCACACATTCAACATTTCTCCATCGGGAGTGGATGGATGCTTAATAATAGAATCCATGTCACCAACTAATGATCACAACAAACAAGCACAACTGTTTGTTCAATTGTAATGTAAATTATGTATGGGATTATAACCACATAGATGCCAATTTATGGTTTGATCTGATTTATGAAATAAGATTATTTAATTTCCAGAAATTGAGGAAGCCCTTCCAAAATGAGGGTATATTACAATAAATATTGATGATTACTGTTCTGAAATGTTAACGGAAGATGGCCAGTATATTCAGGTGCTTCATTCAATCAGTCAAGATCCGAAACTGGACAGAAAGTTACAAGGTTCTAGGGATGAATCTGACAAAATATAGTATGTCAAACAGTTGTGCTAAGTGTTTGATTTACTTGGAGCTTACCTGGGGGAACTTTGACCCAAGAAATGTTAACATGGAGTATAAGGCACATTATATAGTCCATTTCACTAGCTCAAGACAACTTATTTTGTAAGTGCTTACCATCAATAAATGATGTCAGTCTTGAGCGAGTGCAATGTACTATAGACTTGGTAATATATTACAAATATAATGAAAACAGGTTATGTATGTATGACCTTTTGTATACATAATATGGTTAGCTTGCAAATTTGATTGAACTTGAAACTACCTCATATTCTGACATATGAATGATAGACTGCGACACAACAGTACAGTGGTACAGATTACAATGTCTTCATTGGGGTAAATTACAAATACAATGTCATGTTCTTATACTATACAAAGTACAAGTGAGCTATTCTAAGAGACTAGTGCAAAAAGTTCTCTCTTCATTATCACAAACATTTCCAGTATAAAGGTAGTACATATTTGTTGTTATATAATGATATCACATAGTTCTTTCACAGTACCAAGCAATAATACAACAATAAATGGCAAAAGTCTTGTGATAAAAGTATTCACAACTTTTTAAAGTATCCTCATGTAGGGTGAAAGTTGGGTATGTTCACCCTGCCTGGTACATTCGCTATGTTCAAACATAAATATTTAGTTACCACGATTTACGGTGTGACTATATGATTTTATTAAAGGTGGGTAAGATCACTGTCATATTTTAACAAATCCTAAAAGTGGCTACATAAGCAAATGTAACTTCTAGACGAGCAACATTTAATGGGGTATGTACCTTGTTATATTAAACTTTCAAAGATATCCCACTTTCCCCTATGACATTTTTGCACCAATTCTTTACAGATCACCGTAGGGTAACCAAGAACACATCACATAAAAAGTGGAAAATGACATTCATTTGCCAACATTTCGCCCAATATAGTATGCATACATTGTGCATATCGCATCTTCATAGCATACACAATCATTAGTAAATAATACTTAGAGAAATACCGCTTTACAACTTTGATATACAATTTATAATTTTATACAAATAATATTAATGTTTAGTCAAAATAATTAAGCTAAATAATTATGATGATGATTATAAATGTCTGGGAAATAACCAACCATTTACACCATTGTTATTAAATTGCATATATCAGCTATGCAATCAAAAAGAATATAATATGCTATATCTTATTTCTTTAAATGTGCAGAAATTTGGCAAGATCTACACGATGAACTTAATCATCACACAGTCCATGAATTTTGTTTGATTAAATAATTCAATAAGGATACAGTTAAACTAGAAATAAAGAATACTTTACATATAAACATTGTGATGATGATACATACACCATATTATAAGTAAGAAATAAAGCTAAAACTTACGAGTGTGATACACAACATAACAATTAAGAATGCACATAATTGATGCACAGGTGAACACACAATTGGATTTCTTTTCTTTTTCTAGTGGAAAAGCAAGTGTTCATGTGTATAACCATTATATAACTTTAGACATTTGTTTAAATGAAGCAATTGGGAATCTGAAATGGATTTCCTGAACGTGACAATCGACTATAGCTTAATCAAATCCAAATTGGCAAGAAATATGCGGTTTTTTTTTATCTCTCTGAGTGCGAGAGTAATCCATGCATACTCGCACTATATTGGCGTAAACAGGCTTCATTCATACGATACACAGTGCGCCATGCAAGCTTTTTTCGTGCCCGCGAGCTTCTGTATAAATTCCCTGCTGTAAGCATGTTCCCCAATTTGGAACTGATTGAACTACGAGGAGGGTCATTCAATAAGTTCTACCTCCTACCTCATGAATTTGTTATTATATAAGCCAGTCTTATCAAATATTACACAACTGTAGCTTGGAACCTCGGCTACAAATTCATTGTAAATTAATCGGAGTAATGGTTGTACTTTTCTGGAGAAGCAGTGAAAACCAAACTTCCATTTAGTGTGACGGAAACTAATGAAAAACAGCAAAATATTGCCCAAGTGCTATTTATTTGGCCAATTCTAAGAGACACAACTCGCCTATCTGTCATTTATAGCCGTTCAAAATGTCAGATATCTCTTTAACAGACTATAACCAATATTATGATGGCAGTGGCCATTGTCACATTTTGATTTTGGTATGGGTGCTTCTCCTAAATCAGAAACATGTCATGACTTCATTAAACTATCCATGCGGAATTATGTGTAACAATGGTTTAAAACACTACAAAAATTGGAAATCATGAGATAAATAAGTTCATTTGACGATAACTTTCTTTGCACAAATTAAGTCACTTCTTCATTAAATTCATACCTGTAAATTTGGTCAAACCTTCACTTAGATTCCGATATCATTTTAACAACCCTATTGTAAGAATACAGCAAAATTGAACCATATTGGCCATCATAAGTGAAAGGTTAGGTAGCTCTATGTTATAGGACTCCAGTTGCAGTGGTTCTTGCTAAGTGGCAGTGGCCCTTGACAAGTGGAAGTGGTCTTAGTCCAATTGCAAAGTGGTAGTCCTATTCTCAGACTGATGCAAATCAATTATGTGACCAGTCTCAGGCCTATCAAGTTTGTGATGAAGAAAATAAATACCAAAGTTATACTTTTTATATAAAATTATACTGCTTCAAATAGAGAGTCCAATTACATTCAACAATACATCATGTTAAGGCTTAGAATTTGCTCTTTTAATTTGATATAAACTACTAAGATTGAAATCTTTCCTTCAAAATGTCCTCTTCGATGTAGTGGGTCACCTTAACTACTATATGCAAATAAAACTTGTTTTAAAAGTAACATAAACATAACTACAATATGTTGTGTTACACATCACAAATACACTGATTCCCTCTCTTGATGAATAGGACAAAGTGACACTAACACAAAGTCACATTAAACAACAGTGGATATTTCAAGATACATAATTGGTGGGGTGATTTCACTATTTCCCCAAGTCTTGTTATTCAAAATGGTTTGAAGACTTAAGATTGTAGGCCATATATTTCAAAATTTCTTGTGTATCATGGTATCTATTAGTATATAAAAATGGCCTTTTTGAGAGAAAATTGTATGTTCATCAACGGACTCATGTTTTAAGATACAAGCAAACTTGGAATTATATCTCCCATGTATGGACCCATAGAGTATATGGGAACCTAAATCCCCAATGTATGAGGGTAGGAGTCATCATATCCTTCCTCTCCCTGCTACACCCTCTCATCTGATAAATTACGCTTACTCAGTACTGCGAGGAACTACAATCTATTCAATATTTACATAAAATTACACACACTATTTAAGAATATTATAGGGGGTGGGCGGTTATTCAATCAACTACTTACAAGACATAACTACCACACCCTTTGGTTCATATCATCATTTTAGCTAACAAGTGGCATTAAGTAAGAGCACTGGCGCCGAGATCCGATTACGACCCAATGCCTGCTACCCTATCTAAAATTGTCAGAATCTCAGAACAGCAAATTTGCCAGGCACTACTTAATAATAATAAATAACATGGTACAATTGCCATTGTTAACATTTAGGGATTTGAACCAAGGAGGGTGGAGTATGTCTAAACAGGGCCCAGAGTACTTGTTGCATAATAACATCATGTTCTAAATAACTAATATAAAAGTATAATCAGCCTGTTTGCTATCCTTTATTCAAACGGCTCATTGTTAGCATAGTATATATATATTCTGTCCTATTTTATTAAGCATCATTATCTACATTGGTATTGGCAGCAATTACAACATTATTTTGTTTCTTGGCTTAGAGTGGGAATTCCTGCAGTGGGATATCATTTTGAGAAAGTGATCTATATACAAATAGGGCATGTATGGCAGCTATGACAAGGGGTTCTCAACCGGCGGCCAAGGGGCCAAATCCGGCAATTCATAGAATAAATGACTGGGCCTTATGGTTTCATAAAAAGTCAAAGTAAAAACATGATGGACCTAGAGCAACAATAGTTGAGAACTCCTGATCTATGATGTGAATAAGCATTATTCTTGGCTATCACATGCATGATTCTGTACGAAGATCTTTCAATCTCCCCTCAAGTTTAGGGCTGTGATGCTACTGTAGGATATATTCTAGTGACTGCATCATCAACTCTTGCACAATCAAAGAATGCCAGCAGTGGGGCCCAGCATGCGGCATCTACTACAACAATTATTTGCCGACACTACCGCCAACATGGACTGTACAGTCAACAAAATAAGTAACTGACCAGAACTAATACATGTGCTTATAACTCTAAAAGTATAACTCCTACATAAACATATTAAATCATAACGTTGTTGAGATATGCCTCCTCTTTAATATGAGATATTGCACGCTAAAAAAGGTTGATTATTGAAGAAGTGCATATTGATCAACCATAACAATGTGGTTGGCTGACTATCCAACAACTTAGGCATTGACCGCTGAATTAGCACAAGCACTACCAGTAATCAATAACTTGCCCATCTGAGTCCGCGCGTAGAAATGTGAAAACGAAAAGCATACTTGACCTTACATTTGGGATTTTTAACTTCCACAATAATCAACCATTCTTATCGTGCAATATCTCAAATTAAACGGGAGAATAATATCTCAACAACTTTATAATTTAATATGAGTTATCAGCACATTTATTACATGGTCAGTTACTTATTTTGTTGTCTGTAGTTGATTTGTTAAGGAATGAGTTATGAATACAAACAAAATGCAAGGGAGCAAAAAAAAAGAAAAGAAAAAAGATGGTTAGAAATTTATTCTTGTGAACTCAATGCAATCGACTTCAAGAAACCATACAATAATCTCAGTTAGTATTTCTTGAAGTATTTCATGAGAAAAAGGGGAAAGGGCTCTCAAATCTTACACGATCATTCCCCAAATGTACTGTTTTTTGTAATGGAAATACAACAAAGGTGTCTTTCTGAACACCACAATGCAAAGTTCTGCTATGCCAATGTAAATGTAATATGGTGCAACATCTAAGCCGCAATCACACTTGATTATATAAGAATGAATAGGTGTGTAGTAAGAGAAAATGTAAATTGAGAACATATATCAATCATGCCTTTGAGGGCACATTATGGTAATTTAACCTGTTCTTCATGTTTTCTGATTTGCATATTGATGTTATGAACAACAAAGTCACACTTGGATGCACTCAAATGTGATTTCCATCTTACATATGAATACATTCACATATAAGAAGCATGAGCTATGTTTATACACGCTTATCACAAAACTGGTTTTCCTGTACAAAAATAATTGCAGTCGGATGTGAGCGTCTTCGGGTACAATTAAAAAGAACCATATAATCCCCCATCTGGTATTAAATACCAGATTGTTTTCTACAACAATTTTCAACAGAAATTAGTAGGACTAAGTGTGTGTGTGGAAAAAAGTGTTCTATACCTGATGGATAATAAAGTGAATACTTGGATTTGATGTAACTTTACAAAATCAACTCAATTAATGTCCCTAAACTAATTCAGGTGGAGTAACACGGACTGAGTATTCAAACAACTTGTTATCCAATAATGAATTTATTAAGCATTAATGCTAAATGTACCATCACACTATGAAGATGAATGGAAGTAATGGGATAACAAGTAAATGGAAATGGGACTAAGTAAAATGGAAATATTTGATTAAATAAGAGACTACTTTCTTGGACTGACATGGACTGAAATTTGGTTAGAACAGACTGTGCATGTATGTTCTATGCTCAATTTCCTCTCTTTTGTTTACTCGATTGAAATTATAATCCCCGAAGTATATTTGGGAACTATTTGGGTTATATATGTTTTATATATGTTTTATACATAATGTATGGTGTCATCAGCAGTTAAAAAGTACTTTTAGGAAGTAATTCTGTTCATACAAGTGGACAACACTGTCACAAGACAAAAGTATCAACCAATCAAATGGCAGCACTGTTCCCGTGCATTATTCGATAATATGTTGTTTGATTTTCACTGGCAATATCGCACACCATTATGTTATGGGAATTCTTTAATATCCGCAATCTTTGGTCAGATGAAACAGCAGTGAGGAATTGCATGAATTAGTAGTAACATTAGTACTTAAAGGAATACATAAGACTATATTAATTAGTAAGCCAACTTGCAAATGTTAATGAGCAAAAGGTATATATAGGGCTAGCATGTAAATCAACCAAGCTAATAATATAATCATGAAATAGGCTTAGATATTAGTGCATAGATAGCAGCGCTCCTATAATAAATAGCATGCATAGTATAAAGTAAAATAATTGCATTACAATTAAATAACTAGAAATTGATGGCTGTAGAAATGACTGCATATTGAAATGCCCGCTCCTACCTTGGTACTCACTTTGGAATTAGCTACATTCAAACACTCATTATCCCTTTAAACCTAATACAATGCCTACCAAAGCTGTTTGAAAATAGCACCCTGATCAGGCTAATTTAAGTGAAGCAAGGCAATCCCTGTTTGGTTATGCTCCTCTTATGCAATACAATGCTTAAAATAACCCTGGCAATGACATTTAACCCATATCAGTAACAGTTGGAATTTGACCCCATATTTTGCCTCTTGTATTCTACCAATTATGGCACACATGCTTCAGGTTACACAAAATGTACTATCACCCAATTTCATTATTGAATTACTTTGCCTTTGGTCTCTCTTTTCCAAGGGTCAATATCCATCTCGTACTGAATGGGGTACTATATCATCAAATCATAAGGCATTACACATAAAGCTTGAACATTGCTAGATATTGTGCCCATAATTCTGATTTACACACTGTCTAATCACATTGATGATTTATCTGATTATCTGGTACATGCAAGGTCAAGCTTGTGCAAGGTTAGGAAATTGTGCACATTAGGTCCAAGCCATGTGCATCATACAGTTACAACAGTACATTTTGTTCTATTGTGTAACCGATTCATGCCTTGGATCTTAAGACCACTTCACTGGCTTTCTCAGATAATTTAGATTTTAGCATTTAGTCCGCGTTTGGAGGTAGATCAAGTTTGCATACTTTTACATAATGAACCTCACACTATTGGCTGATTAAGGACCGAACAATTTATAATGTGAGCTAAAAAGCCACCTTTTCACAGGTCACATTCCAATTTATACCAAATATGAATGGACTCGCATCAATCACAGGAGGTTACCTTAAAACTGACAATCATACATCCGTGGTTCAAACTACATAAGCTCCACCTCACGACTGTGTGATTGGTTATGGGCATTTTTTGAGTTCTCAAGCATGCACAGTGACTTGATCGTAGTGCGCCTGTGTGTCTGGTAGTGGCCAGGAGATATGTCTTGCATTCATACAAACATCCTTCTTGCATGTATCACATGACAGAAAACAACCAATACAAACAGCAACAAGCTCCGGCACCACCTTTTTTTCTTCATTTTATATTAATTCAAATAACTTATTACATACAATTATTAAAATACATAAATAGGTTTACCATATCACACAAGCGTGTGTCCCTACTGACCAACTGTCTTAACCAGACAAAATTGACGATGATATGATGCTTAGTTGACTGGAAGATGGTATGTTGTAGATCATGTTGCAAAGGCTCTACCATATACATGTGTGTTTTACATTCAAAATGACATATCTGTTGATAGGTTTTTTCGTTTTTGTTTTTTAAGTTTTTTAAATAAATAAGAAAAGGTCTGCAGAAAACAATTCTCAGGCATGGATATTTTCACTCTTACTTTTTTCTATTCGCTGCCATATTTTCAGATTTTTGTTATGAATTTTCGTTTTTCAGGTGCTTCACATAGTTTTAGACATGTGATTTGGACGTATTGGCAAACATTTATTCTGTTGTTAATTTGTGAAAAGAATGAAAGTAGAGTGAAAATGTCCAAGCTTATTTTGATTGTAAGTGTGTGACAAATCCAGTCCAGACTGCTTAGGATGACAACAAATCTGTATCGATCACAGTGCTTCACTTCTTAACATTGTATGTACGACGATGTTACTATATACTGTATAAGAGACTCCTACTTCATATTCAAATCAAGTGAAATCTACACAAGAAATGGTTTAAGATTCAAAATGTCATCCTAATATGTCTGGATTGGTAAATACACACTATGTGCTTACAGTTTGCATTACTGGGGCGTTGCTGTGCACGCTTTGTTTATTAAACGGGGAGGGGGGAGGTAAAGTCAGGGCATAGTGCGCTAGGTAGTCAGCATCACTATGGGGAGTGGGATACTACATTAATATGCTACGGAATGAAAATGCTTATATTGTACAGTTTAAAAACAAGATAGTTATTACAACCAAACTGTGACATTTGTTGAACTTTCCAAGACTAACATAATATTGGTGGGGAAAGGGAGGTTGTATACACAGTTAGTGAATCTTTCATTGTCAATTGCTGAGCAAAAATAGCACACTTTGCTGCTACCAGAAATGCCTGGGTGGAGAAAAAAAATCTAGCATTGGAAGCTATTCATACCAGTTTCCTCTATAATCAATAGCAAAAAAAATCAAGTTGAATTGCTATTCATCATTAAGTAGATAAGCAATATTCTACTTGACTGATATTTACATATTGAAATCAGAGGACTGGCTGTCTATGAAAGGCTTTCCACATTGTTGATCTGCAGACCATTTAAAATAAACCCAAACTACCATTTAAATGGACATGACCCATGTTTGTGCACATGATTCAGTATGGTAACGTAGAGCCTTTGCTGGTGGGAATCCTGGCGGCCACCGTTGATCGACTCCCGGATAGTCTTTTCAGGTAGTGCGGTCTGTTCACATGATACATGAAATACAAATAACTTGATTTTAATAAGGCTGGCTTATCTAGCTATTTTATCGTTTACATTTTGCATCATGCCAAATAGTGCAGCAAACTGGCTTACTTGCAATACTTGGATTAAAAACAATAGCAGAATACACTACCAATGGCACTCAAGTATATTGAGAATTCCACCCTGTTCAGTAAAAATTAAAACATCAGATAAGTTTTGCTGGAGGTTCCAATTCATTTAAATAGGCTTCCCTGGTTGGGTTCCCTTAATGGCAAATGATCATGGATTCCTCCATGCATTACTGAAGGACTAGCTTGTTGGAATGAGGGAAAACCGTGGATCCAGCAACTGATACCATGTTGAGGGTGTCAATTCACTGTGGGGCTTTATGTTGTGAACCTCTCCCCAGTAGATAAAGTGACAAACACAATGTTTTATGTGCTTTTGATGGACATGTTTTACCTCGCACTGAACAGGGTATAATGGGAAAAGTTTGCTCTAACTGCAATAGCTGTTTTATGACATACCAACACAATTATAACCATTGATAACATGCTGATATAGTTTTACTGAGCATTTAACAAGAGGTTTTAAATATCATATCACTAGATCTAACAAAGTAGCAATATGTGATGACTGCCAGTAGTTACTTTGTATCAAAGGATTCCACAAAGCAACAGTAAAATAAAGCTCATAGCAACTATTGCAGATGGGGCATACTTGCATTCATTCTTCAAAATAATTGAGGCAAATAACTGAATACGACATCATCAAGGTTTCTCATTGTTTTAGGTATCAATCGATCGATCGATCAATCAATCAATCAATCAATCAATCAATCAATCAATCAATCAATCAATCAATCAATCAATCAATCAATCAATCAATCAATCAATCAATCAATCAATCAATCAATCAATCAATCAATCAATCAATCAATCAATCAATCAATCAATCAATCAATCAATCAATCAATCAATCAATCAATCAATCAATCAATCAATCAATCAATCAATCAATCAATCAATCAATCAATCAATCAATCTTCATCACGATGCACAATAGCAAAGTCTGCATGCCATAGCCCCACGATGCTGCTTGCAGGTCAAAGGTCAGGCTCAGTTGGACTACCTCTTTGCTAGTGATGTTGCCGATATAGTGGCTCTGTTATGCGCGCTGTCTCGTCTTATTGCCTGGTAACTGGGTCTGATTGGAAGGCAACAAAGAAAATGCAAGCACAGAGAGAGCAGGTTGAGAATAATATCATTGACGAGATTAAGTTACATGCAAATTGTACAATGTGAAGAGTGCCAATAAAATTAAGATGCAAATGATATAGAAATACTTCATAAACAATCCTGCAGTGTTTCTAATTTCACAAACGATACCCAGTGTAACAATATCTATATAGTATACAATTTTGTTATGATTCCCTGTCAAATTCAAGGTATGTTACGCCTTAAAAAGCTCTAATCAATCTGACAGACGGTATCATCAATTTTGTGATTTACACCCTGACATAAAAGTATTTGAAAAGAAGACAACAAATGGCATAATCTTCACATTGCATTTACAGTTCAGTTGGATTCATTCTAAAACATTCATGCATGAGTGGTGTAGTTTTTGTGATTTAAATGCTGATGACGAACATATTAAATCATGCATATACTGAAAATAAAATATAAAAATAAAAGATAACTGAAAAGAAGACATAGATCTAAATGATGATGAACAAAAGGTGCATGCAAAGAAAAAAGATACAAAGAGAGGTCTCAATTTTATGCAAATTAAAATGTGTACAGCCGCAGCAAAAGGATTCAGTTTAGAAAAAGTTGAGATCTTAATACAGGCCATCCATGTGTCGACCATATTTGCGGGAACTAAAGTCCGTTTCAGAATTAAAAAAGGCCAATACCACATATATCTGAATATGCGACCAACACAAATGTTGATGGATACTTGTTTCATAATAACCCGCCAAATATATAGGTCATTCTTTGAATTTGTGAGTAACACTTGTATTGAAGATCATGTATTGAATTTATCAGAAAAACGAATACTACGGGAACGAGAACCTTTTGTTTTTTGGTTATGATTGGATACTGCTTCTAATTTTATGAAGAAAAGTTACTGTAAAATTGTCTTTTTTTTCTCCATGCCTAATTCCATCAATATCTCAAAAACCCTTTTGATACGACGACAGTACACAATTAGAAACTATATACAGTTAATATTTGAGAAATTTTTTATTTAAATTTTTTATTTACCAAAAGGAAAGTTTGGGATAATTTTAAATGGACTTATCCTAACAAATTTGTAATCATAATAATAGATAGATATGTCAGCCTTGATGAAAAAGTATATTAGTTCTCATGAATGCAAATTAACTACCATTTTTTATAGATAGACTTTCTAAGATTATGCAAATCTATAATGAAGTTTCATGAAAGAATGACATTAATTGAAAAGGGACACACAGAAAATTGAAAGAAAGAGGAGATACTTTGACAAGGAACAAAAAAGAAAACCCTAACAAGATACATGCATGTGCACCATGCGCTTGTCCACTGATCTAAGAATAGAACAAGCTTAATCAAACAAAAATGACAATTCAGTTTAATTATGCATCAACGCATACACTTGGTTCATCAGAAGCTACAGACATGCAACAACATTTGCTGGTTAAAATTCAAAGGCAGCCAAAGGCAGCCTCTCATTGAAAGGATCAGTTTCATATACAAGAAATAATAAGCACATCAAAAATCGATCAAGGGTGTGTGTGTACACTAAATGATAATCTGAATATAGCAGCAGCAGCGTATCCACTGGATTATTTGGCATTATTATTATTACAAAGTAACATAGCTAAACATCTGCAAATAAAAACATACAAAAGGTAAACATTATACTGCTTCATTGTCATTACAAAACAAAATAGAAACTTGCCATACACAGCCCAACAAAACAATAAATAGCTATAGTTAATAACTGGCAAACAAAACAATATTTCAATCAGCCAGTCAGCCTCTTAGGTTACTGAATTATTAGAGTACGGGTGTTTATTTATATGGTTTTGATTTGAGATTTCAGTTTTTTAAACACAAGTATATAGGGTGAATAATAAGTTGTGCATGAATTGTAACTGCTCTTGACCTTAATGTGTGAATCAAAATTGACTGAAAATTTAAATAAATGTGATATGTTCTCTAAACTTCTCCTTTTTCATCATTCCAATGGAATGTACACACAGACAAATAGGTTTGGTTAAAATGCTCAATTTCATTGCATTAAATGTCAAAACAAAATAAAATGCATGCACACTTTTTTGTATTTAATAGAAGATAAAATGATTATTTGTGTAGAATTTAAACAAATCAAATTTGTGAAAATATATGAGAAAGTAAAACTTATGTATGATTGTAAAACTACTCTGGTGTTTTGCATTTGACTAGTTAAATTGTAAATGCAGCGTTATAACTATAACTGTGAATATTATTTGAAATGCTCTCACAAAACCATATAAATATCTTGTTGGTCAGTTGTCATGCTTCAATTATTAGTGGTTAGGGTAGGTACCGAGGCCCAATATTACATGTCAAAACTTATAATAAAATAAATAAGAAAGAAAATGAAATTGGTTTAAATATTGTGCTTTCATTACATGACAATTGCTTTCAAATTGTGGTATAGCTGAATAGTTTGGTGGGTGTAAATACGAGGGGAAATTGCAAGGCACTCACTCATTCAAACAAAAGCAAAACAAACAAGTGAAAATTTCATATTAAAATCATCTGAATTTTGTTAATCCTACTTCTGATTTATAATATATGATGTTATGGTCTAGTGGTTTATCATAATGTAATTGATAGTTAAAATGTTCTGGGATTGTTTTGTGTCCAAACAAATATTATCCTTTTTGTGAGATTAGACTCACTTGAGTGAGAAATGATTTATTTCTAACAACTGGTGTTTCCTTTCAAGAGATATGCAAGGGAAAAAAGTATGATGTTATTTCCTACTAGTATTACTGAATAATTAATATTGTTAATTCTTTTGGGCCTCAGCACATGTTACACAATATTTGGGTATAGGCAGCAATTGACTATCAAGCTCATCATGGTTGTTCCTGGTCATAAACAAATAAGGGTTGCTACCATAGATGTATAACAGAGAATGACAGCCTCACATCCATTGCTGTTATATCTGGCACCTAATATAGTGTTCCCTCAGGTAAAGCCAAAAATGGCCGATAATTCTCAAGAAGGGCTGAAAGTGACCCCCAAAAGAGCTGAAACGGGGGGGGGGGGGGGGGGGGGGATGATTTCCACTTTAAAGCTGAAATTTCACGACCCCGTCTATCTTTATCATGATATATAAAAAGCCTGAGTAATAAGAGTATGCATACCCTAACTCCATCAGAGATTCCATCATTATCTGTTCCCACTATGCACCTCTATATTCAAAAAGGTTTTATGTAAAACCCTATTTTTCATGTAAAACCCTATTGTTTTCTCTAATTTTGGATACAATATGAAACGACAGGATTACAAAATTATGGTACGTACAGGATCCCTTTACATTCTAGTTGTCAATTCTAAGGATACTAATCAGTGACTTAAAGCTATTCTGCCCTGTGACTCTAATGTTGACTAAGGGACGGATATGGTTTGCATTCAAATACAAATGATGCACTCTCACTACACAAATGTGTAATCGGAACACTATTCTGAGGAAAACTGTCATCCTAAGTCTGAAATCTAATAATAGGTAGGTAAGGGTACAGGGCTGCTGATATCTAAATTTAATTTATTAATAATTTTTCATGTAGAAAATATAACAAGTAACTTTAGAATATCCACCAGAAGGTCATACTAACAATACAGGCTCCATTGTATTAGCATGTACATGTAGCCTTTCATGTGGAGTATCCGGCTAACATGTATTTTTGTCTGATAATACATCCAGACAATTTTACCCTTTCAAAACTATCAAATTAACTTTGCCACACCCGTCAAGTAGTCAATCCGCATCTGTCTATGACCAGGATTTAGTTATGTCAACTGATGTAGACTACTTCAGAGATCTTTTTGCATATTATACTGTAAACTTGCTCATTTGTGTTGGGGTTTTTTTGCGCTTGGCTGATTATGAACCTTTTTATGGTTTTTTTAAATTTGCCATTTTGAAACTTATACATTTAAAGAAATATATGAAGAGCTTTGTTGCAAAAGGGCCACCAGACCACCCCAACATGTTACTCATTTACTGTTTCTATATGACTTGGATTAGTGCATCCATGCACGCCAATTGAGGCACCAACAATACAAGCCACATTCCACATAAATGAATAGCCATCCATTCAATAATGCAAAATGAGTAACAGGTAGAAATGGATGTAGGCCCTTTTGCAACACAGCTCTTCATATGTAAGCATTTTTATTTTCGCGATAGTTGCTTGATAAGCCAACATTTATGAAGCGTAACAAATGTCCATGTTTACAGTACTTAATCATGTTGCCTTGCCCAAAAGTAACACAAATGCATTCAAATATAAAGCGATTACTCTACACTTCACAATAAGTAATCTGGGTGAGTTCGTAATAAGAGGACTATTAATCAGGTAGAAAAAAATCATACCATTTCAGCACTTCTTTCAGACAATTATTTTTAATAGTGTTCATTTTTACATCAGAGTTGATTTTCTAGCTCCAACATTTCAGAATGGTGAAAGAGAGCTTTTACATGACAAGATGTTATTTATTCTAAATTTGTGATGACATAAGAAAACCACATCACTACTAATTCAACCAAATCAAAACTACTTGTGTGAAAGTAAAGTGAGCCCTCTATATTAAGTGGATGCATAAGCCTTCAATTCCAAGGCAAGACAATACGGGATATAGTCAAAAAGGTCTATAAAGTCGTTCACAAATGATGTAGCTTGATGTACTATACCAGACAGTCATTGTTATTTTTGCTGCCTACTTACCCCCCACCCCAAAACTAACACTGTAATTGTTGACAATCAAACTAGAGATATGTCATTTGACATGTGGCAGCACTGGATCCGTCCCTTGGAGGTACTTCATAGATTGGGCAGAAGCTTGATGAGTCAGCGGAAAAAATTGACATGGTATCACCCTCCGATGATCCTCTGTAATATAGTTATAATTGTTGTATTTAAACTTGGTTATGGTCCATGTGAGACATAAAACACTTTTCGTTTGCCATAATAGATGAAAATATTGGACTATCTGTTCTCATTTCAAATCTTGTCCACAGGGGATACAGTTTAAAATCCAGTAAGCTTCTGCAATAGCTAAAACAATCGGCCGTTTCAGTTTTAATTCAATACAAATATCTACTATCACAGGTGGTTTAGGAATTTCTGAAAATTTAGGCAACAAAATCATGATGGTTTGGTCAAATTACAGCAAACAAAGCCTTTTTATGCTCCTTGGGTAGAAGATTATTTATCTACTACATACATGCTGGTGCGTAAAGTATGACACTGGTTCTTAATTCAGTATTGATTATGAAGCAGTAGTATTAGAACTATGGTTGTTGTTGCTACTAGTTGGTCTATAAAATCCTATTCAATTATCACCATTATATCATGCCATTTGATCTACAATACAGTAACTTATGGCGGCTATGTGCAATCCTATTTAAAAAAAAAAATTAATAGCTCATTTTGGTTTGTTTTTTAAAACAAGTTTTGCAAACAAAATGTTATCATAGATACAGGCAATAGGCATTTGACACATCATAGTGTTGAAAACTGATAACGGTTGAAAACAGTGGGAAAACGACCAAAACAACCTTAAAATGGGTTGAAAATAAACCAAAGTGCAGAAATTTTAGATCCCAAGTAAGCTGAAATCAGCTTTATCGGGAAGAAATATCATGCCGGATGGTGTGCCATGTCATATATGTTATAATAATAACAATGCATATTGTACAGAACACACAATGGTGTGTGAATTTAAAGTGCTGAAAAACCAGGCATAATAAAACTGGGTGAGCTTTGGACCAAAGAGTATAAACATGATTAGAGGGGTCGCTGCTTGCCAACATGCTATATAATTCAGTGATATCTTTAAAGTACACATTATTATATATACATATATCTAATACTCAGAAAAAATGCTGACAAACATATCCCTAGGTCATCTGTAACCTTAACATGTGCAAATGGGCTCTGTTTTTGTCTTGGGCATCGGCACACTTAAAGGCTTACGATGACAGTAGGATATATATTTTCACAATTTCATGAGTAAAAGAGCATTGAATTTTGTCTTATATACCTCATACATATAATATTGTATGTCAAAGGAGTGCTGAATGTTGAAATTTGTGCAAATATGTCTGCTCGTACACATTAAAATATTTTGGCAGGATTGTCACTTGACAATTATTGTGATTAGCACTACCACTTCCATTATGTAAAATTGCCTAGTGCTGGTCAATATTTTTTACTTGTAGTGGGTCAAATGACCCAATTTTAACCAATTAGATGACAGATATATATATATGAGGTATATAATAATTAAAGTTAATTACACAGCAAAGAAATTTAAATTCTAACTGTTTTCTTTCCTTTTTTTAATAAATAAACTACAAGCATGTTTATAAACATTAGTAAAAAAACCTGCATATGAACGAATAGTACCTGTATTCACTTGGGCTAACAACATAAATCCTATACACAAACAGACAGAGAATATCCTTTGTCAACACAAGAATAGGACACGCAGTTTTGTGTGTCAAAAATTACATGCAACATTTTCACAGTTTTATGTGTAAAATGTGAAGGTGGTGTCGTATGTGTTTGTATAATCTGATTTTGTGTTCAATTGTGTTTGTGTATTTCAAGGGAATCAAAATGAAAAGCAACTGGAGGATGTACAAAACCCCAGAAATATGCATATTCAATTTCATTAGTATTCAATTTCATTAGATACATTTATAACTATTATAGCTAGGGATGGGAATCAGAAATAACAAAATTACAACAAGTATCCTATGTATAGACAGGGGATGGGGTTGAGTGAGGGTCATTAACATATTTACATTGAAACTCCCAAAATCACTTTCAATGCATAATAAAAGTGAAAAAAATGTGTTCAATAATAAAATATTAATACCACCAATGCTATCTAACCATCACCATTTCAGATATAAACAACACTAAAACTAGGATGGAGTCTGTTTTTGTTAGATTGAAACAAGAATGTCCTTTTAGAGTGAAACTAGAATGTCATCTTTTTTAGATTGCGATTAGAATGGAGTCTTTTTAGACAAACTAGAATGAATTCTTTTTAGATTGAAAATAGAATGAAGTCTTTTAGATTGAAATTAAAATGAAGTCTTTTTAGACTGAAACTAGAGTGAAGTATTTTAGACTAAAACTAGAATGCAGTATTTTAAGACTGAAACTAGAATGAAGTCTTTTTAGATTGAAAATAGAATTAAGTCTTTTTAGATTGAAAATAGAATTAAGTCTTTTTAGATTGAAAATAGAATGGTGCTTTCCAGATTTAAACGAGAATAGCCTTATTCAGATTGAAACCATAAGGGATTTGTTTCAGAATGAAACTAGATTGGAGACATTCAAATTGAAATCATACTTTGTGTCACCTCAAGTGTGAAGGTGACGTCAGCGTCATGATACACACAAACTGTACAACGCCTATGCGTTTGTATACTCGCGATCAAAAAAGATTGAAGGCTGCAGAGAAGAAGTGCCGCGGCTATCAATATGATTAATCGCTGATGTCACCTACTTATTTGAGCTGACACAAAATATAGAGCGGAGTCTTGTCAGATTGAAACTAGAGATTGAAACTAGAGATTCTTTGTCAGACTGAAACTAGAATAGAGTCTAGATCAAAAACAGAATAGAGTCTGAATCTTCAAATTGAAACTAGAATGGAGTCTTTCTGTTTGAAACTAAAATGGAGACTGAAACTAGAGTGTATTCATGGATAGCCGGGTGTGGGCATGGGTGATGGTGAATGTGGGGATAGTAGATTCTGTAACGGTATATGATACCTACCTTCTGGGGTCATTATTGGTTGTACTGGTGAAAGAAAACCACAAAAAATATCAAATATGAGTGAAGCAAAAAAATGATAGAATATACAACGAGACAAACCCAGAAGCAAGATATAATATCCATAGCACTTAGCTGTTTGGCCATAGGAGGATAAGACAAACCCATTTGTTTATCTACTCAAGGCTCTACTATGTACACATTGGAGGATCTATGTTCACGTTTGCCTTATAAGGCATTATCTGTACAAGGTGGTAAGCTGAGAATAGCTACA
Source organism: Ophiura sarsii (assembly GCA_035610835.1). Lineage (NCBI taxonomy): Eukaryota > Metazoa > Echinodermata > Ophiuroidea > Amphilepidida > Ophiuridae > Ophiura > Ophiura sarsii. The sequence goes on from CM069443.1 coordinate 25,180,816, forward strand.
ATACCCCCAAGAAATGTGATCCCTAAAAATGGGCAAGATGCAAAAGGGTGTCATGATGGAGTGGTGGGCTGTCTAGCAGATGGAAGAGCATTGCTTGATGAGCTAGCTGAAACTGGGGAGAGACATGAAAAATGCAATGCAAAACAAGGAAAGGAGTCAAGAATTATAGGTCAATAAATTGATGTTTTATCTCAGGGCAAAGGTATCTACAAATTAACATCCATAAGTAGATTTGCATTCTTGGCCATTCTGGGATTTGGCTGATCAAAATTGCCTCTTTTCAATGACATACTAACATTGTAGTTACAAATAAGTAATAAGTACAATTTTTTATAGCTCTTGTATGAGAGCTAATATTCGTAACAAAAAACGTTTACTAGATCTACCTTCCTTAGGCCAGTGACTCCAGAGTAGATTTTTGTGATTACAGCTTATGATCACTCGCTCGACTCTAAACATACTGGTGACAGAGATGAATTTGGGTACTGGTATGGCATGATCACTGGAATATGCACGAAAGTCACTGTCCAGAGGAAGCTCATGAACTTTTCTTGTCTCTATCAAGAACTATTTTACAAGAGCAGGCCACAAATGTGAATAATCTAATGTGGTCAGCTTCAATATATATATATATATATGTGTGACGTGATCAAGCCAAATGAGTCGCATGTCGGCAGCTTTCAATTTTGATATTGCTATAGTATGGTCCAAACCCCATTAAAATTGAACTTCTAGTCTTTAAGTAACCAACTGAGAAAACAATGTAAAACTTAAGAATTTGTCACTTCTTTTTGACTATAACTCAAAAACAATAACCCCGTCATACGACTCATTCCGCTTGATCGTGTCATATATGGTATAGTTTCACAAACAAGAAAAGAGAGGAGAGAGGGAGAGAGGGGAACATTCCATGTGCAGAACCACAAGTGACTTGTCATGGTTGACCAGGCTAGATTGGAGGAATAACATTGGTTAAGATTCCACCCAGGGATCTGATACAGGCTATATGTTGTGTGGTATAGGCTAGGCACGATGCTTCTATGATTCAAGCTGAAATGATTGATGATCAAGGCACAGGCACCATGATCACCTATTTGCTTTGCTGCTGAGTAAAAAAGAGTACAATACAAGTGTGAATCGGACAGCAAGGCTAGCTGTCCAGATTGGCAATTGGTTTGGAATGTAAGTCAATAGGTGTGTTGTTGTAGACAGAAGTTTTGAGATGTAGGCAATGAAAGCCTGCAAAGAAAATACTTGGAGAATGATAGTTTCTCCAGGTACAAGAATGAATTTCAATGACAATAAAGGTGACTTATGAAAAAAGAAAATAATCTGTTACATTGGGCCAAAAATGGGCTAACTATTAAAATGGTCAAAATTTGGCTGAAAAATTGATTCTTGTTTAATATCATATGGTTAAAGTGTGAACTTTTGTTTTGTCTGTCTTTCTTTGAAGTATTGCTTTGGACAATGTTTCTAGATGACAGACTGGTGAAACTTCAAATGCCTATGTGGCAGACAAAAAGCCTTGCTGTCTAAACACACTTAACACTAAGAATTTCAATATTCTCAATTCCAGTACTACAGTCAATGTTAAACTTTACACCTGGGTGTTTCAGAACTTTAACCCACACATACACAAGGGAAATAATTTACATCACAGTGTACACATTTTGTATTCCATTGACTTTTGCGGGACCATCTACTTGAAACTGAGAATACTTAGAATTTGTTAGTGTCGGGAAGGTAAGACTTACTCTGAGACATAGGGGTCAAACAATTAACACCAATGTATTTCAGACTTGTTTTCAACCATTGATTGAGTTCGGAATGATTTGCTTCCTCTGCAATACAAAATCCACCATGTCCGAACAGCATTAATTTTTTTGTATTACAAGTGTATGGATGGCAACATTTTATAGTATAAAAACATTTTCCAAGACTATCCACTCTTTTATGTTTCAAGTACCAGGGTTTGAATCAATCAATCAGCCTCTCTACTGGTATTCCCTGAAAAATATGCAATAGTACCGTTTCACGGTCTGTGTGAGAGAATTAGACATCTATGTTATCATATTTCAATGGTGATGAACTCTGTGATGGTTAACTGCCAATGTTAACCCAAGCAGTAGCCATCAGGTAGAAGAAAAGACAATTTGAGTTATCATCTCCACATCTGTAGGTGATGCAATTCCCTAGATGATAAAATACAGGTGCCCATTCGTTATGTTAGCTGACGGTGTGCTATAACAAATATACACAATTCATCGGGAAATACCACAGAGAATTTAACAATAATTGAAATACAGAAAAATTGGTCTGTAATTAAAATCATCCTGAAATATAAATTGATTAATAAATACATATTCTACATTCAAGTTGTATCTATAATAAATATCACAGCATGGGGACCCGCCCCCTACACCCCTCCCAGTCTATCTTTGTATATCTAACCTTGGTGAATTGGTGGACGTTGATCTTGTAACTGGGTTTCGTCTATGTTGACTGATCTGTTTGGCTAGCTTGTTGATCCATCGCTGCTGCTCTTCTTGCGTAATGGCTCGCAGTAACATATTCTTAGCTGTATTGGTGTCGACGTTTACTGGAGTTTTATAAAGAGAAATTAATATTGAAGTTACACTCTTTCCTATTATGCAGTTCTGTTGTCAACATATGACCACAGAGAGCTCACCCTTCCTAGGGGTAGGTGAATATTCCAGGAGCTTTTGGCATGAAATGGGGTCTTTCAAGTGTTTTATGTGATTTATTGGCTTTCTTCTATAAATACGGTCAAAACATAAGAATACAGAGTGAGTCAAAATAAAGTGTACTCAACTTTGTGACTTTATTTTTAAAAATCTGTGCAAAAAGTTCTCAAATTATTTATTCCGACAGAGAGGCTGTCTTATAAGCTTTCAAAAGAAGTTTAGTTGAGGAAAAAATGTTTTATGCCCATTTAGATAAGTGTACATTTTCAAAAGCGAACAAGATTTGTGATAATTCTATAACAAACTATTTTGAATTTCACTATTGAATAATGGTCCACACTCTCAGCTGATCATCACAAAAGCCTGACTTTATCTTTGCTCTGCTGAATTCACGAAATAATGACATTTGTTTATCATTGTTTTGCATTTAATGTATGAAAATAATATCTGAGCAAGTTTGTTTTGTTTTGTCTTATCAATTAGCTATTGTAGCCACTTTAACATAAATAAATTGTGTCATCGAGTGCAATACTCAATATTTTACCAAAATAGTCACAATAGTCAAGAAATGTTGCGATTCTTTTTACTGATAACAGTAAATTAATGCAGCTATTGATTCAAGCATTGATTGGGTACCTTCATATTTTGGTAAGAAATATTCTAAATATTTATTTTACTTTGAGTATACTTTTTATGACTCACCCTGTATACATGCAATTGCCAAGTATGACATTTACTCCAAATAAACATCTAAAACATTAAAAAAATCTTTAAATTTACAAGCCTCCCCCATCCCTGATCCCAAGTCAGAACTTATCTAATTTGTCTCCTCGTGTGTAATATAATTATGATATGCTATGGGATATAGCTACAAATAGATGCATCCATCTTCAATTATCAAAGAATGACAGAGGTCTTCTTTAACATCACATCATAACATAATTAAAATATATTTTTATTTGTGCTTACCTTTACATGGAGGACTGTATTCTTCATTCTTATCATGATGTTCTTTATGCACCTTTAAATGACATACTGTAACAGGGAAAAGAAGGATAGAACTTATAAGCAAATTGGAATTGACAACATATTTCCTAGTTATTACAAGTCTGCCAGAATAAGTAATCATAATTTGATATGAAAACCTGAAGTTTTACCAGAATCGCATGATGTTAAGGAGTATCTTTATGAGATTGGATTTTCGGATTCTAATAAAAACTATAAACTTGCGATTTCAAAGTTGAAAGGTGCATCCACACACACAAAAAGGATTTGGAACCCTAACCATCCTACACACTACAAATTCCTACGCTGCTAGCTTTGTGTACCATGCGATTGCCCGGTCTATCTCGTGCCACGCGCCGCCGGGCGATCAACTTGCGAAAAGATTTTTGAAGCTCGCCCGTTAGCGATGTGGGCCCGTAGCCCGGACTTGATCCCCGGTGCATGCGGACTGCAGAGACTGATCTTTCCCCCAAAATTTGACCTGTTTTTCCTCCCCTGATAGTTTTATACTCACAAACACGCCCTGGGAGTCAGGGTTAATAGTCATTTATCACTTACATTGGCATTCTAATGCAGCTGGTGGTTTGATGACGCTACTCAATGTTTTGTTGCAATATTCACAGGTGGTCGGCATATGGAAGTGCACTACTACAAACGAATGTCTCTTGTACTCTATCAAATTGCTCTTATCCTGAAAAGAAAAATGCACAATGCAAACAATTAGATTATTGTTTGCTTCTGAAATCAATGGGTCATGTCATCACATGACTTTCAATATTTATATAGAGTTTTGTAAAATGCTGTGTTATCTAAGTGTTTTTTTATAATTACTATGTATAACTAAAATACAACAAAGAAGGACTCAATGAAATTATACAGAGCCAGAGCAGATAAACTACAAAAAGTGTATATTTTCATGTGCATAGTTGGTTGCTGTTAACAAAATAAAAAAATGGCAAATTGAAAAATGTGTGTGATTTTGTGCTATAATGTAGTGTGGATTAAGAACCAGAGGGATCGACTCACTCATTTATGGAGGAAATTTGAGATTTTGGAAAGGTTTGATTTGTTACCATTTTAAGATATCAAGCAGAGCTTTATGAGTGTGATAAGCAGCACATGCCTAAGGCTGTTGAGTTTGGAGGATATTTTAAATGGTAAGCTATCTCATTCGAATACTTTGGTACTAAAAAGAGTCCATTAACCCTAACTCTACCCCTCCCCTTTTTTCAGAATTTTTTCTTCAACGTGGAAAATCGACCAAAATATCCCCCCGATCCCCCCGGGATTTGATCCAGGGACCTCCAGCACGTGGAGCTTCCAATCCCCCGCTACACCACGGCTTCCAAGCACAGTCTGTGCAGTGTATTGCCCAGACTGTATGGAGTGGGTCCATTTTTTCAGCGAAAAACTTCCACGCCGGGTGGTACCAACGTGCCCAGTCGTGGTATATTGTGGTATATGGCAGTGTTAGGGTTATGAATCTCTGGTTCTCAAAACAAAATACTTCAGAAACAAATGTGATGTGATCTAACAAAATGAGTCAGAAGTCATGAATATTGATTTTGAGATACAACCAAACAAAGGATAGACATTCTTTTGTGCTCTCTTGTTTTGAAAATTCTTTAATCACTAACATACTTGGAATAATGTGTCCATTTTTAATGGGGTTTTCTGCAAAATATAGTATTGCAAATAACCAATACAATCAAATAGAAGACTAAAAAAGTGATATTTTCAACTATAGTTTGATCAGTCCTAAATTGGTGAGGCCTCCTCACAGCAGTGAATGAATACAGAAGGACACGGTCCCGCGTGAAGGCAACCAAGCGCACTGTGCATCCATCATATGCGTGATGTGTGTGTGCGACCAAAACCATGTGTGTGTGGCCATAATCCTGCGCTTACACTTGGATTACTTTTGCGTGCGGAGAAATTAAAGTCAAATATTTCTCGCCAATTTGGAACTGATTTAACTATAGTATGGTATATAAAATGTAAAAAGATAAATCCAACGGAACCAGGAACAAAACACACCAAGGATCAGAAAACTGATACAAGAGGATATCTCGAAAATGTGAAATGCAAAGAGAGTAAAAGCAAGATATACCAACTGGGTGTGGGGAAACAGGATTTTGACAAGGGAGAATAACGTCATAAAGTATGGTTGTTAAAATCAACGAAGCAAAGACATTGCTGAACCTGAAAATATCAACTTTGACAGTATTTTGATCTGAATGAAGACAAGACAACTTACATCTGAGGCTTGCGACTCCAGCATAGGAAGAAGCGCATCGCTTGGTCTCCTGTTTTCTCCTTCACCAGCGTACAACAATTGGAAGATACGTGGAATGTCTTTGGCCTCTGCCCTTATGATATCACCCTGAGTCACTGCCCTCACATGGAACAATTTACTGGGGAGGAGAGAACATCGACATTAAAGACAACTTGGATACAGTTTTACTTTAGGTTCAATATCTACATAATACCCAAATGATGCACTCTATCGTCAAGTATTCCATTGTCAAACACTTGACAATGGTCTGTGCCCTATAGACTATAAAGAACACTTAATCCGTAAATGGATAGAAAATGCATCACATCAAAAGGTAAATCTTGTCTACTGTTGAAAAAAGTGGGATTTTGACAACATCTGACAGAATAACAAACAAGCTTTTCAGTGATACTATACCAAGTTATTAAAAATTGAAAAAATACTTATGAAATAATAAAAGATAAAAATATGAGGAAAAGATGGTTTGTTATACTCTATGTCTTAAAATAAGACTGGCCAACAAGATGAACCGTATGACACGATGGATCACATATATCCTGCATTGAAAGCCGACTTTACATTATCCAATATTCATTTAGTTCTCATCTAGTTATTGACTACATAAATTACAGTTTAGCAGTTTTGAAGAAGAAAAAAATTGTGTCGTTTCGGTATGTTAAATTTGGGTTTAGGAGACAACCACATTAATGCTTAAAATTTCAAACATAGAACTTATGACTTTATAAAGGGTCACTATTCATTCAGATTTGTATAACTATGACCATTTTAGGTAGTATCATCACAATCAATGTATATTAAAAGAACCTCCATGGACTGCGTTTGCATGCCACAAAATTCACGCCACCCACAGAGATAACACACCCCTGCACGTAAGCGCCTCCAAACGAGGACCTTGTTTACACACCTTCAACCGTGGACCCAAAATAGTCCACGGCTGAAGGTGTGTAAACAAATTAATGTCCTCGTTTGGCGGTGTTTCCACATGTTCGTATGTATGTTAAGGAAAAAAAGGTTTTACTGTCAACTGCGGACGTATTGTAAATACCCCAGATTTCGATGAGCGCCATCTATCGACCATCTTGAGCTCAGATAAAGCCTATGTCAACTGCGGACGTCCACGGTTGAAGGTGTTTTAACACATAAAGGTCCACGTTTGGCGGCGCTTACAAACGCACATAATTAAAATCGCACTTACTCGATGTCCAGCACCAAATATGGTTTCTTATTATTTTTCTCGTCCTCTGACTCATAGAAGAGAATCTTCTTGGAGCTAACTTCCACAAAGTGTCTCTTCCAGCCGTGCCGCCTCAGATTTTTGCCAGGAATGTCCAACCAACCTTCAAGTCTCAGACCACCTGTAGGAAATAATTGATCAAAACACACATTAAAAAGTAAACTCTTGATTTGTTTTAGCTTATGAGATTTTTGCCAGGAATGTCCAACCAACCTTTAAGTCTCAGACCACCTGTAGGAAATAATTGATCAAAACACACATTAAAAAGTAAACGCTTGATTTGTTTTAGCTTATGTTGGAAGTTGGTGCTGACATTGTTTTGATGAAATGTCAATATTTAAAAAAAATATTGTTGTCCTTTATTTTGAGGGGAAGGATCCTGTAATAAAACAAAAGTGGCGTATATATTTTGAAGGATAACAAAATAAGAAATCTTACTTTATGATACTGTACACCATTTCCAAGCGTGCAATCTTAGAATTACGAATTTGATATAATTTTGATATCTATGTCTTTCAATATTGTCCATGTTTCGAATGGAGGGGCTAACTTTATGATATTGTACACCATTTACAAGCGTGCAATCGTAGAATTACAAATTTGACATAATTTTGATATCTATGTCTTTCAATATCGTCCATGTTTTGAATGGAGGGGCTATATTTTGTATAGTTTGTAGTTTCCACAAATTAATTAAATCTTGTCCTATGACTTCATTAAAGGTAGATGACCCGATTTTCAACTTGATGGTTTCTATTTTACATGAAAGGTCATCCTTAAAAATGGTTGCATTCCAAAGTTTGAGTTGCATAACTCCAATGGTTCTATTTTTAGAAGCGCAAGGTCAAAAGACATGTGCCCATTGAGTAGTACACAGACCGGTTGGTGGTTAACCACCTTTGGCAGTAATTCACCACATTTTAGCCTATAATTTCCAAATGAAACATTTCTGGCCCCTAATATTGTACAGACATAATGAGAAAAATATGGTGATTCTTCTGAATATCTTGATGTGAAAAAAAAATCACAGCCCCAAAAAGTGATCGGGTCATATACCTTTTTAATTGGTACAAAATGCTACATTTTCACTGTAAGACATTTAAAAGTATAATTGGCCCATAACTGTAAAATTTAAATAAAAGAGGCGCTCAGCTGCATTCCATTTAATGGCCTTGCTCTTTACTGTCTAAAATAATGTATAATTGTATAGGCCTGCACTCCAAATCACCCAATAATCAAACGTATGCACCATACCTTCTTCATCTATACTTGTTATACTAGACGTCTCTGTGGTCTGTAACATATTCTGTAGGGCACGTGTCTTAAACTGCAACTGTTCCAGCTCACTGTCCCTACTATCAAGATCCATTTGTAGTTGACAACGCTTCTGGTATTCATCGTTGTAATTCTGGTGGACATAAGGAAATAAAAGTGTTAAAAGGATGGCAAACTGTTTGGGTGATATTCTAAACATTTTTTATCCTAAATTGTAAAGAAACAGAAAAATGTCGAAAGGTAAAATCAAGTGCAAATATTTGTGAATGTCACAATCCAAAAGCGGTCTCTGCCATGTTGATTTGTAATTTGCATGCTAGGTTGCCGTCATATCACTATCTGCATTCTATAGATTTCTGTAGATTAAATTTATTGTACAGAGTCTTCATTCATAGCTTTCCCAAAACTCACACATTAATTTTGCAACAAAAACAGGCAAACGTTTAAGAAAACAAAAATCCCTATACAGGGTGTATCAAAAAAATTAGGACACTTTTTGATGATGGTTTAAATCCTTGTTAAATCACTGAAGCATGACCAATTTTTATTTCGATGTAAAGTACAACCGATAAAGATAAAATCCTGAAGAGATGAGAAAAATCCATCATTAATTAAGGAAATTGTGACCTATTAGGCAAGGCAATCTATTTTGTAGTATGTACAATGGCCATTCACACAGTAACAGTAGAGTAACATGTACGCGCACACTATTTATGCCAATATCATGGTAATGAACCATCGATAGTGGGCTCGAGAACTTTTTTGATTTGCACAGAATATGCATGCATCTGATTTGTGGATTATTTAGCCAGTATTGATTTGTGCCAGAATTAAATGGATTACCAAACTAATCTTTGCTATTGACTGATAGATTATTTTCTATGTTTATAATTATTGTAACGTATTGAAACGTAAACCATGTTATTTACTGGTCTATACATGTAAATCCCATTGTACAAACCAGTAAATGACATGGTTTACGCAAATTATGCTAGTTTTCTTATTTTTCATCGGATTGATCTCATATTTTCAGGATATCATAATAATTAATTGGGCTTTACATTGATACTAAATTGGTCATGGTCCAATGATTATAACAATTATTACACCGCCATGAAAAAGTGTCCTAATTTTTTTGATACACCCTGTATAGCGATCCATATAAATCAGACCATCCCAGATCTATGACTCACCCCTTGTAATTCTGCATTCTCTTTCATGTATTTGGAAGCCATCTGACCATATTTGTCCCTCTCCATTTGGATTTCCTGCTGTAACTTGCGGTTCTCCTTCTCCTTCTTCTTTAAGGCACTACTGGAACTAGGTTTCTTACTGTCCTTCTCCTTGAAGTCTTTACGATGCATGATCTCATGAAGCTTATTGACAGCCTGTGGGCGTAAAGAAAGGAATGGCCATAGAATTTAATGAGTTTATTTTATCAACATTTAAAATTATGCTTCTATCAAATTACATAATTAAAATTATATTACAATTATTGTGATTTTAGAATAGCTTACACATCTTATTATTTAACCAATAACAAAAAAACATTTTCTGACCATTCTGTCCGTACGGGCGGTCCCATTATTTGGAACTCTCTCGAAGAAAAAATTAACAACTCTGTTAAGCTATTCCGTAAACAATTAAAAAGAAATCTCATATCAAAATACAATTAAGTTCTTTTTCGTGCACTGCCCCTCTAAACAAAAGCTTAATCTAAAACTATTTATCTCAAAATGTATATCAAATTATTTTTGGATTTTTCGAGCACTGTCCTTTGTCTGTTAGTCGCTGTTGTTGATGTTATAACATTTATTTACTATTTTTCTCAAAGGGAAAGGCAAATTTCAGGCCTTTTCCTCCATATTGTCCTATGGTTGTATTTTGTTTGTTATCTGTTTGCTTTGTTTGAATATTGTTGATGTTTTGTGAATGTTTTTATATGGAAATAAATGATTGATTGATTATTTTATCCTTAAATTCTCTTTTTGACAACCTGTGCTCTATTTTCTAGCCTGCTTTACCTACCTGTTGCGTGAGTATCTTCTCATGTTCTATCTGCTTATCATATGTCTTTTTCAGCGTCTCAATATTGGTGTTATCATTACGCACTTGATCAATCTCTGGAGGAGGATGAAACAGAACAGGACAATGTTAACTAAATATGGACCATAAACACTCAAATGGGCATTCTATGGTTTTTAAATTCTTGCTGAATGCCCCCCCCCCCCCCCCCCCCCCCCCCCCCGATGTCCAGATCACATGCTAATATAATGTGTATAAGCATTTGAAAGTACAGTTTTCCAACATTTTCATTAACTTATCAGACTTTCATTTGGAATCTTTGCTCAATAAGGGTGGTGCAAAATTGCATACAGAGGTCTATGGGCTTGTCAACAAACACAATTATTTTGTTTATACAAGGTAATATCCCAATAGAGATTTTGAAAAGGGATGTTTAAATATCGTCACCCTGGTACAATAACTGTCCAATTCATTTTTGAGCCAAATTTAGTTGTTTGCCCAAGTCACTACTCCATGACTATACAAGGTAATATCCCAATAGAGATTTTGGAAAGGGATGTTTAAATATCGTCATCCTGGTACAATAACTGTCCAATTCATTTTTGAGCCAAATTTAGTTGTTTGCCCAAGTCACTACTCCATGACTATGTGCATCTGATGTTATGACCGCTGACACTGCTCGAGGTTCAATTATCTTTAAACCAGGTGTTTTTCTCAAAAGATTGTTAATTTGATCTTTATGTTTGAAAAAGTTTACTCAATACTAGAAAAAATGAATTAGGAAGTTATCATAGCAGGGCGACGATATGGCATATCCATGCAGTCAACCTGAGCTGACTTATCTATCATGATTTGCACCCACCCTATTCTAAATTCAATAGAGCTGGAGGATAACTACTCATTTAAGGTATAAATACACATCATAACAGATATGAAAAAATACCTGATACAGTTTGAAAATTGTGTGATGTTGGCTGCCAATCCAAAAAACAGAAAAAACCTATAAGTTTTTTCTTCATATTTTCAGAGGACAAAGATACTACAGTGAAATGTACATTAAGCACCTAGGCACATACCGGCAAGTAAACTTTTATTTTGAGCACACATCTCATCTTTATCTGTCATCGAGACCTTGAGTTTGTTGTTCAGCTGATTATTGCTATCTTCAAGCTGTATAAAAACATAAAGAAAAAATATTGAGTGGGTCAGTCTCAACAACAACAACAACAAAAAATTATTTTTATTTATTCGGACATACACTTTTGGAACAGTGGCAAAAGTCTCCTCGACTAATGCGTCCATATTCATTGGAGAAAGAAATCACTAATCAATGGAATTTGATGGTTTTACAAACCACCACAAAGAAAACACACAACTGTAATCCCCTGAAAACTTGATTACCAGTATTCTCCCCTTTTTATCAAAGCTTATAATGAGGTTAACAATTTTTTTTTGGCCAACCCAGCGATTCCATATACATCAAACAGGTTGACTAACATGCATACAAAAAGAAGAAACTCTGTGGAATAAATTAAGCACATAACTGGTAGTCACTATTTAAGGCAGAATACTACAGACAGAGATTGGCAGTAATACTGAGAAAACAGAGAGAATCAATGAACCATACTTAAATCTGGCAACCAATTACAGAAATCAGGAAGATTGATACATTTATTCATTTTAACAAGGGAATATCAATTCATTTTCAAGAAGTCTTTTGCGGAATCAGGAAGGGTTGGCAGCTCTGCATACACACCCCATACAGACCCACATGACATGATGACATTATCCACCTCCGCCTTTTCAAACCAGGTGATAAGAAATGTTACGACATCCATGCTAACAACAATAGGACACAATACAAAACTATTTATTTCATGCACACACTGAAACAATTTTGTATGTACTCAGAAGTTCGAAAACCCCTCCTATTCACTGTAATGGACAATACCAATAACACAGCCACTACTTTTCTTTCTAACCAACAACTATTTTCACTATAGCAATCTACAAACAAACAAAACAGACTGACAGATTGAAACAAAAAGACAAAGTCATCTATGCAGGTCAATGGGCGCAACTATTGGTATTGGTAGAAGAGGATTTATTGCGTGGGATATTGACATTATTTGTACTTACTATTAATACAGCCCCTTCCATCTACAAGAGGTTTATTAATGAAGGTAAGGGTAGGTAGGGAAGTAAAGATTAGTGTGTTAGGCTAGGTTGGTTGGTTGGTTGGGAAAATGTTATAGTTACAAACAATTCATTAAAGGGGTGCCAAGTTAATTGTACAATTCATCACACAAAGAGTTAGAATGAAGGATTTGCTTTGATGCACAATTTCGATCAAATGCTTTTAGTGATTACATTCAACAATTCAATATAATAAAACATATGAAAATATGTTAGCGATTAGACCCCACAAAGCAATCTTTTTACTCAAAATATGGCAAAACTCATATCTAGACATTGTCCACATATTACTTATGCCCTTTATCATGATAATTCTTCATAAAAATGTAATTACAAAGATTCACTAAAATAAATTCAATATTCTACCAATAGAGCAGTGGGGTCAAGACAAAGTGTTTGTAACATGAACTGGAATAATCTGCATTCACCTTTATTTGACACCAGCATACTAATGAGACTAAACTAAGGATCGCTGGTCATTTCAGTTGTAGTTCATGTCCTCAAAATTTGGAATATTGATTTGTTTTGGCAAATTTGTACAGTTAAAAATACTTATATATTGCATGTATTTAACAACTGCTGACAATCATGTAGGTAATTCAGAACCAATCAATAATTTTCTGTGGAGAGTGCGTTCAACCATCAATTGGTTCTATTGTGTAAAACAAAAGAGTGAGGTGATTCCCTTGCAACAGGCTACTTTCATGTCAAATTTAACTAAATGTCAGCATTAACAAAATAGATATGATGGTACTTTTTAGAAGTCTAATCAGTGTCAAACAGTCACAACTATAAAGATGAAAGGGAGCTGCAGTACTTTTGTAACTACAACAAAATCAAAACAAACTGTTGTCAAATTTCTGAAAAACAGTGCAAAACTCTTTTACGATTTTAAAGAAAATTATATGATGGTATAAACTATTTTTCTAAAATATCGAATGTTATCAGGGGAGACTTTGAGCTTCTTCCAGCACTTGGTACCAAATTCCCGTCTTATTCAGTTCAAGAGATATGGTCTTAGGAATGAAAAGGTTTGAGCAAACCGGTAAAAATCCAGTGGTTTTGAGCAAAAGTGCACATAGACACAAAATGACCCTAAGAATCTGATATGTGGCATCAGCCTGGCGACCTCTATGTAAATTCAATCAATAAACCCAACCAATTTAGAGCTTAAATTCCAATTTAACTTGAAAATGAAACAACCATCCTACAAAAAGCCATGTTAAAATGTTTTTGAGCCCATTAATTCTACATTCCAAAAGCCTTCACCATTACTCTATTATTAATTGTATGTTTGAATAAGTCATATACAAATTGTTAACTTACTTCTTTGTGCTTCTCCTCCAACTATTCGTTAAATAGGCAGCAAACAAAAAGTAGAAAATGAAGATGTCAAAATAAAATAGTTAGTATAAATGGGGAGGGAGGGTGAAGAATAATGAGGGAGGTGGGCAAACTTAAATAAAATTATGTTTAGTTAGTTAAAAATTATGATTTGTGGAGAGTTTTGTAAAAGTTGTAAAAATGAAATAAGAAATAATATAGATAGTAGTGTACACCTTTCTCAAAGGGCATAACCATACAAATATGTTAACTGGCATCTACAACCACGTCCGCAATAACCAACGACCTTCCCGGTATACACAGAATAGCAACCAGTTGTCTGATGATCGCACAAGCGTGAAACTCTGAGTAGCAACTACCGTTCCAAATGGTTTAACTTATATTTCGCCCTGCATCGCATTGAGCACTCTGCAAGAAGATTGCTTCTTTACCAGTACAAATATGTTTTCAGATATATATTACAATGGTGTACCCAGGGGTTAATTTTGGGGATGAAGCCAACCCCCCCCCCCCCCCCGAAGAAAAAAAAAATGTCCTAACAGCCCTTTCTGTCTTCCTTTTTTATAAAATCTTGTTCCAATTTGAAGTTAAGATGGCAATCTCAAGCTGTAACATTTTTCATCAGCTTTTGTGAATATAAAACCTTGATATTTTCATTTTTTGGTAAAAAAGGGACACTTTTGTTGTACCTGGTTAAATAAAAAATAATTACGTCTAGTCTGTTGGAAACTATAAATTTATTACCAGCAAAACTAAAATAACCAAAATAAATATGTTGTGAGGTGTTAATTCTACTCACCCTACTAATGTTGTTGTTCTTATCATTGAGGTCAGATTTGAACTGTTGCATCATCTCCTTGATCTCTAGCTCCCTCATCGTCTTCTCTTTCTCAAGATCAGCGTACTGCTCTTCTGCAATTGACCTGTATATGGTAGTGAAACAATATCATATGTGATGTTAACCACTTGACTGGGCGCCGGTATATTACAGGGATGAGCAAGTTTCCATTCTGTGCGGAGTCTGTAAATATACGGGTTGGCGGCTTATATTACTTCAATCACCCGCACACCAAAATTATAACCGAAATATGGCTTAATGCACACCCCTGAAAGAAGTCAAAATTTGCAAAGAGATGGCACTATTCTGGGCGCACAACACCAAATATCTTTCTCATTGAAATACGCGTAAAAGTGCCATATTTCAAGACACCTTTTCTACCCTCCGGTTACATTTATTGCATACTTGTCAACTATGACCATTTTCAGTAACATCTCAACTTTAATTTAAGCCTTGTTTCATGAGGGGTTATTAAGCTAAGTTTTCCGCTACGGACCTGCACACAGCGCCCTCACTTTTTCACGTTTTCTGGCATGCCTGTTCACCATTTAGGCAGGTGCTTACGCCCTGGGCACTATTTAGGTCGATAAATTAAAAATATCGTATTTTATCATTGTAGGTGCAACGGATAGGTCCCACTCGTTCATTTAAATACAAACATACCATCCCCGGAGAAACAAATTGCCCGAAAACCTCACATTTACAAGCCTAGTCTTCGTGCTTTTCCGAAACTACTACAGGATTACACGAATTGCGCACAATACTTTTAGAGATCCATCGGTCTTTCAGAGTGTTAATTCTTTGTGTGTTTCGAGGTAATCTGCCTCATACCGAGCATTGTAAAATAAATAACATAGTACTGTCGTTTACCTTGCAAGTTGTTCAGAATCTGCTTTGGTTAGCGTCAACTCTAGCTGAGTTGAGAACGAGTCACGTTCATTCTGTAGAGCCTCGATGATGCGATTCAAGTCATCTACCTCATGTTCTTTCTCTTCGATGCACTCGTTGAGGACAGAGTTTTGGTTTTTGTACAGTTTCTGCAACAACAAAACACAAAATATTGATTATAGTTTGAAGTTCAAATAACAAATAGTGTATCTTTTACATATCATGTAAAAAATCTGTCTTTGATAACATCATGGCCACGCGACACTATATGCTGTCAGTTTTGAGAAACACTCTTTAGTGACTTTTTTAGTTCCAAATATCATTAATCTCAATGATATAATATAACTTCTGATAACTTTTTTGGACATATTTGCTTACGGTATATTAAGCTATTGACACGTCTCTATAAAGGAATTCAACTGTGCAATCCCTAAAATAAAAGTCTGAACACTAGGCTTACATGATGGTATAAGCATGATGCTAACGTGGATGTTAGTAATCTTTAGACATATGAAACATGAGCTTACATCAGTTGTTCTGCAAACCAAATGTGTAAGACTTAAGTTGATATAGGGGATTAGCTCTGGAATGATTTGTCATCTACCATTATCCTTTCTACGATATTCAGTTGATGCTTATACTGAAAATACTAGGCTTATTTCTGATTGCTTGCATGAAGGTAGAATTAAGCTACATTCTATTAGTCTTTGGTGCCCCTTCTTTACTTTTTCTCAATGGATCAATAAGTTGTTAATGTAAAATACATGACAGCAGTTAACAGTATTGCTAATGGGTCTTCTGGTGGGTAAACCCCTGATGTGTGCTATGTATTGTACTGCTGTACTTACGGTGAAGGTTTGTTCTGAGTCTAGTTGTTCTTGCAGCTCTCTGATCTGTAGGTTTGCAATGGCAGCCGTCCTAATAAAGCAAAAATATGAAATGGAAGTTAGTATTACTGATAGATTAGAGAATCATGCTAATACAAAATTTACGACAATCTTCTTCCTTGTAAACCTCCACCCATACCAAACCTATTTTTTGATATTTAGATTTAACGTTATGATCTGTGTGACCACAAGTAGGGAGGTAATGTCAGCAAGTCAAATATACTCTATTTAACTTCTTCTGCACAAAAACGTAATATTACAGGCGCAGCATTTACACATGTGTATGTATCTTCCGTCCTTAAACGCGCGCATGTGTATACACAAACGGCTTGAGTAGGCATGTGCGTTTATATACTGCAATTAGTAAATGACGCAGTTAGGTCACCGTCTGCTCGTGATAGATAAACAGACTATTGACTTAGGCGCAAACACCATCACATTTGAGTTGTGTATGCACAATATTATGATTCAGTCACTAGAATATGCCCTGATGTCATACCCTCTCCCCTATTAAGGTGCCACAGGATGAGTTAAGACAAGAGTATCATCTCTAAAGATAAGCATCACCTTCAAACATCATCTGTGAATCACCTAAATGTGATCCACTAATTCATCTCTTCCAACACATCTGGTAATGTCACTTAAATTTAATACGGACTGATATATTCCCATTGCTCTCTTATAGACGACGAAAAATACCCAACCTTTTCTACGGGTCCGACTGATCCATTTGAAATTTTTTCAATTTAAAAAAAAAATGTTTTGAAATGTATTTAAAAAAGTGAATTTTCTTTTGAACATTATTGAAGGGGCACCCCCCCCAAAAAAACCCCCATCCAAACAATAACAACGGTCGACCAACCCTATCTGAGAGGTCTGTTTGACCGTGAAACCGTGTTTTTTGTCGCCTTATATCTCAATATCCCATCTCCTACTTACTGTTTTGTTTTTTCCAGCTGCTCTTGCACATGGCTTTTCTTCTCTTTGGTCTCAGCCACCTCTGAACGTAGCCTCTTCTCCTCCACCTTCAATGAAACAATCTGCTGACTGGATGCCTTCAGGTCTGTGGAAGCAAAGGTCTTCTTCTGGATGGCTTGATCTAGTTGCAGTTGAAGCTCATCGATCTAAGGCAAAACAGGGCATTTATCGGTTTAAAAATCTAATTTATAAGTTCTCTGTCTTTATTGACAAAAGTTAATTCTGCAAACCAGTTTATCCACCAGCTGTTGCGTTTTGTGAGGCCCACTTTAGTACCAATTGAAGAATAATTGCAAGCCTTATGGTTATTATTGCCTAAAAAGAATTCCCTGGTGCTTGCCCCTCAGGAAGCCACTATGACATGAAAGTACTACTCTTGCTTGTTAGCCAACCAACCCTCAAAACAGAACCTTGAAGAGGTAATTGATCATAAATGAATGGTAGGTAGTTGATATGCTGTGAAGCTGCAAGGCATAACCATACCATATCCTAAGTATCATATTGATTACTAACCTACAGTCATCAACAATGTAATGAGGCCCATCAAATTGATATGATACCAAACCAACTATAGCTTCTTGGCCAATTTGTTTTATCATTATATATCTTACCTTCCTGGCTTCTGTCCTTTTAACCTCTTCTAACTTTTCCACTTGCTGTTGGGATTCAAGGAGGTCCCCCTCTAGCACCTTGACCAATCTCTCAGCCTTGTCGCATCGCTCCTTCTGATCGCGCTGATTCTTGTTTTGATCATCTAATTGCTCCTTTAATTCTGATAAACAAAGACAAGAGAAACATGAAACACTAGTATCAACATCCCCATTTAGAGCTATGTCATACAACATCTTCTCTATCAGTAAAGACCACTGTTTTTCTTAGATTAACCGTGCTTATCTATCAATCAATCAATTAATCAATGTATCTCTGGTATATATTATACAAAAGTAATTATATGGCTGTGATGGGCTCCTGTTTACAGAATATGGGCACAAAGTGACATAAACACTACCATTTTGATCAAATTCTATCCAATATCACTCCACAAGGAAAGCAAGACATAGTGTCACACTAGAACAAGCTTTTACTAAATATATCTTAAATGACCTGAAGAATCTTTTTTGGCGATGAAGTTACAAGACTTTGTTTGGACACATGACAATACTAATGAAGGCTATTAAACATGAACTTTTCTATTTGAATAATACATCGAACTATTCACTGTTCCACTTGTTTCCCTGATGAAACTACTTTGCTTTACCTAATTCAGCCTTGTATAGCAACCTATCTTACCTTCAAGTACTTGTATGCTAGCTTCCTCTTGCTTCTTTGTTTTAGTGCTGGTTTCTGCGCTTATATGAGCCATTGCTGCCTTGTGATCAATTTCAGCTTGGTCATACTTGTGTTGCAATGACCTCAAGTCAAATTCTAATGTAGCTTTGGTCTGTGTGTCAAAGGAACAATTACATTTAAAGAGCATTTAGATTGGAGCACCAAAACTATGGCACTCATTAATAAGTCATCTCAGGTTAAGAAAAGAAGAAAAAATTAACTCTTCTTAAGGCAAATGTTTAATTTAATAGAAGAATACATGAGTTGATATTTAATTATTAGGACCAAGGGCTTACTTAAGATATAGCTCCAACTTGATTAAACTCAACTTTTGAAGGATTCTTAAATATTCTTATTTACTTGGTTTAAGACAAGTTAGTGAATCACTTTTCTTCATGCACTCTTCAGATTAATCTCCATTTCTACAATCTGTTTCAATAATTGGTGAAGCACTGTCTCATACACATTCTTATAAAAGTGTAACAGAACAGCTCTTTGCCTGTGTCACAGTTAATAAAAGTGTACATAACGCCACATTTAGCATTTCATACGGCAGAAAGGGGCCAATTTGGAATGAAATATAAAGTCAATAAATCTATCACTCCACGTGCCAAGTCAGATTCTGGATGCACCTTTTTCGATGCACCTTTTTCAATTCCTTACCATTCTTGAGAGACACAAGTACTTAAAGCTCTTCATTATTTTAGATTTGTTTGCAGAATATAGACAAGTAATAGAAAAAACAGTCATGATAGTAGAGGATTACAAAATACTTGTGACCAAGGGTTGTAAGTGGGTGATTGATCCATTTCCTGAAATTTTTATGAGAGCTTAGCCAGACGGCCCGAGTGCTTGCGCGCGGCATCAACCATTTATGGGGGCTCGTCCAGAGAATAGGCTACAGGGTATCTCCTTTTGGCTCTTTTTATACTGAAATATGATCATCCAATTCTGGAAATGGGGAAAAAATAATTTACAGATTTCTTTTTTTCTGCCTCATTTCCGGAATTCCAGAAAGTTTTGCATCCCTGTGTGGCAACTGTTGACTTACTCTTTCCAGTAGTATGAGTTGTTGTTGTTGTTGCTGCTGGTTAGCGATAGACTTGCTCTCAGTCGCTTTCATCCTGTACACATCATCCATTAATTTATTATTTCGTTCTGTAGAAGAAGCATACATCCACAAATGGGAGAAATCCAGTCAATTATTCTACTTTGAAAAAATATTGCAATTGTCAAAGAAAGATGTGTGTAATACTCAAACAATGCCAATGTGTTAAGATACCGCATTGTAATAGCCTAATTTTGTGTACATCTATGTAAGATCCTTCACATTTTTTCCCGGTTAATTTCATGAATATCTTCAAATGCATGATGCCAACAAAGCCCCCTCCCCCCTCTCTTGATGAACCTGGTCACATATGTTCAAAGGGTCAGAATATCTGATTTCACCTTCATTTTGTTATTTGATTAACTCAATGTGATAAGCAAGTTAAGTTCTGTTGAGTACATTCTTTATAAGAAAATATCCTCAGATTTCGCAGAAATTCTAACCCTGCTAGATAGAAATATTACTATTGTTATCAAAAGCTTAATTTTCCTTCTCTATACAACTTATTATTGTGCAATACATACGTTCTAAATCTGCCTTCAACATTTCCAGCCTATCCTTTGCATTGCGTTCTTCTGCCATGCTGTTCTGCTGGCTGACAATCTCTCTGTCTAGAGATATTTTGGTTTCTAGAAGCTGACTGTACTTGTCTTTCAGGTCTTTCTGTTCTTGATCCAGAAAAGAGTTGTTCTACAGAAAACAATCAGTCAACATTATTTTAACACGGTTAAATACATTTGTCTACAGTTGTCAACTTCAAACTATGGTTTATTCAACGGCGGTTCTTGCCTGGTATTTAAATAGCATCCCTAGCCCATGGCAGTAACCAGCATAAATAAACAATTTGTTGGCCTTATCAAATGCTGTTCTTTTATTCACTGTTTCCCTTACAATCTTTAAACACACAAATCTGTACATTTAATACTTTACCATATAAATCTATTGGAAATTTGCATACAAATATCACCAAAATGAAAATGTTCAAGTGGTTTTCACTACAGATATAGATGCATTGTTTGGGAAGACTGATGAGCGGTAAGTGGGTTTAAATCCAAATACATGTGTTGTGTTGAATAGATCTGTATGTGATGTGGCCGACTATGATGCATCACATTGAACAGCAAGCATGTGATGCGACTCACAAATTAATTCAAATATATAGAAATGTGAGACAAAAGCCATTTCCATTTACAACCTCACATTATTGAACAACATTTTGTAATAATACATTTGAGGCACTTTGAGTTGATGTTGCCCAATTCTGTAATGGTCACATTGTAGGGGTACAGAATTCCTTGTCTGGAAGAAACATTTCATTGAATGTTTGTCAGTCAATTGCACTATCAATTTTCACATTTCACTTACTTAAAAACAAAACAGAATATTAATTTTGGTCTCATTACTGAGTACAAAGAGAAGCTTTTAACTTTGAAGTGTAAGGAAATAAACCACAACAAACTGAACCTAACTTCTAACATGTGCTCACCTTCTGTTGTTCTGACAATGTTTTCTTCATCCTCTGCGTGGACTCACTCTCATTCTGCAGCTGCTTGTTTAGATTATCCACCTGTCTCTCCAAGAACGACATCTTCTCTGTCTTTGCCTTCAGCTCACGCACCTGCAGCTCTAGGGCAGGGATGTCTCGCACTTGGGTCTCGAAACGGTGACGATTCTCTGCTTCATACTCCAGCTTGCGGATATTCTGATGGAAGCAAGAGTAAATTATACATGATAAATATGTTCAGTACTTTTCCCAGTTTCAATAGCTTTTCAAATGATAATACCTTGTTGAGAATGTGGTGAAGCCATCTTGTCTTGCTAAACCACTTTGGGTTCAATCCTCTGTGGCACAGGTACGTACAGGGCTTTATTTGCAATGGTTCCTGATCCATACCTGCTCTTGCAGGTATTCTGTATGATCTCCCACTTTCCATGTGCTTTTCATCAGTTCAGTTCAGTCAGTTCCAAATTGGCGAACCTGCTTACAGCAGCGAATGAATTCAGAAAAGCATGGGCGCTCAAAACGCTCGCATGGTGCAACATGACGCAGTGCGAATCTTATGTGTGATGCTTGCGTATGCCAAAATAGCGCTCACACGTTTGAATTAATTTTGCACGTGGAGAGATAAAAATGGCATATTTCTTGCCAATTTTGAACTGATATCAAACCCTTCACTAAAGGGAAATTGGAATGCTACTGTTATAACTGGATGTGCTGATAGAATAGTTGTGCATTCTACAAAATGAGATTGGATCAAGACTATTCTTTTCTCATGTCTGAAGGCTGACAGCAAAATTGTTAACTTTATTTGTTGGGAGTGGCTGTTTTTAATAATAATTCAACCAGCATGCTTATATAGGCTTTTTAAGTCTGGCCCGAGCAATTTGCTTGAGTCTGGTCCCTTCAGGACCCAAGCCTGTGTCTGTACGGACCGACCGTGTAAACAAACAAACAAACAAACCATGAAACCATGTGATTCCGATCATTTGCAGCTTTATTGGAAAAAGATACTACATTATTCTATAATAATAATCTCGTTACGATATTCATAACAGTACAGTGTATCCTGATTTAAAATGGATAACTCTTTATTACCAGAACGCTCATTTATGATCATGTCCCAAATGGACATATTTGGATATGCACATTTCACACAGTTCGTATAATACCATATCCCATGTGATACCCTTTTCAATGCAATGACGTTCCATTCTGTCAGAAATTATTTTAAACATATAAAACATTTGAAGATTCCAAGATGTATTTTCAAATCTTCATACACAATTTGACCTACCTCTCTGAGTTCATGTTTCTGTTCAGCAAGCAACCTTTCCTGGTCCATGAGCTTAGCTTCCAGACGCTTCTTTTGATCAGCCTAGACACAAAGGAGAGACAAAAAAAGAAGAAGACAGTTATGTGATTTTCTTACTTATTTATGAGATGTTGCATTAAATAACTGAGCAATTGGTGTATTTTCAACTCAACTGTGAATTTCACAGCAATTTCCATCTTAGCAGGTGGCTCATACAGTAACATTTCTTCATGAATTTCATGTTTTCACAAAGAATGAGACGATGACCAACTATAATTCCTTGTCATTGGTTTAAAAATGGGTTACCAGTAAAATGGTAACTACTTGTTTGTTACTACATTTACTATGCTATGTAATGTAGCATCCTTCTTACTTCTACCAGTAAAATGGTTTTCCTGAGGGCACATACTTTTTAGATACCATGATATAATGGCACGAGTCTACACATAGCAGTATAGGAAATATGTTTCTTCCATTAGATTTCTATGTTGTGTTCTTTAATAACCATAATGAGTAGATCAACCTACCTCTCTATCCAATTCTCTGAGCACCTTTTCTAGTTTTCCGCCCGTATGCCTATATTTGTTTTCCATATCATCTCTGGCTTGCATCTCAGAGCCTAGCTGACCCTCGAGCTTCTTGATCTTGTGTTCCAGCTCCAGCCTCTGCAGGGACAAAAATAGTCATATGATGAAGAAAACAACAGGGATACAAATTGTGACTTTTTTTGGGACATGGACACATTCTGATTTATAATATAGACCATGTCACCGCCTGTTGATCAACAATGTTAAGTGCCCGGTTCTATTCCATGCATGGGGAAACATGCATTGACTGCTGTTATTACAGAAGACCGGTATGGTGTAGTGTATGGTTTTGTGCATCCCGACAGGCAAGCCCTTGTTTGCTTGTCTGCTGTGACGTTACAGGTGACATTGTCTATAGTTATGCACCAGAATTCCACCAATGCGTATGTGCGTAAACCCAGAAGTGCGTACCGGAAGCTTTCAATATATGACTGTGCGTTCTGATTGTTCAAACCGTGGGCACGCATAGTTCTTCGCGAATATCATGCATTTGGACGCAGCCAGGGAACAACAACAAATCATGCTCATGTGAAATAGCTTAAATGTCATCCATAAGCATTATGACAGTGACTTTAGTTACAAAATCTGGAATGCTCGAAACCAGCCCCAAGAGGACACATCCCATGTCTGAAATATGACTCGAGGACCTTCACACAGTTCGTAACGCTTATAGCCAACATCTTTACCAACCTTATATCCAGGGTTTGAATTAATCGAAGGCATCGAAGGCCATTGCCTTCGATGCCCCACCTAGTAGCCTTGATGCCCTCAATTTCTGGCTGTTTTCACTCCATTCAAAAGTACTAAGGTTTATGGAAGGCCTACTTACATAAACCAATTTATTTACGGGAGCAGATACCCCCTGGGCTATCCCTTTTGCAGTGTGCGTCTATGTGCCTTGGTTACCGTACATCGGGCCAATCAGCTTCCTTGCTTTCATGCCCGCGAGTTTTGCTCTTTGTTTTGGTTCTAGACGAGGTTCCGTGCTTTTACCTTTCCATTGTTTTGATCACATTTCTCTTTGGCTTCATCGTGACGGGTCGCTTTCCTTGAAATTCCACTCCCACCCACCCATTACTTTGGTATAATTTTAGAGTCAGCAATTTATGTGCTCGCTCTATTATTGCCATTCATTCATTAAATTGATACAATAAATTATGCAGATTAGACTATTGGACATTAAAATATTTACATATTCATATGTTAAATACCATAAATTTGAGTCAGTATACAATGTGAAATTAGCAGATGTTACTTCTCTGAGCTATTCTCTAAGGGTAGGGGTTGGTAATCTACAGATCCCTGGAATCATGTGCTGACAAAAGTTATAAATGACTCATCTAATATAATATTGGTCCTTAGTCAATTCATTAGTTCAACCATCATTGTGTCATCTCCGTAGCATAACTCTCTTAGGTGTTTATACATTAGGTTTAGGTATTTTTACTTTTCCAAAAAATTTGATGGTTGTTGATGATGCAAACACGTCTGTTATCAATTTATACAATTATATTTCCATGACTTACTATTATTTGATTATACAATTAGCATCGTCAAATGGACGATCAGATCAATCTATTTATACAAATATTGTATGTATGATAAATTTACTCTCCAATGTATTATTAAGGTACTACTATATCATTTAGTGACATATCATGAATAAATTAACACTATGTTAATTTAATTCTACAATTGAATGTTGTAATGAAAATTGCCAGTATTAATTGTAGTGAATCTACAGTCAGTTCAATCTGTTTATACAAAAAATTGTATGTATGATAAATTTACTACCCAATATATTATGTAGTGACATATCATGAATAAATTAAAACTATGCTTAATTTAATTATACAGTTGAATGACGTAATTAAAACTACCAGTATTAATTGGTGTGAATCTACAGGTGACTTATCATCAATAGATTAAAACTATGTTAAATTTAATTCTACAAATGAATGAGGTAATTAAAATTACCATTATAAATTGTAGTGAACCTACATAGTTGATAATGATTAAGAGTGCCATGTTTGGGTGCTCAGTGAAGTTTAATAAATCGATGAAGCCGAGGAGCAATACCTCCAATTTTGTTTCTCTTGGGTTTGTTATCTGTAAATAAATAATGGCCTTGGATAAACTTGGTGCCCCTTTCAAATTGCCTTAAATTGCCTGCCCTTTTCATTTCTTATTTCAAGGCCTGCTTATATCTGAAATTTGGTATTGTTTTGATGTTTGTTCTGTTTTTCTTGTCTCCTCTGCTTGTATATTGGTCAGCCAGTGATGTTCATTGGCGGGTCAACATTGTGTCCTGGGCTTTATGCATGTTCTTGTTGATCAATTTTGATGTATTTTTTAAATGATTGAATAAAGAATGAATAACAATGTATACCAATGATAATATGATGTTAATTTCATCAACGACATATCACACAATATTCTTACCATTTTGGAGTCAATTGCACCACCATCACCACTCTGTAAAATAATAAAAATTAACAAAAACATTAACAACACCGATTCAGTGTGTGGGGTTTCTCATTAACAACACCGATTCAGTGTGTGGGGTTTCTCATTAACAACACCGATTCAGTGTGTGGGGTTTCTCATTAACAACACCGATTCAGTGTGTGGGGTTTCTAATGACATTAAATCTAACAAATAACCTTTCACATCCTCAAAACATACATGCACTTATGAGTTTAACTGTTGGAGAGTTATTTGATTAGATAATTACAACATCGTGTGATAAAGCACATGCAAGTTTATAATTTCAAAAACCAAGATAAACATTTAACCCTAGCGTGACAATACTGGCAAGAAATTCCATTTACGAATCAGGTGTGCAAACTAGAACTAGCCGGGAATGTGTCTTTAAGAGATTATTCTACCTTACCATTTTGAATGATGAAAACATTGTAAAGCGTCAAAGATCCAGTGTAAAATCATCCCAAAAGGCTCAAATTAAACGAGGTCATGCCTTAACCCTATTTACAATGCATTGTTTGAATTGGAACAAAATGCTTCAAATTCATTATTCCTTATATGAGTTAATTTGAATGATATTTACATGAATAATGTATCGATTTCATTTTCTGATAGCTTTAAGTGTCCATTTATAGCGCACTTGCATGCATTTGTCTGAACGCATTGATATACCAAAGTATCCAACAAAGTGTGTGTGTGTAAGCTTTAATTCTAAGCAGCCCTTTCAGTGCAGGGTCAGAATTTCGTCAAAAGTTGCGAGAAACCATTTAGAATCCTGCAAAGGATTTTGCTAGAATCTATGGATTCTGAATCTATGGATTCTCCTCCATTCAAAATATGAAAATATGTGTAGACAGAATATCTTTACGAGAATCAACTTGGATTCTCGCAACTTTACCAGCGGCAATCTTTGCGAGAATGGATTCTCACATTCTCCTCGAAATTCTGACTTTGCAGTACAAGGTGAAATTTGTTTGTGGTATAACTTTACACAGCCTGTTAGGGTTAGTATTAGGGTTATATTAAGGCAGAAAGGATCACAATTAGAAGGGAGTTGGGGAAGGATAGAAGTGAAAGATTATATCCACTAGAAAACACAAAACAATATTTCTTTTTAAATTGGAAAAGTATTCAATAGTATGAGACCAACATGCACACCTCCATGCAATGATAAATAACACTACTTGGGTATCTCGAGGCAATGGCATCACCGCATAATTAACTCATCTCATAACATATAACATTTGATTATCTGTGATTATATGTTGATTGAAACTGCTTCATATTTCTATGATGAGAATTTGGTCTTTTAAAAAAAGCCCATATTGGAGCAATTTACTTTCAAAATTGTTGTAATCATGACGAAATGATGTAAAAATAAGTTGACTCACTGCCTCGAGGAAGCCAAATGGAATCTTGTAGTGTTTTCTATGATATTTTAAAATGCTCTCTAATGTATACTTCTTTTGGAAAGTGATAACATGTAGAAATCTACTATATATAATAAAACACTGATTTTTAACAACTCACTTGATCAGCCTGTGAGTGGTAACAGGGTGCAGAAGGGTCACAGTTCAGCAACAGGTCACAACAAACATGCACAATATAGAGGAGGAGTGACAGATGGGGACAAAACAAAGGGAAAGAAAAATAAATAAAAAGGATACTTTTTGTTATAAAAATACTATTTGATTGATAGGAACCAACATATTTGTTTGTCCATAATACCAGTACTTCTATAATACCATATTAAGATCAAACAAACATTTTTGGCATAAAAGCATTACTAATGTTAGTGCTACAACTAATATCTACTATACTAACATGGTTAAAGCAGTATTCAAATTAAGCCTTGTTTAGAGGGGCCGGGAAAAGTTTGTCTCAGAAGAAACCTGAAACAAAATGCTATGCGAAATGCGATACCTTTTTGTAAAGTAAAATATGCTATGCCAAATGCGGGATTTTTAAAAACGGAGAAGGGCTCTGTGAAATGTATATTTTAACAAAACCATAGTAGAGTTGAACTGTATTTAACTTCTTTTTGTATGTGGCAAATTTACTCTTGTAAGCAAGAAAATGAAGCTGATATGGTTCACAATGTAAAATTAAAATTTTGAAGAAGCAAAATCAAGAAAAAATCTGGGGAAGTTATCTGCCGAAATGCGAATTTTAAAAGCTTTATGCAAAAACTTTTCTGAGACAAACTTTTTGTTGTTGTTGCCCTACAGTGTGATTCGGTTTGGCATTGCAGTGATCTGACACTGTGGCAGGTTGCAATTCATAACAGTACCAATCCTATGCTTGTATATCACTTCAAGTCACTGGCTACCATTGCTTAGAGTAACACAGGGTGGCTTGTGATGGGTTGTAGTGAATCTTAGTGGAACTAGTGCTTAGGCACTGCAATGCTGGGCAAGCCAACTTAATGAATGCAACTGAAGGTAGCATTGTGTGTGCAGGGGGAGGATATCAACAGCACATTTAGCAATGATAGTATTAATTTTCTGCCCAAATCTCGTATGATTATCTCAATTCAACCGTACCATAAATTTCCTTTTAAAATGTTCAAAATTGGGACCTGATACCAAATATAGTTCAAATAACACAAGAAATTTCACGGCAAGCGATGTGTTTGTTGAAAATGTAACAATAGAAGCTAAACATGCACATGTTATAATGGTTACACTGAGGTTTCCTATGACAATCATGCAAATCTTACCAAAAACATTCAATCAATGTATCAGGACTATGATTGTTATGGTTCCACATGAATCTTCCTGTTATTTTAGTAGTTATTCTGTACATTTTATTATTTGCACTCTATTATTTTGTACATAATTATTTGTGCATTATTGTTAATGCTCTGCCCAATGCTCTGCACAAATATTACTAGTGCACTGACAGTATTTAAGTACTTCCTTATATGCTACGCTATGGCGCCATATTTACACGGTGGTTTCCTATTTGGCTTGTGCATGGCTTCCTTTTCGTTTATGGATAAAGAAACAATGTGTTAATCAGGGACAATCTTTCTTTTTATATCACCTCCTTCGGAAACACAAAAAGTGTTATATTAAATATCCCACCCCGATTTTATAGTAGTTGTTGTCATCAACCTTGACTTCACATCCAATAAATTAAATCTGCCTACAACTGTCACTGATGCCCAGCCTTCCTAGATCTTGTAAGAAAGTTTCAGCAAACAAACCTACCTCATCCTTCCCATTCTGTACTTGGCTGAAGAACCTGGTAAGAATACAAAACATGGTTCAAATAGTCGTAAGGTCATAGGCACGGAACAATATTGGTATTCGAGATGGATACAAGAAGCAGTGGCAATACGAAAGAAAGGGGGCATCACCATGAACCAAGATGAGGGCAGTATCACCTTTTACATGTTTGACGAATTAGAGCCAAGAAACAAATTGGCAACTCTAAAACCGCCACTGGGAAAATGCCCTCTTGCGTAGGCGACGGTAAACAGCTCACCTCAACCAACCATGTGTTGAGAAAGGCACCAGCATTTGCCAAAACGTACACAATGAGTTTGGATCAGTTCATTAGAACCGTTCATACATCATGGTTCGATAGATATTATTTTTTATCAAATATAACAATATTTGTAAAGCGCTATTACATCTAGATTAAGGTCCGAAGTTTACCACGTTGCGGAATTGAGGTTAAACGCGGAAAACAACATTTTGATGAAAAGAAGAAAATAAAATGAACAAAACACACAATTTATAAATAGTCTTGAATAAAACAATATAAATATTAAAAAACGATCTGAATAAAACAAAACAAACAATAAAAATGTGTTTTTCTGTAAAGTGTGTTTATTTTGGTTTTATAGATCGTAAATGTTAAGCTTTCTTGGGGAAAATTACATCACAGAAAAATGCAAAATTTACAAAGCGAAAAAATGCGGAATTCGACAGTTACAAAGCGGTAAACTTCGGACCTTAATCTAGATCATAGGACATAACTATAAATTGTTTACGGCTTGGTAGGAAGATGATATTATCAAACAGAACTTTATGCCAAAGCTTTGTTTTAATGAAGTCATAATCCAACTAATTACATTGTTGTGCATTGCAGATTTGCAGTGCATTACCAACTTGTCTCAACAGTGGCATTAAATGATGGAATCAACTATCAAAGGTATATATTCGAGCAAGAAGCGATTCAAAGATATTTGTATCATTATAAGTAGCAGACTCTTAAGCTTTTATACAACCCTAATTGAACAAAATAAAACTTAGGATTTATGAGAGACAATGTTGAGATAAATACAATACAATGATTATCTTAGAATTTTACCAACTTTATATCCGTCTATCTCAAAACTGTGTTTGCCGCAAACATATCGTTTAAACGATTCACAATCAAGGTTGTAATCTAACAGTTGAACTCTTTTTCTATTAATTTTCTTGGTATTTTACCAACTTTAAAGGTGTCTATCTCAAATCTGTGTTGGCCACCAACATGACATGCTCTGACTGGTCACATTTAATATGTAGCAACGCAGGAATACTCCAAAATCTATGTTGGCAGCATACTACACAGTTCAACAAAAATAGGTTCCCCTTTAGATTATGCCTGATATTTAAGATGAGTTACTCCTTAGAAACGAGCTTTGGCACACATAATGTACGTGTGCACAGCAACACTAGAGCGGGGATATAGCTACACAGGTGTTATAATGCTTGAATGAGCACACATTGAATGGAGGAATACCTCAATTCAAAAGTTGCCAAATGATGTATTGAAGGAGGATGGTTAAGCAACTTTGACCAGGGCCTTTGCTTGAACACTGCACAGTTGTTGAGCTGCTTGAATGAGCACACATTGACTGGAGGAATACCTCATTTCAAAAGGTAAAAAATGTGGTGTTCAAGCAAAGACCCTGGTTCAAGCTGCTTAACCACCATCCTTCAATATATCATTTAGCAACTTTTGAATTGAGGTATTCCTCCATTCAATGTGTGCTCATTCAAGCATTACAACACCTGCATAGTTGTAGCCCCGTTCTAGTGTTGCTGTGCACACATACATTATGTGTGCCATAACACGTTTTGATGGAGTAACTAATTTTTAAAATATAAGTAATAATCTAAAGGGGAACTTGTTTTTGTTGAACTGTGTATATTGATTTCATACGTTCTCTATTTTGCCTAAAATTCTCAACTCAATTAACTATGCTCATTTTGGAAAAAATGTGACAATTTCCAACAAGTTTTATTGACTATTTATCCCCGCTTACTAACCTGTTTTCTTTGTTGTATGTGAAACCAATAAAGGGAAGATTGTTGCCTGCAAATGACTTGGGGATCTGAAAGTGTTCTTCCGGCTTATCCTCAGGCTCAATCTCATCAAAATTACTGGTGTCCTCGTCGGAAATCAGTTCTGGCACCACAGGTGGAACAGCTAGTATATGAAAGGAAGGTATAGACTTTATAAATTACGCTAGTTGGTGGTGCTTGATCTGAATTTAAATAGGGGAAACCTGGCCTGAAAATGGACAATTGTGGGCAGAAAGTGGCAAATGGCAAAAAATACCGATTGTGAAAACAGGAACCTTTCTTAGGGTATCAAGGGTAATACCTCTATCAAACAGACATACAGGTCTGCAGGTTGAAGACATATATGCTGATGTATGAGGGGGTATCAAAAAGTTTTAGAAATCACCCAGACGTGAAGGAGCCAGAAACTTAATTATGTGATCCTTTAGACATCTTTACTAAGTCCCTGTGCAAAGTTACACATTTCTCCTACTATTTATTTTTATTACCTGTCCACAGACCGCCATTGTAGAGATCCTCAGATTGACCGCCATTGATTGATTCTCAGATTGTGTTATTCCCAAAACAGCAATAAATAGTTTAAAGTTTAGACAGAAAGAGGTCAAAGGTCATTACAAATAAGCTTGGTGACAATAAACTTATGGGTAACATGGGGTGTACACAGATTGACCTCTAATGACCCCTACATGACCTTTGACCCTTTCTGTCAACACTTTAAACTATTTATTGGTGTTTTGGGAATAACATAATCTGAGGCATTCTGAGAATCAATCAATGGCGGTCAATCTGGGGATCTCTACAATGGCGGTCTGTGGACAGGTAATAAATAGTAGGAGAAATGTGTAACTTTGCACAGGGACTTAGTAAAGATGTCTGAAGGATCACATAACAAAATGAAGTGTCTGGCTCCTTCACGTCTGGGTGATTTCTAAAACTTTTTGATACCCCCTCGTATGTAACACATCATAATAGCAACTAAGCAATACAAATCCAATAACACTTCCTTCCCAAATTGCACCAACATTGTAGATCAACTCTGGCTATTTGCGGATCATTTGCTAGAGGTAAACACAACTGTGTATTCATGTACAAAGTGGGTGAACTGTGGATAGTATCAATTGCGCTAGTCCCCAATTACTCCCATGCAGAAGTGGGGTCGGAACACAGAACACAACAGATATTATGCTCAAAACAGACAAAGCATTCTAACAACACCTACAGAAATAGACCTACTTTTCTCCAATGACTCAAATTGTTAAATTATAGGGAATTCATGAAAAGACTTTCTCTCACAGAAATAGTGATTTTCTGGTTGTCTACACCTCTACTAACTTCTAATGTATTGTTGTGGTGAGAAAAGGGTCAAGTCAAGGGGACTGAAACGGGACCAACACAATTGTACATCATTTGCCCACTTACTTTGCCTAATGTTGTCAAATTTCCACATGTTGTTTTTGAAGAATGAATGTGTCATAATTTCAGTGATGCCATTTCTCCCTAACCTCTGCTCTCTGTAAGGATACAAAAACAAGAAGTAATATGACATCTGTGATCTGAGCCTTACACATAACTGCCAACATTGAAAGTCCAGAAATCTGTTTGGAATAATTGTAGAGCTACAGGCAGCTTGTAATTTCATAGCTAAATCTTCATACAATGTAGAGATTTAAACCACTCCATTATTAAAGGAAGTGTCCCGCAAGCACAACATTGAGCATCATTTGTTAGAAAAATAATTATCGCGAGTTGAAATTACGTAATTATATAGAGCAAAACACCATACTAGTCACAAAAATGAATAAAAACTGCCATCACTCAACATGCAATTTTTAAAATTCACAGCGATGAAAGTCCCAGTGTCGATGACGTCATGGGTATTGGTGCTAAAATTTGCGCATGTGCATTGTATAACTATGACATCATCGACACTGGGACTTTCGATCACCGCGAATTTTAAAAAGTGCATGTTGAGAGATTGCGGTTTGTATTTGTTTTTGTGGTGTTGTTCTATATAATTACAAAAGTTGGGCTCGGTAGTTATTTTTCTAACATATAATGCACACTTTTATGCTTGCGGGACACCTCCTTTAAGGACATCCTTCAAAGAGAGGTATGATAAGATCTACATGCTATGTATGATTATCTCTTCAGAGATGATACCAAAACAATATTAATTCATAGACTACTACTAAAGACCAAGTTAATAGCAACAACTAAAAGTTCAGGCATTTTTGGTCTAAACAAAGAAAATAAATGTGGTAAAAATGGCTCAAAAACAAAATGTGTGTGACCTACAGGAAACAAACTTGTGTGTTTTTTAGCCTGATATACATATTTGTTAATAATTATGTATCAATAAAAACAAGTGATATATTGCCCCATGAATGCAAATTTGTTTTAAATACCTTCAAATTAGAAAGTATTAAAGACAATTACAATCACACAAAGCAATGTATCACTTTTATTTTCAATATTAAAAATACATTGCTGCTGCTATAGGTCTACTTACTTGACCCAACACCAGAAACTTACCTGTCAGTTAGGAAACGACATATAAGATCTTTGGCATTCTGTGACATTTCCACATCGGTAGGGAATTCTAGAGAGTTTTTGTGGTCCATGATCTTGCCATATGTTCCAACTAGTGAATCGGCATAGAAGGGGGTATCACCTGCAATTGAATGAAACACAGAAAGAAAAACTTGTGTAACTTTGAGAAAAGTTTGACAAAAATGTTCATGTTTTCACTTTTAAAAGCTGATATTTATGGTTTCTGCCTTGGGATAGTGTTTTATGTTGTTTAATTCTTCTACTGATGACAAATAAGTCATAGGCATAGGAAACTGTTGAACAAACTGGTGGAAAAGTTAGTGAAACATCATCAAATCCACCAAAAATGGATTGAATTGATATATAATATGGTCATGAGTTGGAGAAGCTAACTAAGTTGTTCAGCTGTAGAATCTTCCAACCTGCATTATTTAAAGTTTTATGGATTGAATTGATATATAATATGGTCATGAGTTGGAGAAGCTAACTAAGTTGTTCAGCTGTAGAATCTTCCAACCTGCATTATTTAAAGTTTTATGGATTGAATTGATATATAATATGGTCATGAGTTGGAGAAGCCAACTAAGTTGTTCAGCTGTAGAATCTTCCAACCTGCATTATTTAAAGGTAGGCGACCAGATTTAGAACAAACTGTTTCACCTAGTGTTTACAATTCTATATGATGACACATAAATTCAGTCATATTCCAAAATTGTAGTTAATTGCTTCAGTGTTTCTTATGATAGAAGCAAACATTCACTTAAAATGTTCCCATAGAATAGTATACAAATTCTTGGGGATATACTACTTTTGGAGGAAAATTCGCTACTATTTCACTCCAAGCATCTACACGAAACATCTCCCAACCCTACAATTTTGCAGGGGTGATGAGAAAGAAAACAGGCATTTTTCTATACCAAACTCTCAATTTCAAAGTAAAAAAGTCAATTTGACAGGGTCACACACCTTGACCACTTTCCTAGAATGGTTGGTTGGTTCGGTCCTGTCATGCCTGACAGCTCGTGACCTTACAGATACTACGCCACAAATAACGATTTTCAGCAAAGGAGTAACAATCACGGAGCGGGTGTCCAGTAATCAACTTTATTTGGTCAATCCACCGGGAACGAGGTCTGCCTCTCTTACGCTTCCCTTCAATCATGCCTTGCATGATCATCTTCTCCAGGTTATTACCCTTGCGACGTGAGATATGGCCGAAGTAGCTCAGCATTTGGGTGTTGATAGCATGAAGAAGTCGTTTAGACACCCCTATTTCTTCAATGATACTGGCATTGGTCCTTCTCATTGTCCATACGATACGAAGCATACGCCTCCAACACCACATCTCGAAAGCAGCTATTCTGTTTTTGTCAGCTTTGGTTAGGGTCCACGTACATGGCAATTGGAAATACAAGGGCTTGGACAAGCCTGGTTTTTGTTGCTCTGGTTATTCCTCTGTCAGCCCAGATCTTACTTAGGTTGATCATTGCTGATCTAGCCATTGCTAAACGGTGTCTAATCTCTTGGCTGCAACCACCCTCTATGGTGATTAGGGATCCAAGAAAGTTGAATTTTGAGACCACTTCCACCTCATTACCATCAATTATGAGAGGCTCTCCAACACCATCTGTGCCTATGGACATGATCTTGGTCTTGTTGACATTTAGACGTAGGCCAAGCTGCTCACTCTCCACCTTGACTTTCTTCAGGAGTTCCGCCATCTCTTCCATATTTGTTGCAAACAGGGTGGTGTCGTCGGCATAACGTAGATTGTGTATTTGGTATCCACCTACTGACAGCCCCCCTGGCCAATCATCCAATGCACGTCTCATTATAGACTCTGCATAAAGGTTGAAGAGTGCTGGTGAAAGTATGCACCCTTGACGTACTCCCTGACCTAGAGGACCTAGAGATGGTATTCCTAGAATACCATCATAAAATGGTTACCCTACACTGTTATACTCTTCCCTCTTTCAAATGCATCATTTATCTTATTAAAACAAAAATCGGTAAACATAATATCGCCCTGTGCATTTCAGTCTTGCAAGATGGCATTTTTTATACCAAGGGTATGTGTCCAGTCACATCAAAATGATGCACTTGTCGTCTGCTACATGGCACTCCTATTGCATTAATCTATACCACACAATCTCATTGGATTATAAACATAACTTGAGGCTTTACCTTGTTGTCATCAACATGTTCACATTATTGGTCCTATAATACCCAGGGACTGACGTTTAACACTCTCTGGCTCGATCGATCAAATGCTTTGTAAGGGCGCCATTTACGTAAATAAAAAACAAACAATAAATAATGCTCTCAGAACTGTATTTCACAATCTTCAATCCTGCCAAATTCATGGCAATACTTTCGATTAGCTACAAATCCCGTACCATAAGCAATATGATAGGGAAAAAGCATTCCACTTGCGAAAATACAGTGCAGTTGCTGCATGTTATGTGCATACCTAGCGTTAAAAAGCAACATAGATCAACCGGGTGATTTACTAATTTACTTTGGTTGTGTCACAAATTTGTTTTTGATGGAGTGCGAACAGGGAATGTTTTGGCCAATGTTTGCCATAAAAATGGCCAACAGATCTACTTACAATGTACTACCATGTGCATTCATGTCTTGGGGGTTTGTGGACATTAGTTTTAAGAAGGAAGTTAAATATGGGACGTCCTTTGTCACAAAGGTGAGGTGCAAAAAAGTTGCAAAAGACATTTACAAACAGAGTCTACAGTCAGAAGAATTCGGATCTCTATTAATTCCCATGTACACTTTCAATGCAAAATGAGCAGCTCCTCTTGTTTGCTCTAGCTATTGGATGCTCCTCTGGAAATATCAAAAGTCAGTCCAGATTACCACAACACATTTCCCAATAACAGTAGGCGAAAGTGAATGTGAGGCAATGTAGGCCTTGGTTCAGGTCATGTCCACTTTAATGAGATCAGATAGATAAAACAATACAGGTAGAACAACTTCCTCTTTGTGTTGTTAGTACACCCTTGCCTATAGTAATTGTTGGCTTTGTTAACTTTGGTTACCATGGAAATATCCTTGAAATTGGGCTTTGTTTTAGCATGCTATCTTGCAGCATAACTGGTTGCATTATTAGTAAGCCACCCAGTCTATGTGTAACCCAATTGATACCTTTCCACTTTTTTTCAATGCCACAAGAAAAATACCAATGAGCGGATCATAAACATAGCAGTACCCAAGCCCTATAATTACACCCAATCTCCGATAGATTTCACAATGTTTAAAGGCGAGACAAACAAAACAAATTGAGAAGATTTTTCTGTCTTTGTTTTGTTTAGAATCCAATGCCTTAGCTTATCAGCAGTGAGGTTGATTGCTCCATTACACAGCTTGTTTCTTTGCAAGAAAGATAAATATAAACTCTTGGTAATGGGATTAAATTATAATTTATTGTCAAAAGTCTAATAGCTCTTTTATCCCACCATTTCGTTCCCCTGAGGAAACCTGAAAGCTATTTATTGCTCATCAGCTAAGACCTGCACTGGATCCCTGGTTAAGTTATAAATGTCCATTACAATGCCTTGGTAACTGGAATATCATTCCACTGTGCTGATGGGTTAAGTGTGCCTTACGAAGGAAGTGCTACAATTTGAAATGAGGGTAAAAACTGTAAATTTTGAAAGTGAGATATTAAATCAATAGAAATTTATGGGCATAATGACCACTTCAACAACCCACATGAGTTAATTTGTGTGTCAAAGCTATAAGTGTGCATCTATGGAACAACTTCTAGCTCTACCATTTAGTGCCAGGCGTTCAGTAGGGTCTTGTCCGGCACAGGTCCTAGTCAGGTACAGGTCTTGGTATACATTTGGCACAATTTCAACCTCAAACAGTTTGACTTCTAAAAATATTATTTGAGGATTGCAACACAACCCAACCCCCCGAAAAAAAGATCTCTCTCTACTTATTCAACTAGTATTTCAGCACAACTTTGATTTATGGGACAATTTTCAGGAATCCAGAACCCCCACCCCTAATAAAAGTTATCCCTCTCTACTTACCAACTAGCATTTCATAAAGGAAGACACCAACAGACCACCAATCGCATTCCCTGCCATAGTAGCCGTCCCCTGCCTGCGATTTCAACACCTCAGGTGAGATGTAATCAGGGGTACCCACTGCCGTATCGGATCTCACCATACCATCCTGTACAGATAAAAACATTTGCAGTAGATATTGATAAATTCACTGAATATGTGACATATAGAGAAGCTTAAGATATATCCTCCTCGTACTTCACCAAAAACACAGTTCCAAGCAATTATTTGTTTCAATAATATGATTTTAAGGGGAGGGGGGTGCGAACGAACAAATCCTTAAACATATGAAGAATTTATTACAGTCACAGGTTTTTAACTGGCCAATTAGCAGAAACAAGCATTGAGCAAAAATAATGTTAACTATAAAGCTTGATAAGCCTAATAAAAAGTGTTCAACCAACAACACATATCTCTACTGTCCGTAAGAAAAACAGGACAGAAAATCCTAAACCCCAAAGTTAACAAACAATTGTGGAGTTATAATTAAGAGAATCAACAGGATAATAAACTATAATAAAATAGATAAAAAGAGAATAACACAATTAAAATATCCCCATTTTCTTCTGGATCACTCTATATAGCCTCTGATACCTATTTCTAATGGCCAGGTGTTTAATACACTATAAAATTCACTTAGAATAGATCCTCTTGAGGAACTGCAATTCCAATAAATGCCCTAGGAGTCAGGACTGATGTGTTATCTAAATGCATTTTTCCCAGAGGCTGGGAATTGCCCACTTCCGCAGACTGCATAATGCAGTGACATTAAACCAAATTGAACCATTACTGCTCCATTGTGGCATAAAATGTCTCAGGCAAATAGTCTTCTCTTTTACTCTCTCATATGTACCAACATCAGATATTTATATTGAATTAGTTAAAGGGGCAAAAACTGATTGCCTTGTAAGGCTTGGTCCACTGATTTGGAAAACTTTTAACGACAAGTATTGCAGCAGTGCGTGTTAAAATTTGCACTCTAGTTTGATCAAGAAATGTTAAAAATAAATTTGTTGATAAATTTGTCTACAGATGTAGGGTTTGTCTTTTTTTACCTTATCCATTCTCATACATGTTCCAAAATCTGCTAGTTTTAGATGACCACTTGCATCTAATAACATGTTATCCGGCTTTACATCCCTGTATACGAAAAGAAACCAACCAACATTTAGCATTAAATATCCAGGTTTACTTAATTACACATCAATAGTCAGCTACAAAAGTTGAATGGTCAAATTCACAATACAATATCTTAAAGAACTTTTTTATATGAAAAATACTCCCAAGAAAGAAACAAGTATAAATAAATGCATAACCTACCCCCTCCTCCGTCCCATAAATCGATATGGAAACACCTCCAAACCCTATTTCCACACATAATTCACACATTGATTTCACGTGAGGTTGTTAAAATACCCTGAACCAGGGTTGTGACGTTTTTTGACTCGTGATCTGACTTGGCATTTTACTCAATGCCTTACCTAAATAAATGACTTGGACCCATTGGACAATGCATTGACCTGACATGACTTGACATGATTTTTCAGGACAAATTGCTTCACTTGTACTGAATTTTATTGACTTGGACTGCTGAGTGGCAATTCAAATATAGTAGACCAAGAAAGATTGCATAATCTAGCATTTTAATTTTGCAGTGTTGGGATGTGGGGGTAAAGTTAAGAGTTAACACTGGAGTTACAAATCCATGTGAACATAACTTGTGCAGCGAAAAACACAAGCATATGACGGGTCAGTTTTCATCAATTCTGGCCAATAAAAGGTTACCCTACATTAACTGTAGAATATTGAATTACTAATTTATCATCATTTTCAGGTGAGGTTTAATTATGTTTATTTTTCATCATTCTACCTCTTTTGACCTTTGAATATTTTGCAACAGATTTGTGTTCATTCATTATGCCTTATTATCACATATACACAGCCAGCCATCTCTGTCACCAATAAGTGAGAACTGCTGCAAAAATAAGAGAGCTAAAATATTTTTAAAAATTGAATATTTATTATTGCCATTAAAATTTGAATGTATCTGTTTGCAGCATATCCTTAAGGCCATTTCTTTTTCTTCTACAAAATCTTCTACAAAATATTACGGCGGCACCAAAAGTGTCAAATTAATTGCAAATTGCCCCTCACCTGTGTATGAAATCCATGGAGTGGATGGCATCTAACGCCAGAACTACCTCTGCCGTGTAGAATCTAGCCCATTTCTCTGGCACATCATAATTGCTCATTAAGTTAACGAGGTCCCCGCCAGGCATGTAGTCCATCACCATGTACAGGTATTTGTCATCTTGGAAGGCATAATGTAACTGTGGAAGAGATGACAATGAAAGAAATCAAAATAAATTTTGTGTGCATAGAAAGTTAGCACGAGATGAGATATATTACCCATATCAGGTTTGTTACTATTAAAGGCATATTATGTGATCTTTTCCAGAGAGCGCCTCTATTCATGATTTTTTTAGAAAGTAGATTTTCTTGCAGATTTACATTTCTGATCATAAATCGTACATACATTCCAAGTTACAGAGCGATACGATTCCTAATTACCTCAAAATCATGGTTTTAGAGTGAATTTAGACTAGAATAAAATAAGTTGTCGGATATCCGACAGTTTATTTTCACTCTAAAACCATGATTTTGAAGTAATTAAGAATCGTATCGCCCTGTAACTTGGAATGTATGTACGATTTATGATCAGAAATGTAAATCTGCAAGAAAATCTGCTTTCAATTTTTTTTTTGATGTTGAGGGCGTTTCATGGAAAGATCACATAATATACCTTTAAAACATTTTATCAATTTGTTTAAAAAGTTATCAAAAAAGAAAAAGATGTACACATCCTTCATCAAATACTGCACTAAACTCAAGTGGCGTTAGTAATAGAGTAATAGTAATCTACAGTCCAATCACGTCACAACTATAATCAAGACTGTCATGTGTGATGAGCTTATTAGAAAA
Organism: Ophiura sarsii; assembly: GCA_035610835.1. Lineage (NCBI taxonomy): Eukaryota > Metazoa > Echinodermata > Ophiuroidea > Amphilepidida > Ophiuridae > Ophiura > Ophiura sarsii. Next base: position 25,221,734 of record CM069443.1, read on the forward strand.
TAGATACTGGCAAATGCTCATCCTCTAGAGACCTTGTCTGTGTGGCTTTACACACCTGCCTAGGTTATATCGGCTCTGTGTGTCAGGTTTCATCCCCAGGGGGGAGAGGCACTGATATAGGTGGATATTTCAAAAGGTATGAGATAATATAATGTGATGCCCCAACCATTTTCAGCCTTGTTGATGAATTCAGTTCAGAAGACCCTTTTTTCAACATTTATTTAAGTTTTAATGATGACCCTCAATTTGCCTCAAACTAGAGAATTAAGACCAATATCTATCTTTGGGTTAAATCAAATACTATTGAGAAGAAGGGAAAGAATTAAGATTAACGGAGGGGTATACAAACAGGCTATATTAAGGGGCACCGGGCAAATATTGTTAAGTTACACCCATGGAGGTCATTCACTCCCCTTTTAATTTTGGGGATTAATGACCAATATAAGATTTTAATTTAATTTAATTTTCTTTTTAAGGAGGGAGGGGGGGGGGGGGGGGGGGGGGTCTAGTCGGAAGCAAGGGTATGTAGGGCAACTCATTACAGAACTTTGATGTTACCAACAAATGGCCCACAGGGTCCTAATTAGCATAATTAGCTATGCAGGAGGTCAAAATCAATTGCTGCAATTGATCCAAAAGCATACCAAATTGTTCGTCTGAGCACAATGATTCAGAAAATGTATAGTTCGCCCTGTATCTGAGGTTTCGTTACAGAGTTATCAGGCAAAACTAAAAAAGGGTACAATAATTAAACCTTATCTGATTTTAACAACATTATGAGATGGTAGTGACAGAGTGATAATTACTGTAAAGTGATAATTTTTCGCACGATTAATTAATTGCGCTTTGCCGATTTAGAACTGTTTTGCATGTTTTTAAATTCATGATTTGAGTTTCATCACATACTATACGCAAAAGATATATTTGTGTGTGTTATTATTTTTGCGGCTACTGTGTCGATCCTGAAAAGCGCTAAAATAAATAGACTGCAATATTTCCACTTTTACAGTAATATATATATTTGTAATGAAAGTACCTTTTAAATGTTCTTTATAAAACCATACCATACACATTTTTTATATGTTGTTTTTATTTAAAAATAACTTTTGTTTTATCTTTTCTCAATCTTGTTTTCCCCTCGTAATTACAAAATACTAACCCAAGCCTGTTGGGATTGTTATTACGAGAGCCTGACACATCCTACCATTCCAATCCAATCGGAAGCTATCACATTACACAGTATTACTGACTATCTTGTTTCTAGTCTTATCATACAGCACTAACTAATTGAGCGTGCCGATATGATCCAGTGAGCTATTGCTTGCCTGATCACACACAACAGATGGATGGATGGACCATTTTGGTTCAAGTGTAGTACAAAATTCTGAACGAACTAAAGATTGATTTATTAGGTGAACTCAGGACCAGAAGTTTCTTTGTGATAAAAATGGTATCTCGTTCACAGACATTTGGGGTGAATCATGAGCCATTGATTGAACATAAGTGACTCAAATTCAATTTTAACATTTAGTATCATCCATAAATCAGGTTACATTTCTGTCTAGAATTGGTCTGAAATCACACTTGGAATCAATTCATAGTACATCCTGACAAAGGCACTGTTTTGTGAATACTACTTTACTCATTTCTGACTAAAATAAAAACACCCTCACTCAAGTTTAACATTTGGTTTCACAAAATTGATGCTGAACTAATTTCTGCGTATTTCAAAATTCTGAATACCTTGCTTAGAAACCAATGATACAGCATTACAAGGACACTGTTCCTTCATTATGAATACTGTTTTACTAATTGCCTTTTTGAGAAACACCCTCAATTAGTTCAAATCAATTATAGTCTCATAAAGTCAATATAACTTTCTATGAAGTGCAAAATTCTGATCCAACAAAGAGTATAGCTTAACAAAAACACTGGTGTTGATCATCCATAGTGAAAATTAACTAATTGCTTTCCAGAATACTTGCAATCAAGTATATAGCAATAAGCATCCCAAACTCTATGCTAAAACAACAAGGACATTGCACACACACACACACAAATAATTGCATTTAATTGATTCTGGGGAGGGGGGGGGGGGGGGGAGAAGACCTTGACCGTGTTCATCAATTAATTACACAAAACAATTTCTAGGTGCACAGAAACAGCAAGCACGGCTGTTTGACTGTCCGATTTGTAATTAAAATTATGGGATAAAAAAGATTATATAGTGGCCCTTTTATGGTTTGACCTGATTTAGGTAGTGCTAATGAATAAGAGTATACGGTGAAAATGTCAAGAACATTGTTTGAGCCCTTTTTAAATTATCTGCATTTTTTACTTGATACATATTTTACATGTAACTCTATGGGAAATGTGGCCGATGAGGGCGCTATTATAGTAAATAATAATATTCAAAGCTCTATTTCTTAGAACTGGCACCAACAAATGTTCTGAAATTTCTACAAAAGATGGCCAGTATATTCAGGTATTTGAATCAGTTAAAAACAGAACTGGGCCAGCAAGTTACGGTGTTCTCAGAATAAAACGGACACATTATGTGGGATCAAACAGCCGTGCAAGAGTAATGTGCCATCATTCAAAAACTGATTGCTTATAATATATATCAATGCTAAAAATAAGCAGAATTTCCTCAGTGGGGAACTCATTTAGAATTTTCTATTATTTTTCAGTTGTTCTGCTAATTCAGTAAAACAATGATCCCAGACTGTCCTTACTTCATGTCAACCCACCATCAACACAAAAAACACAAAACTTGCTTTTAAATGAACAATTCGCTCTTTGAATGTATTGGCCATTAGCAATGAGAGCCTCGAACTGCAATCAAATTGAATGAAAGGGTTGCATCATTTCACAATGTCTCACTGCATGACCAGTCATACTATTGCGCAGAGAGTCGATCTAAAGACAGCAAAAAAAGTAACTGGGCTGTTGTAAAAGCACCTATAATTTTAAAATTGTTACTCGTATTCTAAAAATGAAAATACCAGGAGACGGAAAAATTTAATTACTGTGATTTTGACACCTTGTTTGTTAAAATCGATCCAGTATTGTTGTCGCGGTATGTGCTTACAGATGAAAAGTGCCCATTTCCATTGTTGCAGTAACTCCTATTGATCTCTCTGATTCAGCATGAAGATAATAGCGGGAATTTTGATTAGCTGTTCTTGTTGTGCTGTAATCTTGATTATCATAATCCGGGACAAATTTAATGGGGATGACAGGCGTACTTCTTTACAATTAAAAAGGATGAATTTAAAACTCCAAATGCTCAGAAGGTCCGAGAAGACAGACAGGACAGGCCATTGCCATGGGCAAACTGTCAGTAGAACAGCGATGGCTCATTACGCTGAATCAGAGAGATCAATAGGAGTTACTGCAACAATGGAAATGGGCACTTTTCATCTGTAAGCTCATAATAAAACAATAAGTCCAATCAGTACTGCAGAGAATTTGTGATATGGTTGAAAATAAACCGTCAAGGTTAAATGTGTTTCCTTGTAGCGGGGTCATACATACTTTTTATTTCTCTGTAATGTACAGCATATAGTATTGAGACCTTATTCACAGATAGTCAATCTGCGCCTTATTGCTTTATTCTCATTTCAACAACATTTTTTTACCAACTTGATTTTATTTTTTATTATAAACATTAGACCTGTAGAGAAATTAACAACTGGGGGGATCAGGTGTCTAATATTACACAAGATTTAGACATGGGATCCAAACAACCCAAAACTGTCAATTGAGGGGTCATGGACTCCCAGACCCCTTCAAATGCCATCCCTGCTTCAAAAATCTTTCAATATAGAAATTGAAGTGAATTAAGGACTCACATAGTAGGGTCTAGAATGGCAATTCCGTGACCATTCTCTGGCTAGTAAGGTTTGACGATTGATTTGACATCTATGAACCATAAAGAAAAAAATAAGCTTTGATGCCCCTCGCAAAAATCCCGGGTTTTTTCGCTAGAGGCGAAAATCCAAAATGGCCGCCATACAGAGGCCCAAAAATTCAAATGGCTTTAATTAAGCTAAAAAGCACACCAAATAGTTCGGCTGAGCACAAGGATTCCGAAAAAGTATAGTTTGCACTACTTCCGATGTTTGGTTAACGAGTTATCGGGTAAAACGTAAAAAGGTCGTTGACCTTTACATATGGGGTCAAAATTTAAACTTGGTCCGATTTTGAAAAATAATATCTCAAATTGTTCGTCTGATTGCAAGGATTCCAGAAATGATAGTTTTTACCACCTAAAGTGTCTGTTGTACCTTATAAAGGAGTCAAAAGGTCAGATTCTATATAGGTCAGTATACCTTGACCTTTTGACCTACACAAAATATTCCCGGTGGTAAAAAAAACACCTATTTCTGGAATCCTTGTGATCATACGAACAATATGAGATATTGTTTTTCAAAATCGGAGCAAGTTTAAATTTTGACCCCATATGTAAAGGTCAACGACCTTTTTACGTTTTACCCGATAACTCGTTAACCAAACATCGGAAGTAGTGCAAACTATACTTTTTCGGAATCCTTGTGCTCAGCCGAACAATTTGGTGTGCTTTTTAGCTTAATTAAAGCCATTTGAATTGTTGGGCCCCTGTATGGCGGCCATTTTGGATTTTCGCCTCTAGCGAAAAAACCCCGGGATTTTTGCGAGGGGCATCAAAGCTTATTTTTTCATTATGGTTCATAGATGTCAAATCAATCGTCAAATAGGGTCTAGAATGGCAATTCCGCGACCATTCTCTGGCTAGTAAGGTTTGACGATTGATTTGACATCTATGAACCATAAAGAAAAAAATAAGCTTTGATGCCCCTCGCAAAAATCCCGGGTTTTTTCGCTAGAGGCGAAAATCCAAAATGGCCACCATACAGAGGCCCAAAAATTCAAATGGCTTTAATTAAGCTAAAAAGCACACCAAATAGTTCGGCTGAGCACAAGGATTCCGAAAAAGTATAGTTTGCACTACTTCCGATGTTTGGTTAACGAGTTATCGGGTAAAACGTAAAAAGGTCGTTGACCTTTACATATGGGGTCAAAATTTAAACTTGGTCCGATTTTGAAAAATAATATCTCAAATTGTTCGTCTGATTGCAAGGATTCCAGAAATGATAGTTTTTACCACCTAAAGTGTCTGATGTACCTTATAAAGGAGTCAAAAGGTCAGATTCTATATAGGTCAGTAGGCTATACCTTGACCTTTTGACCTACACAAAATATTCCCGGTGGTAAAAAAACAACCTATTTCTGGAATCCTTGTGATCATACGAACAATATGAGATATTGTTTTTCAAAATCGGAGCAAGTTTAAATTTTGACCCCATATGTAAAGGTCAACGACCTTTTTACGTTTTACCCGATAACTCGTTAACCAAACATCGGAAGTAGTGCAAACTATACTTTTTCGGAATCCTTGTGCTCAGCCGAACAATTTGGTGTGCTTTTTAGCTTAAATAAAGCCATTTGAATTGTTGGGCCCCTGTATGGCGGCCATTTTGGATTTTCGCCTCTAGCGAAAAACCCCGGGATTTTTGCGAGGGGCATCAAAGCTTATTTTTTTCATTATGGTTCATAGATGTCAAATCAATCGTCAAACCTTACTAGCCAGAGAATGGTCGCGGAATTGCCATTCTAGACCCTACTAACATTATTCTATTAATTTTTAAGAATTCCAGGATATGGGATGGATATACAGGAAAGACAAAAAACAACAACTACAGGGTGTCTCAAACAAAATTACAACATACTTTCAGAGGATCGTAACTTTCTGAATAAGGAACATAAATTTTGTTTTGACCAAACAGGCTAGATAGGCATTTAGATGAATCTTTTAGGCATAATTTGATACCAAATTTTCCCCCTAACAACAAAGATAAACCATGATTAGCACCATTTAAAGAAAAAAAATCCTATTTTCAAAAGTCTCATTTCCAATACACAGCACGAGAAGAAAGGACCAATTGGGGTCGGGGTGTGTGTGTGTGTGTGTAGCCAGGATTGACGGGGCTATCGATGGCACAGTGCAAATGCGTTGGGTTGTATGACATTGTGTGTGTTAACAATTGGTCCTTTTTTCTCGTGCTGTGTATTGGAAATGAGACTTTTGAAAATAGGAATTTTGTCTTTTGAATTGAATGTTACTCAAAATGACATAAACAAAGTGGTATACTTTCTTTTGTTGAACCCTTTCCTTCTAACACATTAAATGTCTTCATGGTACTACACCAATCTATCTTCCAAGAACGTATCACGCAATATTCCGCAATCTTCATTCTGCAAACCACGCACCCCTTCATATGCTCTTTTATGTCAACTCGATATGGTCAATATTCTTTCTCTGTGTCTGCTACTGAGTTTTGGAATAATTTGTGAAGAACTCTGAGCCTCTTATTTCATTTCAAGAAATCCATAGAGACTCATTTGTTCACAATGGCTTTCTAATATTTGTTAGATGTATTGCTTCATCTATGTTTAAGCGCTTAGGGATCATGATGTCAGATGCTATAAATATGTGACCCAACTTGAGTAAATGATGCACAATGTGGCAGTAGCTAATTTGATTTAAGGGGCTGTCAACCCTCACAACATGAAATTTATCAAGCGCTGTAACTTTTGAACTATTAATATGATGTATATAAAAGTATACATTTTTTGAAAGGAAGCGAGTCGGAGAGCTCCATTTTTGGCTCAAAATTTGCTGCATTCGTAGCAAATTCAGATTTTGGTAAAAAATGCTAAAATTGCACCAAATCCATCTTAATAAAATTCTCTAGGAGGGTTTTTGTTAATTTGAATATCTAATTTATTTTTTGAAATATTGACCAAAAAGTGCAAAAAATGTTTTGTTTTGATTTGGAGGTAAAAAAAATCAATCACATTTTTGGCACTTTATGGTGAATAATTCAAAAAATAAATAGGATATTCAACAATAAAAACCACCCTCCTAGAGAATTTTATAAAGATTATAATAAATCTAGAACAACAAAATGTGACAAAATACATTTTTAGTTATCTTGACAAACCTAAAATGGATCACAAAATGTTTTTTTTATAATTTTCTCCAAAATTGTCAATTTCATGTTCATGGTTGGATTCATTGAACCCTTTTCTTCATGAAAATGTATACTTTTATATAGATTAAATGTATAATGAAGTAGTTACAGCAGTTTTACGGAGGCTATGCCTGAGAGTTCACCCCCTTAAAAGCACAAATGTGGGACAAAGTCATACATAATAAATAAGTCAAATTCATAAAAAGTCTTATTTCTGATCTTTTATACATCTTATATCCAACCATAGATTCAAATCCATGAACATAAAGAGTTAAGGGGGCTGTGCACCTTCAGGTACAGCCTCCGTAAAACTGCCGTAACTTCTTTATTATTCATTAAATCTATATAAAAGTATACATTTTCTTGCAGAAAAGGGTTCAATGAATCCAACCATGATCATGAAATTGACCATTTTGGGAGAAAATTATAAAAAACACGTTTTTTGACCCATTTTAGGTTTGGAAAAGATAACTCAAAATATATTTTGTTAAATTTTATCATACTAGTTTAATTATATTCCTCATGCAATTCCCTAGGAATCGTTTTTTTTTTTTAATTTTTACTTTATTATTTTTTGAATTATCGAACAAAAAGTGCCAACAAATATGATTTTTTACCAAAAAACGTGATTTTCACGATTTTGGAGGTTAAAAAACAGGTTTTTTGGCACTTTTTGGTCTGTAATTCAAAAAATAATAAAGTAAAACTTAAAATAAAAAAACGATTCCTAGGGAATTGCATGAGGAATATAATAAAACTAGTATGACAAAATTTAACAAAATATATTTTGAGTTATCTTTTCCAAACCTAAAATGGGTCAAAAAACATGTTTTTTATAATTTTCTCCAAAATGGTCAATTTCATGATCATAGTTGGATTCATTGAACCTTTTCCTGCAAAAAAATGTATACTTTTATTCAGATTAAATGAATAATGAAGAAGTTACGGCAGTTTTACGGAGGCTATGCGAAGGTGCACATCCCCCTTAAACTACATTTTGAGGTATTCAATTTTTATTTACTCCCATTGATTTGTTAACAAAACCAAAATGTCCTTATAAAAATTATCATGATATCAATCAATAACTTGAAAGATAAAAAAAATAACAACTCAATATTGATATTTCCGTCATTGTGCCTCATTTACTCTTGTTGGTCACATGGTTGTATTATTAAATTATTATTATTATTATTATCTATATGATAGGTGAAAAAGGGAGTATTTAGATCGAACATTGGTGGCTGAAATTAAGACTGTTGCCCCTGCTATGGAATAATACCTATAAATATTGCGTGACATTTAAATCACACATATACAACTTATTTAATTATAAACACAGCTCTGATCCTCTCGTTCACATATCACATTTCTGTCAGGAACCGACCGTAAATTAAAAACTAAAACCCACACACGTGAGTTACAAACCATTTAAACAGCACTTCTTCTCTCTGTTATAGTCATTATCACAAGGTTATCGAATGAAATAGCACGCCCAATTACATTTTTATCAGTGGTATCTTTCGCAATGATTCCTTTTTTTGCAGATTTCTTAAATAGATATTTGCTGCAAAATGTATTAACTTAAATAGGAAATAACACAATGTGTGGTGGAATGGGAAGATACCTCTCTCTCATGCACTAAAATGACAAATTGTGCATAGCCTCTTTATACTTGATATTGTGAAGAAAAAACTGTACACAATAAAAAACAATTCATGCAATGACTACATCTTGATGGCTTTGATAAAGGCATCACCAGGACCAAATTAAGTTCAATTTCCTGGAAGCAAGAAAGCAGTAAGCAGCCTTGGGTGTTAAGAGGAATCCGTCCCTGGCTCAATTATCAAAATTAATGACTAAATATTACATAGTATGCCCTTTCAATTGAGCCTGGTAAGCTGATTTAATAATAATATAGATGAATACTAAATATGGGTCAAGTTCTTTAGAATAGGAAATGGTAATAGTTATGTCATGCTGTTGCATATGTACGGCAAAAAAGATCTTCCCAACCTTTTGGTACACATAACGCAAATGACACCCCCTTTCATTTCCAAACAATTTGGATAAATATGTATGGGTTCATTAAATGACTTACATAATTTGGGAATTCTCATAGAAAGTTTCCTTCTTTTTTTGGTCAAAATAAGAAAAAAGAAAAGGCTAACCGTAACTCAACCCCAACAAAAAGGGGGAACATTTTTTGTTCGTTCATTCATTTTGCTTGATAATGATATCCCTACCAATATCTATTTTAAGTAATTCGTAATTCCATTACGTACCTACCTATTCTGCATCTTATCTATAAAATATCACAATTTTTTAATGAAAAAGAAAAGATTAAAGCAGCAAGGTACTAATTTGATATAGCCTCAAATTCTATATTAAAAGCTGTTTTGGGTTTTTTTTGGGTTTTTGTTTGTTCTTGAAAACCATGTGGTTCTATTATGACACTTTTCTCAACCTGCCAGTTGCAATAACATTTTTAGGATTAACAATTCATTGGAAGCCCAAATAGGCTCCAAAATCACACAACAGCCTGGCAACACTTACCTGTACAATCCATTCACTATTGGCGTGGGCCATGATGTCCCTCTCCTCCCAGAAGAAAGCAGAGTCGGACCTTTTGATCATTTCAAATTTGCTCAGCATCTTCATGGCATACACCTTCCTGGAGCCTTTTTCTCGAACCTTAAATAGAAACGAATTAACAAATCTAGGTCTGATTTCCTTCAGGATGTGTGAGGGAATGCATGAGAGCCCAAAATTGTTTCAGTTTGTTAAAAAACATACCAACTTGTTCCTCTGAGCATAAGGACTCCAAAAATGTATAGTGTGTTCCACTTCCAATGTTTTGTTAAAAGTTATTTTAAGCAAGTAAATAGGTCATGACCTTTGCAAATGGGGTGAAAAACTGCAATTCTCTAATTTTCACAAATGACATCTCAAATGTTGATCATACAAATGATTTGAGGTGGGCAAAGTTGAGGGTTTCCCTTGGGCCTTTTTTGATGCAATGGCCCCTAGAAAAAGGTAATAACCTTTTGGAATTATCTGACCAATTTGTTTTCAGAAATATGTCATGCATGGAACATCAAAACATTCAATCGTACAGGGTAGTTAAAGCTTACCCATTTTGACAAACATTTTCAGCTATTTGCTAATTTACCTTCACAAATCCCTTTGTATTTAATACTTAGCAGTGACTATTAAGCATTACTGGGCACAAACAAATCTAAGACCTACAATCTTGGAAAAAAGTCCTTGGAACGCGAACGCTGAGCTGAGCACACGTGCTGGGTATTGTGTGCATGTATTGATACTTAGTGTCTTCTGTTATAAACGGAAATTGTTCAAATGAGATTTTTACTTCCCCACCCCCCATCGATCAATGTTGGGACACTCTGGCAAGCTGCAGGAGCCACTGGCCTTGGTCAACATTGTACGGGGGAGTGGGGGTGACACTTGTCCGTTAATCACACGCAAGTGTTCCAAGACTTTTTTCCAGGATTGTATAAGAGGAATGCAAAATATTTGATCTAAATTTGGTTTTTCTGTCATAAATCAAAAACCGAATGTCGTATGAATCTCATATTACACACGATTTGAGTAAACAATAGGGGCATCACAAATATAATAAAAATGATGACAGGGAATTAATTTTATTTAGGGAGTGGTCACTGAAAACAATTATGTATGTCATATTTAACTACAATTTGACCCGTTTCTTGATCCCGCGCGTAATAATCTGATGTTTATAAATCAATAAATCAAAAGTATAAAGTTCTTGCTGAGAAATTAACATGTTTATACTTTTAATAATGTTATCACATTGCCTATTTGTTTGTTATTTGAAATATGAAACTATACATTTACACTTTCCACGCGACAGGTGTCTGCAGACGACAATCCAAAATTGCACAAAATGTTTCAAAAACGTCAAAATTATTGAATGTCATTTTACCAATATTTGGAATCACCTTATGAAATGCATTCAAATAAGTACAAACGTGCCTATTATTAGTTCAGTTATCCTTGAGATAGACATAAAAGTTAGACAAATCTGTTTTGTACCGTGGTTAAACCAATAGCCGCGTTGAAATTGTAACATTTGCCGAGCAGTAAACGTTTATTTGCAATACTATTCCTATCTATTGAAGATAGCTCATTACAGAAAAAAGGAAAAAAGCCACGCCATGAAAGCGACTCGAACCAACGCCAAGCAGGCTATGAACAGATAAAGGGTGCCAACGAACGCTCCTATCCACTCGGCCAAGCGGTCAGTGCTTACACAAGCGTGGATTTGTTTTGTTATACATGTTATAGTAATGCATTATTGCAAAGTGTCACACACTTTACAACAGTTTACCATCAGTTTACCATTGGGCCATTTTGCTTAAAATAGGCAATTAAACGTTTTTTTCATACTGCCTTTGAGTTATCAAGATATGCATGTGTTAGCTATACCAATCATGCATGTTGTAACTCCGAAATATAAGCCGCATTGGTCACATCTACGCATTTTGATAACAGTTTACCATTTAAAATGAAAACAAAATATGTATAATAATATTATACTATAGAAACGACGGTAAAGTGTTCAATGAGCACGCGTTTCAAGGCAACACTTTACCATACACTTTACCAAACACTTTACCATTACGGTCCCAACTCGTCTGATGATTTCTTTGTGAATAAAGCTAAATTCATTTATCGCAGCGCTATTTTAATCAATAAATACAGTAAAATATACTACTTAAATGGTTTACTTATGTATTCACGTATATTATATATTACTTAAATGGTTTAGGTATTCACTTATTTAGTTGTTTGGGTTGTTTTTGAGGATGAGATTGAACTGAAGGCCTATAGATAATATTATCGTCGTGCTTACTCATCTGACTCATTAGCTCAGTTGACTAGAGCGCTGGTCTATAACCATCCAGAGGTCCCAGGTTCAAATCCTGGATGTGCAATTTCTTTTACTGACTATTATTTATAATTTGTGGAGTAAGAAGAAACATTTATTCATCATCCAACCATGTCCAACTATTGTTTTTCCAATTATTTTCAAATATTTCCAAAAAATAAATGCCGACAATTTTGAAAAAAAATGTGTAAGAAAAAAGAGTAATATTTGAAAAATCCATAAAATAAGGGTTTGTGAATAACGTGTCGGGAAAAAATACCAGCAATTTCAAAATGTTCAAAATAAATTCCAAAAACTGTAGGCAAAAACACCCTTTGACAATTTGAGCCAAAAAATGTTGGTTAATATTAATATGTGGAAATGTAGAACTAAATCCAAATGTAGTTTTTCAAAAATTCTTTTGAATAAAAACAGCCCAAAAAGTGTACGTATAGGCCTATGAACATTCGAGCAGAAAAAAAAGTGTTTTGAAAAAAGGTGTTTTTCTTGCATTTTTTCTTGGTGATTATTGGGCCGGGGGATTCATCGTCCCTTTGCAACACAAGTGATGCAAAACAATGACCGCAAATAAAAAAATACATAATAACAGATGGGCATATGAATAATGAGCATCTATTATTATATTACAACCCGTTAATGCAATACGAAAGATAGCTGTCGAATCTGTCAAACAGAAGTTACTGCTATCTACTGAAGATAGTTATTTACAAGTAGGCCTAAGTTGTTTTACAATTATTTGTGTTACTTTCAACCCTATATATAGATTCTGTTACTTTTAGATACTCTTTTGCATATCTGACAATACATGAATAACTCTCGTAGGAGTATCTGAAAACGCCACATTATGCATTGCAATAATGGCCAATTATTATACATCTTCGAAATGCATTAGTTAGTATAGGGAATTGGTTTCACTGAACGTTCCCGTATTAAATGAATGTCTTTATTAAAAAAAATACTGGGGATGCCAAGCCTATGGTCCCCTGCCAAATACTGTGCAATTTGAGATACATGTGACATTTAGTTTTTGAGATGTGATAGAAAAACCAAATTTAGATGATTTTTTTTGCAATCTGCGTATACAATCTTGGAAAAAAGTCCTTGGAACGCGAACGCTGAGCTGAGCACACGTGCTGGGTATTGTGTGCATGTATTGATACTTAGTGTCTTCTGTTATAAACGGAAATTGTTCAAATGAGATTTTTACTTCCCCACCCCCCATCGATCAATGTTGGGACACTCTGGCAAGCTGCAGGAGCCACTGGCCTTGGTCAACATTGTACGGGGGAGTGGGGGTGACACTTGTCCGTTAATCACACGCAAGTGTTCCAAGACTTTTTTCCAGGATTGTAGCTTATTGTTCATGCAATATGGACGCTTTATAAAGATAACAAGTGCAAGATTAATTTGTCCACAGAATACATCCCATCTTAGTCCATTTTACTTCACGCCTTTGAACATGATTATAAGACATGAATATTAACACTAATGGATAATCATTTTGTGATGGTTTTTTTAATAATCAATTTATAAGTAAACAAATAAAAGAGATGGTAAAGGTTGCATTTGTCAACAATTCTGTTATTTTGGCTAGATATGACTCCGTTGGGAAGAAACTTGGTGGTATCAATGAACCCGTCTAAGTTGCACATGGTAGATTTCCCCCTCAGTAATGCTTAATATTAATAACCCCTGTTTTGATCAAACAAAGACATTTATAACAGATAAAATAGGAACTAGAGCTAATTGCGATCATAGATCACGGATATTAGTCGAGGGCTTTGACCTTGGTATATGGCTGTATGTTGACAAAGGGAAATAACCTTATAATATCTTAAATTGTACTATATTTGATGTTTTCATAAATTTCAGCCCTGAAGTAGTAGAAAAAATACATTTTGACCCCTATTGACCTTTTCTTGACCTTTGACCCCAAACTTATGATTGACTTTTTTTCTTCGCTTATCAATGCGCACAAGAAAAAAGTAGTCTGGTCAAAATCAGAGCATGTCTTCAGTTTTACACCAGTATAGTTCAATGACCCCTAGTGACCCCGTTTGACATGTCACTTTCAGTGGAGAAGCACCCTATATGAACATGGATGGGAGGAATCTTTTGACCAATTCTGACAATCATCAGTCATTTCCTCTCTGACAAGTAGTATTTTGAGTGAATGGAGTGAAAATTTACATTTTGACCCCTAGTGACCTTTGACCCCAAACTTATAATTGACCTTTTTTTCTTGGCTTATCAATGAACCTCGGTAAGGGCCGCGGAAGGATGAAAGGCAATAATTGAATGCCGACACTTTGGAACCCGGTACTATATCTTAACGGAATAAATCGTATTGAAAACTGGAAACCATAGCTCATTCTTCGGCTGCCTTTACTTGAATCTCTTATCAATGCGCACAAGAAAAAAGTAGTCCGGTCAAAATCAGAGCATGTCTTCAGTTTTACACCAGTATAGTTCAATGACCCCTAGTGACCCTGTTTGAGATGTCACTTTTAGTGTAGAAGCACCCTATATGAACATGGATCCAAGGAATCTGTTGACCAATTCTGAGTATCATCAGTCATTTTCTCTCGGACAAGTAGTATTTTGAGTGAATGGAGTTAAACTTTACATTTTGACCTATAGTGACCCCAAACATTTTTCGATTTAAAAAACCGAACTATTATATATGTGTACGGTCAAATGGAATATGTCAATTCTGACGATCCTAGGTCATTTCACTAAATTGCAATGGCGTTTTAAGTGAAAATCACGTTTTGACCCCTAGTTACCCTTGTGTGACCTTTGACCCCTTATGCTTTACAACCTGGGTAGTGGTGCACATAAGGGTACTTATGACCAAATATGGTCAAAATCGGCTCAATGGTTACGGAGCTATAGGCCTCATGACGGAAGAAGAAAGAAACAGCTAGAATACAGTATATTAGTCGTTTCTCGACTAATATAAAAAGGTGAAAATGGCTGTCAGAAATGGGTTAACTTTTTTTAACCACCCTGTATCGTATAAAATCACACAGAATAAGTTCAAATGATACAGCACGGTTTTCGCATTTCTCATTATATTTAAACTATCACAATCTAACACTAAGTTAAAGGTAGATGACCCGATCACATTTTCATAGCACAGATTTTTCTCAAACATATGGAGATTTTCATATCATATGAAAGATCATATTTTTCTGATTAACATACTGAAATTTGACGGTCCAAATCAGTATGATTACGAAGAAATCTGTGAAATAACATCGATTTACCGCGAAAAGTGGTAACCACCAATATAGTTCCACCAATATAGTTTGTGTACAACTCAATGGGCACATTTCACGGCATCTTGTGCGTCTAAAATAAGAACCATTAGAGTTATGCAACTAAAACTTTGGAATACGACTTTTTTGAGGATGACCTTTCATGTCGAATAGAAAACTTCAAGTTGAAAATCGGAACATCTACCTTTAACCATTGACACAATAATACAAAATTGAATCAATAAAACAATGCACTGGTCCTCTCACTTCCTTATTAACCCTAACTCCCTAAGCATGTTTTCGACAATTAAACTATCAGCGGAGAAAAAACTGGTAACATTTGGGGGAGATCACTGTTCACCCGTGCCGGGAATCAAACCCGAGCCACCCACGTGGTAGGCGGACAAACTGATTGCGCTAACGGGAAGCTCGAAAAGACCATTTGACAGCTCGCCCGATCGAGAACCGTGAAGCATGCGGCACAGCAGCTATTTGCTGTGGCCTTTGGTAAGGTTAGGGTTAAGGGAACACAAAGAAAGGTGTTTTTTAACCCTTACTCCCTAAGCGAGTTTATTTTTGATAATTAAACTGTCAGCGGAGAAAAACGGCTTATATTTGGGGGAAAGATCACTTCTCGCCCGCATCGGAAATCGAACCCGGGCGGAAGATCAACTGATTGCGCTAACAGGGGAGCTCGATACAAGGAAATGATCTTCATTACTACCTACCACTTGTACTTCACCGAATGCCCCTCTTCCGATGACCTTGATCATCTTAAAGTCCGTCGGCGACAGACGTTGTTTCTTAATTTCACCCGCTGCTCTGTCATCTGAAATGTTGAGAAATACGGGGGAAAATGGAAAAGAATGATGTCATCAGTACACAGCTTATAATTGGTGATAAATATCTTTCATTGCCATGATGACTGACACAGTTAAATTGGGAGCTGAACTTAGGCAGTTCCAAAGTGACATCAGAGAAGATACATTTAATGCATAAGTGTCTGTATGTACATGCACTTGTGTAATAAAAGCCTAAGTCTGGCATTGGTGCAGGGCTGGAATTAACCAGGGCACTATGAAGGCAATTGACCTGTGACTGTCTACTCTCCTATATATTCAAAAAGTATTTGCCTTGATACTTGTCGTTGTTGTTATTGTTGTTTTATCTTCTTATTACTATTATCTACTCATTTGCTCAATTGCCTGCTAATCATTCAAACCATATGCACTAAACTACTCACATCTATTGAGGAAGTTATCCACATTTTTATTTCTCCTGACTGCCGGGATATTACAATCTGATACCAATGCTGTTACGCTATCCTGTAAGTAACAAAAATAATCAAATATATTCAAAGATTAGTTAATAGAATGGGCATATTAGAGATTCCTTTTTGTGCTAGAATCAATGGGTTCCAGGTAGATTTCCATGTCCTAACCAAGCTGAAATTACATCTACATAAATGTCAGAGTGATACCAGTTTGAAGATATTCAAGCAAACTTACAAATAAAAAGTGACAACTCATTCCAAAGCTTATTAGAGATTCCTTTTTGTGCTAGAATCAATGGGTTCCAGGTAGCTTTCAATGTCCTAACCAAGCTAAAATTACATCTACATAAACGTTTAATAGAGTGATACCAGTTTGCTATTTACAGGCCAGGCTATTTACAGGCCTTATTGGCTTTTCAGCCTACTCCTCCATACGCTTTTGTTGTTTTTAAGTTTTACATTTTTGATGTAGTGTTGTTTTTATGGAAATAAATTTGATTTGATTTGATTTGATTTGATTTGAAGATATTCAAGCCAAGTTACAAATAAAAAGTGACAACTCATTCCAAAGCTTATTAGAGATTCTTTTTTGTGCTAGAATCAATGGGTTCCAGGTAGTTTTCCATGTCCTAACCAAGCTAAAATTACATCTACATAAATGCCAGAGTGACACTAAAGATATACAAGCAAACTTACAAATAAAAAGTGCAAATTCATTCCAAAGCTTATAATATCACAATTTTAAGATAAAGCTTGTTATATTTTCATAGCAATTTTAGTTGTATTTTAGCCAATACCCATTTTAAAAACGAACTGTAGTACCAGTAACTGAATTTGTCAAAATTATGAAATTTTTGCAATTTTAACTGCTATATTTTTCATCACGATGTGCTTGTTTGGGAACAACTTTTTTATCATTTCAAAACATTTGTTATTGTAACAATTGCTACAATGTACTCCCCATTACAGAGCCCCTTATTTAAAACAGTATTTGTTTTTCAATCTTGCCTATCACTTTCCTTTTAAAAATAACTGTTATCTGATTTTGCCGTGGCAATGACTTTACATTCATCCATACCGCATGCATAATGAAGTTAACAATAGAACTATCCAATGACCAACGAAATAGCTGGGACGCATTAATCAATAACGAGCGGGAAATCTGATAAGTGTACTTCATGAATGAATTAGAATCACTGGCATAAATAATACTATCAACTGGGTGGAGTTGATTTAACAATAAAGACTCACAGTCTTGTGGTTTGTATCTATTATCCTATAATTGATCAGTCAAACATCACTTTATAATTCAGTTGCTATGGAAATAGTATACAGAATATTACTGTTAGTGTTAAAGTTGAAATGTTTGCGCTATATTCATTTTCACATATTTCAGGCAATTCTCTAAGACTGAGATCGCATGAAATTAAGAATGTGCACATTTTATTTTGTGTAGGCCTATGCAGTAAATCTAGAAATAGTGAATTTAAATACAACAGAAAATTAATGTTATTGTAGCACACACAAATTACTAATTACAGTCACTATTTGAACTAGGATTGAAGGTTTCTAGTATAGCATAACATTATTTTGGCGATTTCTAATTACTAGGTTGACATCTATAATATAATTAACCTGTAACATCACTAATGTGTCATTTTTTTCAGAGCAAAATATCCCAAACATGGGTTTAAAATCAACTGTTTTCAACTTGTGAATATCATTGACATTTAACATTTGATTTATTTTATAATAATCAGTTGTTGACCATGTACAATCCATGTATTGAATCACCATAATGTATGCCCCAAGGCCTCCAGGAAAAATAATTCTTAGAAAATTACAGTCTTAAGCACAAAAAACAAAGATATGGCTAAGGCCTGATTGTTAAATAGTTTTTTGTTAAATTAGTTGTCTTGGCGTAACGCTGAAGATTTGAAAACATAACAATGATTAATTTATGGAATTAGCCCATGAATCATCTGTATACACAGACCAGAGACAGAAAAGAAATCTTCTGCAAGTAGTTACCAAGAAATGAATCGGGAAAGCATATCAATGGCAGTTTTATAATGTCAGTCGTTAATCCTGAGCAAACAATCAATCATAAAAAGGCATTTACTATCTTGTTTACTATTCGATTCTGGTACTTGAATGCCACATACTTGAAATATGTACGGTACATGTACGTTACAAATTGCACATGTGCTGTTCGTTTTAGTGTTGGTCATCATGTATCTTGTCTTGTATTACTGTATTATAAGTAATATAAAATGGACACGATATAGACATGGCCATGGGTACTGCTGGGATAAATAATCGGGATTTAAAACTCCTATGTTTGTCTACATATTATATTTAATATGTCCAGCCATGCAATAACTACCTCCTAGAGTTAGCAGGGCTACATGTTACTGTTTAGTGAAGGGTTGAACGTGAAATCTCTTTAAATTTCTAGTATTCAATGTCCTTATTATATATCATATCATTATTAGGACCTGCATTGTAAACTGTGAAACAGATCAATCATGTAATAATTTAAACTATAAATACCAAAAGTGACCATTCCCCCACCCCACAATATTAGGCTTTTTGGAGTTTTGTTGCAAAATGTTTAGACTTAGTTGAAAAATCACATTTAGGATCATTGTCCATAATAATGTAATTGAATTTAAAACTTAGAATACAACTATCAACAGAGAATGTCTATTTGAATATTTATCATGTTTCTTACAAGAGCTTCGGCTAGCAAGCTAAATGTTAATATGTTTACATTTATTTCCATAACAAAGTGTCAGTTGTTCCTTATTTCAAACAAAACCAGAAACCTTTTTAAAATCATTCAATGTTGTCACATATTTATTGTCTATCTGGTTTCAAATTGTAAAACCTGGTATCAAAATAAAAAGTTTTTGTCAATTTCAATATATATTTTGCTTAATACAAATATAGCATTGGCTTGGCAAGTTAAATGTAAAATCAATATAGGCCTACATTGGTCGTTTTACAGATGTAGCTCAACAACATTTAGAATCCAGCTTCCTGTTATATACAATGGAAATATGTTGATTACCAATGACAAGTTTACACTAGAACTTTTATAAAGTCACTGTCTTGAATTTAAACTGGTCAATGCATTTCCAATTAAAAACTAAACAGAGAGAGTTGACTCTAGTGTGAAATATGTACGTAAACATATACATTGAAGTTATTATACATTCCATATTATTGTATTATCAAATGAAAACAAATATCTTTGTAACTAAATAAATACCGACTAACACACTCAGCTGACTGCCAGTCAGGCAAGCAAACTAGCTGCTTGTGCTGGCTGGCTGCATACTGGTGTAAGCACGCAAGCTGGGAGAAAGTCTATTTTTGTTCTGCTAATTATTTTTTACAACAGCTTTAACCTGTGTCTTTTTAGCAATTCTTGTACACAACGTTGTTAAATTTAAGATAGCATGTCTCTTTTATCTTCTCTACTAGAGAGATCTACAATTTTACACTTTTAAAAATGAAACAATGATGTGTGGAATTCACTAAAAATAACATCGAACGAAAATTTGCGTTGTCTGTGATGCACAATAAAATGTGCGGTATGATCGGGGAGGAGGCGATCCGGAGTATCTGGGAGGCACAGTTCAGCTCCCATTACACATAGTGTCATCATCATCACACTCATTATTATTTCAACATTGATTGCTGAGTTAGTAATCCTGTCATCGATGGGTGGTTCGGTTCAGAGGAAATAAAACTGTTTGTGAATGTGAGAGCAGTATGTCATGTGGCTTCCTAGCGTGATGTAGTCCCTCATTGGTCCCTCCCTGTGTGTGATGAAGTATGATCTGAGTGAGTGAGCAGCGAGGCTCAGCACGGGGAGGGAGGAAATTGAAGGATAACTCAGTTGTTTGGTATGGAGAGGCACCCACATCATTTTTCTTAAGAAATCCAACAAATATAAGGCTTTTGTATTTTTCGTAACTTTGTAATTTTAAGCTTTCTTGTGTCCAAGTATTTAGGCCAAAGTCATGACCAGAAAGAAAGACTTTTTTACAACACCTACAAACTTCCCATCCATGATGTAATGTACACAATTTAGCTTATTCATTCAGACTGAAACTTCAGTCAATATTTTTTAAGGATATTCCAGAAAAGAAGTACATTTTGTAATATTTAAAAATTAATTTTTTTCTTTCAATAGATGTTTTTAATTTGTTTAAGACTTTTTAATTGAAAATACAGAAATTGGCATAATTGCCAAACAGGATTGAAGGTAGAAGTCTCCTGGTAGAAGAGCTCAATATAGCCACGTTGGAGAGGATTTTTTTTGTGTATACATAAGGATTGTGGTTCAGGAAAACCACCAGGCATAAGTGACGCACCATTTGATATTCGAGGGAGGTGGGGGCATGGAAGTTGGGGTCGGGCAGAATCTTTTTTTTTCACCGTCAAAGGCTTCAAGTTTTTGTTTGTTTTTGGCAAAGGCGGCAAAGAGGGTTTTTTAGGTTTTAATGTTTTTCATTAAATTGAGTTGGGTGAGTCAGATTGTTTTTACTCAGCAGTGGGTCAACTTTTTTCTTCTTTCTGGTTGTTGGCCAAACTTTTTTTCTTCTTCCTGGATAGTGGGCACACTTTTTTTCTTCTTCAGAAAACTTCTATGCCCCCCACCCCCACCCCTGAGTATGGTGCATCCCTAAGTGGAGTCGAGTAAGTCAATGTGGTTTTGAATGACACTTTGTTTTTAATTCAAACATTTTCATAGAATGATCACTGAAGTGAATGTGCCTTTAAGAGAATCAGATTAAATATTTTATCAGAGCGAGCTTTTAAACTGGTGAGAATTTATTTTCCATGGACATGTGGATGTGTGTGATACTGATAACTGTGGTGTTGATTATACTAATATGTAAATGATCACAAAGTAGTAGCCATGCTTGACGACATGGAAAGGGAAAGGGGCTCTATGATCAATACCAAATGGACGGAAATTTGACAAATGTTTTAAAAGTGCCTCTCTTTATAAGGCCAATAAAAGTTAATTGTTTGATTGTCCATAGAACACTTTCAAAAGTTGGGTCGGTCGGTCGGGAAAAGGTTGTTTTGGTTTTTGGTTTTTGTTCTCCCTTGCTATTTTTTTCAGGTACCAAAAGTAAAATGATTTAAAAAGAAAAGCTTTAACAAAACAAAAAAAATATTTTGGGTCGGAAGGATTGACGGTCGGGCGGATGAGGACAATCAAAATGTATTTGTTTGCCTAATGGCTATTGTTTTGTATTCTTGTCTTTTGTAGCCACATTGGCCCTACTAGCGATGTTAATGTTACTGAAATGCTGTACATGTATGACAATAATATGCACTTACATTATCCTCCAAATTGAAATGACACAGTTATAATAAAACAGAACAACAACAAAAAAGATACAGAAATGTACAAGTGCACACACACTCCTGTCATCTTCTGAAGACGAATCCAAACACATTTTCAAAAGCATCAAACTTACAGTGCCACAGCGGTTTTATCCTCCAGTGCCAGACATACTAGTGCAATAAATATAAGTGCATCATCTTTGATTATACTTGTACCAGCTATAGAAACTCAAGCGACATGGTAATATTCATTGCTCATCCATTATTATGAATAAAAAAGGGGGAACCCTAAAAGGGAGGGGATGCTAAAACAAATATTACGTCTTTGACCATGACATTGATAATTTAGTTAATACTTGTTTTGAGTGGAAAACTGGAAAAGAGAAATCTGAGTAACAGTTTTTAGGTTAAATGAATCACTATAAATAAAATACTTCGATCAGGATTCAAGATAAATTTTCCATACATGAACAAATTCTAATAGCAAGAAGTTTGACTTGAACATCAATTTCAATTGGCTAATTGCTGTAAATGCAAATTTTTGCAAGGTGTCTCATGTCATTGACCATCAACATGGATGCGTCATGGCACGCAGCATACATGTATTATGCAAGTAGCCAATTGAAGCAAAAGACAGGCACTAAGAATTTCGCCTGCTATGCAAGCAGGGCAAGTTCATTTGTTTAAAAAACATCCATATAACTTATGGCTTGTTAATTTTTTATCAATATTGTATCGTATAAAAATATTAACTTTGCAGGAAAATCTTTTCTCCTCATTATAGTCACATAAAAAGTACATTGTATTTTCAACAAAACATTTAAGATCTCCTGACTTGAATCGTGTACACGTGACACGAACGGTAAAAATTAATGTGTCACATGAAGTTAAATACACAGAAAACACATCCCTACTTTGGAAATTACTTTGCTTGCAATATCGTAAGTTAAATTAAAAGAGAAAGAAATTACTCCACATTTTGATAAATATTTTAAGCCAGAGCTACAGTTTAAAAGTGAACAGCATATTTGGTTAGTGTCTTTGTTGAGCACTGTATGTATCTGATGCCATCCCCTCGTCATATTCCTGACATAAACTCATCATGCTGATAATGATAGCACTACTTCCATGTAATTGATGCTATCATGTAAGTCAAGGGTGACAGGGTCATACATCCCAATTACATTGGTATAAACTGTTGGTAAATGCAGCTACGCCACAGGTGCTGTGTGCAGATCGGCAGTACGCAGCATATGCTGTGTCATTAGTTTTCACAGAGAACTTTATTTATTCTATTCTATCTATACACATTCAATTTTTAAACCTTGTATCTATCTATTTTTATCACATCATTTCGGACATGAAACACCCCGTGTTGAAAAACAAAACCCACCAAAAATGCCCCAAAACAACACAATATATAGAGTAATGGGTCTGTTGCCAGAAAGAGAGAAAGAAAAAACAAAAATAAGGAAACAAAACAAGAATATCTCCTACAAATATTAATATCACCTTTAGTAAATGAATCAACGAATGTCTCTCCTCTGTGTACACACAAAATTGCAGATTCATGAATGCTTAGAATGGTTGACATTTGATCCAAGCAAACTATTCAGCACTTGAAAATAACAACTTTTATACTTTATGTGGCAAAGTTGTAATTTTCGCTTGCTCAATTTTATTTGCGCTTTGCAGATTTAGAACCATTTTTGCATTTAAATTCACAGTTTGAAAGTTTAAAACAAATGGCAATATTCTACCGTTTTCCCCTTATATTGTTGGCTGCTTTGAGAGCGAAACTGAATTTTACACTAAAAATAAAATGTCTTATGTGAATGACCTAATTTTACGTAGAAACCAACCAGCCATACAATTACGACCATTCACTGTGGCAGGTAAAATGACAGTGTATTGGGATATTCCTATGGTTTTATGACACACTCATGAGGCATGCATGGTATGGTCCATTGTCTGGAGGTCACCTAGTGTGCTCAATGGGAGCGCAAGACCGTAATCTACAGCCAGCAGGACTTTCTTGAAGAATACCCAGCACTTGCATTAAACTTTGCATTCTAAAACCCGAATGTTTTTCACTTGCGTTCTTACCAGGGCCTTAATTAGCCAGGATTTGAAAGTTGGGTGTCCAAAGTGGGACCAAAATAAAGTGGAGTGAGCAGCGCGAGCATCCATGTTCCTGTGTAAATTGATCGCATCAGATGCTGTGAGCTCTGAATTATTATAAATAAAAATCGGTCCAAATTTAAAATATTGCGCAAAAAAACTGTTTTTTATTTGACATAAAAATAGCATTATATAAATATTAAATTTAAAGGGGTCAAAAAAAGGAAGTCCCCCCCCCCTAAAATTTGATCACGTTTGTTTGCATAACTCCACACAAAATAATACGTTTTGAAAGATTGAAACACTTCTGAAAAGCAAAAATACTTGGCTACCCATAGAAAGTTTCTCCATTTCAATATCATTATTACTTTTCCCAAAATACTGTGAAAGCCAAGATTTTGCGCGAAAAGCGCGAAAATAAAACCACCGCGAATATTTCAGCTTTTACAGTACTAGTCACATTTCCCCAAAATTATGTTTTCAAAAAAGCCCAGACGGCCCTCTTGCTAATGCCTTGGTTCTTACTTATCAAATTTGAATTTAAACAAACCAGTTAATAAGAACTTTTTTCTGCTTCAAGAAAATTAGTTCTTAAGACCCTATTTTTCTTCATAAAATTCTCTCAGTTCTGTTCCGAAGCCCCCCCCCCCCTTTTGAGACCCTAGGCACCCGGGGGGGGTACTCACGTATGTAAGGCATACGGGGACGTGCCGCTCCAGTGGGTCGTTTTTTCATGAGACATCCTTAGCCATGGGTAGGCTTTTCAACTGAAAAATCCTTAGACATGGGTCTATTTTCGCGAAAATTTGCAAAAATTAGGTCTTTTTCCCCGATAATTTGCAACAATTTGGTCTAAAATGAAGCAAAACCCCTAAAAAGGGGTACCGATTTTTCCAAAATCACCCTTAGAAATGGGTAGGGGTTTTGAATCTCCAGCGGCACACCCCCGACCAAACCAAATCCCCCGGGCCTAGGCGGCACACCCCTTCAAAAAAAAAAGGTCGAGTGCCCCCCCCCCCCGGCACAATAAATCCTCATAAAATTATTGATATCCCCTTTTGTATGTAAAGCACAATTTTTGAAATATTTCATATCAGTCAATCACATGTAATCACCACGGTATATTCTTCTATGAAACTGCTCAACTGATAGATTTTTCACTGCCAATCGATTATCCGGTAATTATTTTACATCACAATAATGGACGATCCAATCCTATTCTATTGACTATTTGAAGTAAATCACTTGAAATCCACTGTGCATCCACCATTCACTTAATTGTAGTTAACCTTCAACCTAAAGAAGCACTTGCAAAACCATCAAATTACTACCATCATGTTTCCATCATTTTCGCCATCAACTATAGCAGGGCTAGAAATAAGCACCCGCCCGCCTGCCCATGGGGGAAAATTTGGTGCCGGACAGGTAAAAGTGCAAAAGTACCTGCCCAACTGGCAAGCTTTTTCATCAAACTCAAAGATTCCTTAATGTCCTTGTGAGTTGGGAAACAAATTTGGTAGGGTGATTTTATTATTGAGCTGGTCACTTTTAGAAGCTGCCTGCCCGATTGGCTGGTACCAAAAAATATGAAGTTCCAGGCCTGAATTATAGACGAAACATGTACATGTACTTTGTACGCATGATGTTTCCAAGATAGTGCATGGCAAAAAATGCAAGAGAAGATGGTTGACGCATCATGTTTTACACTGTGAACGACCTCTCAAGTTGATGATACATTCACAGTCACACAGGAGCAAACCAATAAATCAGATACGATGTTCAACATTTCCCCCCTTTTTTCTGAAATGTGACACACAACATCAATCCTGCATCATCATTGCACTTTACAAATTCACTTTTTTCGCATGCTTCAAGACACAAATTATCTTCAAATCTACTTAAGAGAAGAGAATCATATCTCAAATTGTTATTTGACTTGATAAGATGGTGTGGGATGGATGCCCACTCAGCATTGATTGCCTTTGCTGAATTTCTCGAAACTGCTGCTGCAAGCCTGTACATACGCATGATATGGGAAGTAGACTGTAGTGTAATCACTTATAAATTTACTTTATTTCGCAAATTCAAAATGATTGCTATTTTAGCGGGTACTTATTTTCACAAATCTTGAAATTTTACTAATTTCATTGCAAAATTTTCAGTTACGCAAGTATTTAATTTCGGGAATCTAAATACATCATGAAATTCAAGAAATTAAATCTCTCACGAAATTAAGTGGTTTTGTAGGTGGACCCATGTCTGAATCCTGCTGCTGGCAAAGGTAATTTTCTTAATTAAATGCCACTAATCTCTTCCCCCTCCCCTGATAGCTTTATCCCCGATTTCAATTGTTAAAGCATTAAAAGGAAATATCACACTTATTTCTTCCAAACTTTTCCCAATCTTACTATAAATCTGGAAACTGTGTGTGTTTGTGTTTGTGTGTTTGTTATCCTTATTTCCCCGTTAGTTGTGATCAAAGTGGCGCCTAATTTGCATGAAAGATAGAGGAAATAACGGAAAGGGTGTTAAAGTTTATTTCAGTGAAATTGGTTAACAATTGGCTCCAAAAACAGCAAAAAACCTCTCAGATTTGGCTCATAAATGCCACAGAATTGAACAACATTGAGCGTTGCGCGTACTACCGCGTAATCATACCGTGGTAACGCGTCGCGTGCATGTATGCGCAAGGGCTCACTGCCGCGGCACACGCACTCCTACACATGGCGCAGAAACCACACGGGAAATGGTTATAGGCCTGTTGGTAGGGTATGGTGTCATGTTGTCATGTTGGGGGGGGGGGGGGAGGAGGGAGGTGTAAACCACGGGAAATGGTTTAGGATAGGCCTAGGGTTATAATGGCACAAGTAGCGTTTTGCGGGGTTAATGAAGCAACCTGATTTCTTTACTTTACGTTGGCATGCCAAACAATCGATGGGACCGAGGGTTAATGAAGAAGCCACTGGAAATGGTTTAGGGAGGGTTGTGATTATAATCAACCTGGTTTGGGTGTGTGTATGGAGGGGGGGGGGGTAGTAAACCACGGGAAATGTGTTAGGATAGGGTTAAGAGTTAATGAAGTAGCCACGGGAAATGATTAGGAGGGTTATGATTATAAATCCACCATGAAGAAGCCACTGGAAATGGTTTAGGGAGGGTTGTGATTATAATCAACCTGGTTTGGCCCTTGGGTGTGTGTATGGAGGGGGGGGGGGGGGGGGGCGGGTAGTAAACCACAGGAAATGTTTTAGGATAGGGTTAAGAGTTAATGAAGTAGCCACGGGAAATGATTAGGAGGGTTATGATTATAAATCCACCTGGTTGGTGTAGTTGCAGTGTGTGTGTGGGGGGGGGGGGGGGGGGGGGGGGGGGGGTTTGAAGGAGGTTTATGTGGTTTTAAAAGTTACAGAAGGTTAACTTGATGCGGTTTGAGAGGTAGGGGTTAATAAAGTAGCCACGGTAAATGGTTAGGAGGGATATGGTTACAAATCAACCTAATTGGGGGTGGGGTTGTAGGGGTTTATAATGCCTTTATGAGGGATATGGTTATAAATCAACCTGGTTTGGGGGGTTGTAGGGGGTTTATGTGGTTTCAGTAGGTAATGTGGCATATAACCATCTAGCGGGGACCCGAGCGTAGCGAGGGTACGCCACTAGTGGACCATAATTCATAACATTTACAAAATCATTTGGGGTCAAAGGATAAGAGCAGAGCAGGGATAAGGGCTCAAATTTCCTCAAGGCCATTGACATGCCCTTTTGTAGTTTTGCCTTGGTGCCCTAGAACGTTGTTAACTTTCAAAGTATTCATGACCATTTGTTGGCCTTTTAGTGGCCCATCATACATTTTTCAGTGGCCTTGAAATTGGGTGCCCTCAAATATTAAAATTTGAGCCCTGGCAGGGGTAGCATTCTAATAACGTGTATGTGTGTCATAGATCCCTTACTTTCTTGTTAATTGATGCTTTAAGTTACACCTTGAAATTGACCAAAGGGTCATGATTAAAATTATGTACCACTTAAATCTTACAATGCATGGAAATGAAAACCTTAGCAAATACTGAATTATCATTGTCCATCTTTCGTGTACACCAGAAACCCTTTTTTTTGGACCGCTTACATTTGGTTTTTGTAGTCTGTAAAGGGTCCTCAAAAAATTCAATAGGACCCCTGACATTTTTTAGCTAGCGCTACCCCTGGATTAGAGTAATTTATATCTATCAACTAGAATTTTTTTTTAAATATTACCATTGCTAATCTAAGACTAAGAGGCTAAGAGCGCCCTTCTACAGAGCCCCCGCTATTTATTGGCGAAAAAGTTATTCAGCTTGAAAGGCAGATGCACTTGATTGGTAATGTTTCTACAGACACGCAAAAGACGGCTATGTCATAAAAGTTGGCAAGAGAATGTCAAGGGTTATGAGCGCAATGCATTGTGTGCCTATTATAGAATCGTAAAATGTGTGCATTATGACATACATGTAATTCTGTGATGGATGAGCACAATAATACTTTGGTAATTAATATCATACGGAAATAATTAAAAATGTACTGTGATTTTTCACCACATGGTTTTAAGCCTGCGTAAGAGAAAAAAATTAAACCCGTCGTAAATATTCAAATTTTACGATTGCCCCTGATTGCCGATCATTTTCAATTAAACCCACAAATGTGACCAGTCGTGTCATAAAGGACATGTTGTCGGCAAACGCAGTTTTGAGATAGAGGCCAATATATTTGGTGAAATATAAAAATATATATATATATAAATTAAAAACATGCTTCTTCAAATCATATCTTGTGTTCACAAAGTCTGATTACCTTCAACATGGTATCATTTCAAAGCTTAAAATGTGCTCTTTGAAGTCATACCAATAACTTAGATTTTGACCTGGGCCTCCAACATGTCCATTTTGATGTGACGGGTCACAAATGGTGTAGGCATGTTGTGTAAAGCCCATGGTAATGCAAAGGTGCAATAAGCCCTTTCATGAAAGCAAATGAGACTAAAATACTAATAAAATTGCAAACTAACGGATTGAATCACAATAGTCATGCTAGAAATGAACAACAACTCAATGCTTGCTATCCTAATTGACCCCATCGTAATTCATCAACAGTTTTATTGATATCGCTGATAAGTGATGCGTCAAATGGTCGTAGTAATTTCCGGTTAGCTGATCTAATCTCGCGGATCGCTGTTTCTACAGAGCTTTCTTCGGCCGGCTAAATCCCTCGACGCCATGTCGCTATCCTACTTTTTTCTAGGATAATTTGCCGCAGAAGGATTATCTGTCTCAAGGTGGAGAGGACATGTTGTGTTGTAAGCCAGTGCATTCCAGCTAATGCTTCTCTGCAGAAACACGCTTTATGTGAAAGACAGCTTAAAACTATTATAATGAGCAGTTTGATTGGACATTTAATGGACCCAAAATGATACTTACCAATAATGCCTCTGTATTAATTTCCGATCTCTGGTCTCTGATACGCTTCTCCAGATTATTGTATCGTTGATCTACGGTTCCCATCTTGCTGTTTTGCATGTTTAGTCTGTCAAATATTACACAGCAAGCATATTATGGCTAGCTGCTGATCATATTCTTCATTCCTCCTGAAATTAAAGTATGACAGAGAATACACAGTTGGCATATATTTTAATGCTAGACAAAGGTTCTTTTCTGTTGATGAATTTCATAATTCTATTTCTAGTATCAGGGTGCCCGGTTACCCGCTCAAAATTATTACCCCAAAATGCCAGCCTTATGCACCTGTCACTTGTATGACGCACTATATGACCCTGGGAAATGTGCGTCATACTCATGGGTGGGTCATTTACCACCACATTTTTGACAGAGGGGTGCGTTATGGGTGGGTCATTTACCACCACATTTTTGACACAGTGGACCGTCTTTGATGGATTTAATTTTCGTCACAAACATGACGAATAGGGTGCGTCAATGTCAGTCACTTTACCTGGGTGCGTCATGATGCCTTAAGCTTCAGAGGATCCTGCGATCGCGGTTTTCTCGCCGTGATTTTCAAGTTTAATACTGTCTTCGATCTATCATACCAATGCGAATTTGGTCGGGGAAGTCCTTTTAACATGTAAACAACATTTGGTTCCCGTTTGTTATTTTTCTCATGTAACGTTGCGCTGTAAAATTGGTACCACCAATCGCACGTGGTCTGATATGGATGACGTAATGCAAAATACTGCCGCCGGCGGTTGGTAAACACTAAAATAAAGAATAGACTAATAAGACTCTACCACCCTCTACATTTTGCCATCACTGTTCCGTACGGTAATATTCAAGATCAACCGGGGTAAATATTCAAGATGTAGGTGGCGAGGTGGTTAGAGCGTCGTAACACTGCTGCGCACCGTACATTCTGTTTGTGGATCGTTTGAGCGTGAGTTCAATTCGATACACCAACACAGCCTCGTCCCCATGCCTCCTTCAGACCGTGCAGACTGAAGTAGGCATGTACATGGCGCATCGTGTTTCAGAAGATACGTAGAAATGTCAGTCCCGTGTATCGGAAGAGCTATCCCGAGCACGTTAAAAGGTCACAAACTCCTTCGTAAAGAGTAGGGGATCATCCCGGTCTGTGTCTGTACACACATTTAGGTTAGGTTAGGTTGTCGGGAGTGGATCGTGACGGACCACTGAGTTTATTACTCTAATTGTTAAAGCGCAACTTAAGCGTACATAGGTCAAGACCTGGAAAGCAATAGTTGCGAGCGCAATGGCAACATAGCCAGAAAGCGTAGACGACGAGACCAAGATGGCCGCGCGTATTATACGAAACAAATATTTCTTCGGTACAAAAAATGTCAAAACGGCAGACATCAATTGGAATATAATGAAACCTCTCTAACAGTGACAGGAACTTTCAAAATTAATATACATCACTATAACAGTATGATTAAAAAGTGAACGAACACCACGCACGCAGCACAAAGATGAACGCGCCCAGAATGTTCACGCTCAATTATAAATCCGACTATAGTAATTAGTAAGTTAAAGTGAATCTCGGAACTTCGGAAGGAAATAATAGTGTCCCAAGCCTTGTCCCAAGTAAAAAAAGTTGTGTAGCAAATTTGCTACGTATGCATAATAAAATTTGGCGTCGCAATTTATTGTGTCACAATGCGATACCAACTATAACGCAGACGCTGGGACTCATTTAAGACAGCCATGGTTCGTCGCAATCATTAAAAGGTGCGTCACAAAACTGACGAGGGGTTCCGTCATGGTAGGTGAATGTCAGTCAAAGTTGAGACTCAGGGGTGAGTCATGCCATGGTATGTGAAATGTCCATCAAAGTTGAGACTCGGGGGTGTGTCATGGTTATGTGGAAATCCGACGCACATTGGACAAATGATGCACCATTCCCGGGGGTCATATGGTGCATCATACAAGTGACAGGTGCATTAGTAATGTACAAAACTCGGTCAGAGAGCACTAAACTAAACTAAAGTATGTCTAAGATTAAGAATCAGTAGTTTGATAAATGTCCAGTGTTAACGAGGAACGACAGATAAGATTCGCAGGTCCTCTAGTCACCATACTGACTGCAGCAGTATAAGGCCTAGTAAAAAAATAAACATGTTTCCCGTCCCCGCCCGCCTTCCTTTTAGCCGCCGCCTCCTTTTTTTTTACTATTTACTATAAATTTAAAAAATAAAAATAAAAAAACCAGATTTTTTTAAAAATTTTTAATTTTTTAAATTTAAATTTAAATTTTCAGAGCTATAAATAATTGGTCACTTACCCGCAAAATTATAGTGTTTAACAGTATATCTGATCATGGATGTAGGCTACCTGACCCCTTGAGTGACCCATATATCATGCCCAAGTATAATATTATCTTGGTGTGTTGAAATAATTTAGAAATACTTTCATCAATTCGAAAGACATTTTCATTTTAAACAACGATCAAGACACACACAGTTTTGAATTATTTTCAAAATAATCAAATGGGGGAAGAGAAGTGTTGACTGTAACATACTTAAACACTAGAAAGATCTGTCAATGATTGTATATTTATTTCATTTTTGTAAACAAAAAATCACCCAAAAGATCAGGGAGAGAAGGACAAGATTCTCAGGCCACTGCTTTAGGAGTCAAGAATGTGTGTCAAAGCTGGTTCATTGGATACCAAAGCATGGGAGAAGAAAACCTGGAAGACCTGCCCTAACTTACATCGATGTGCTAAAACAGGACACTGGTTTGGATGTAGGAGACTTAAAGACAGCAATGCAGGACAGGAAGGTGTGGAGAGCCATTGTAGATCGAGAACACAACTCGAATTAAGCAAGTAAGTAAACAAAAAATATAACTGTTGTTATGCATGTTATGTTGAATAGCATTCAAAACCTATTTGTCATTTTATCCATTCATTCATAAATGAAACATCTTTATTTACCAGATTACAGGCAGGCATACAAACAACAATTATAATTTTGTTGACCCAAATTAAAGAGAAAACAATATGTAGGCCTATACCATTTTACAGGCAACACGTCTATTGCCACAATAATTTACAAAATGTGCTGAATTTAGATGGGTTTTTTTTGTTTCTCTGGAAAGTATAGTGGAAAATCGCTGTTTAGGAGTGTCCCCGACACAGTCAGTTGGTCACTTTTGACTTGTCGGCCATCTTGGAAAAAATAGCAAAAAATTGGAAAATAGTAAATAGTAAGACCCTCCCTCCTCCTTTTTTTATAAAGTCCGGATAGTACACCAATTTGCAACTAGAATTTGCAAGGGCTCACATCAATCATCATATCACATAAGTTTTCAGCGGGCCCGAACTGATTTTCAAGGGACAAGCTACTCTCCCTTGTTAGGGATGTTCATATCATTGACTACAGAGGGCGACATTTTTTGGAAATTAGTTGACCAAAATATGTAGAAAACTCCATATTTACCTCTTTTAAATACAGAGATGTAGTACGATGGTGCTAGATGTATTCACTGATGTCTATATAACCCCGCACAAGCAACTAGACATCATGAAAGTAAACCTTTTTTTTACCTAAAATGGTTTAAATTGTGCATGACTTGCCCAGTTTTCAGCAATATGAGGCAAACTACTTTTGGCTATAACTTTTTTATTATTCAGCCTGCAGACATGGTTGAACCATCATTTTTTATTGTAAAAGTACTTTGTCTTTGTTTCCATCCATGTAGGCCTAGGCCCTATTCCGTTTTCAAAGAGATAGGCCTACTTTTATTTTCAAAATGTTATGAACATGCCTACCCTTGTTTGAAATGCTGCTCAAAAATCTTTTTAACACCTTTTTAATTATTATTACTAGAGTAATTAGGCCTAGCCTTGTTATAGAAAGCCATCAAATGATCAACTGATACTTCTTCTTCTTTCAGATACTGCTCAACATCCCGTGGGACAAACCGAGCAGGAATGGTTGTGCGCTATGATTATGAGTATGCTATTCAATTTAGTCCTTGGTTCCTTGATACTAGTGATAGAAAGTAGAAACTATAACCTAAGGCTATGATAAGTCTAAAATAAAATATGACTATCAAATGAACACGGAATCAGTCCTCACTACGCCATGGTTTGATTGATTGATGACAGTAGTTGACCAAAAGTTTTGACTCGATTGGACTGACTGACAGTGACACCACCCACAACAACTTCCGCGTTTTCGAACTTGCTTTCAAACATCCCCGATAATTTTACTGTTCAGCTCATTCATAACGTGGCGGTTGTACATTTGGTGCATAACTATTTGCCAAATATACACATATCAATACATTAAGATTGGAATAAAAACATCGGCAAACAAGTTGACGAAACTATACCAGAGTTGTTGCTCTGCTGGATGAACTGGTGGTGACCTCACCTTTTCTAAGTTGACCTTGACAATTCCGTGTTGTATTTCTAACGTAACGGCCGTTTAAAACCGACGAGCTCTTTGTAATCCACTTGTTTTGATCGGTTATATCTATCGTTGCCACCTCATGATGAATCAACCTTAGACTTATGTGTAATTATAGAGAAATACACTTGTCCGCAGGCCCACATACCATGTGTCATTCGCCATCGTACGAAAATGGCCGATTTACAAACAATTACAAATTTACCCTCGTACACGAAACGGTACGGCAAACTTAATTCCCACAATGCCTTATGATTTACCTCATTCCCTAGTATACTTTTGTGAAGCGGGCCAAAATATCTCGCATCATCTCGCATAAATCACCGTTAGCTTGGTCACCAACCAAATTGGGGGGGGGGGGGGGGGGGGGGCGTCCAAAACTAAATAAGAACGCTGTCTGTTTGTTCTGGTTGTACAGTGCAACAGAGCATAAATTTCCAAAGGTGCATGTTATTGAAATTACGCTCTAATTCAAAAAGTAACATATGTAAGACAAGGAGACAATACTATTATAGAATACAGCTTGGTGATTTAATGTCATAGAAGAAAAAAATGGTTTGACCTTATTTGCATATGATTAGCATATTATGAAGAAATACATTAGCATTTTGCTTTTTGGAATTTCCAGCAAAAACTATAAATGCTATTAACACCAAAGTTACAGGAAATGAAGTTCCCATCATTACCAACGATACTGTCTGAGAGAGAAAAAGTTCACATTTATCTTTACTTTTAACAAAACCCCAAAATCTGTCTTAATTAAGCTTAATTAATGACCAAACTCGTTGAAATTATTAAGTAATACTGTGTATCCAAACCAGACTTGCATGGTATCAAATTAAAGGTAAAAATGTGCTTTTAAGCAATGGTCTGAGCAGATAATTCAATTTCCCTTTAGTATTCAAAATATCGTCCTCCAAACATTTAGTATACTTAAAAAGAGAAAAAAACACATGTAACCACTATTTCATACAACTGTACACAGACTTGGCAAAAGTCTATTAATACTTGTGCAGCCATGCACGCAAACAATGGAAGGAATATTCAAGGACATGCTCATGCTAAAGGACCGGTGGTTTGAAATTCGCGCTACAGGAAATTTGAAATGCAATTCGCCAGTGTGCAGTCATAATGAAGTATGTTACTTTTAGGTGACCGTGTGCTGACATGCATGGGTGTATAAAGGGAGCACATACCTAAATAGGTATCGCGACACGCTATCGTCGCGATCAATCAAAGTTGAGTACGACAATAGTTCCTATTTGGCGGGAAAGAGAGTTATTTTTTGACGGTTTATGATATAATTTTTCACTAATATGTTGTGTTTGAAATGTGTAGTTGATGTTCTGACATTTAAACTAGGCGATTTGAGGTCAATTTTAATTTCACGGACCGATTTACACACGCGGTGATATCCAGACCGGAGACCGAATTTAGGTAGGCATATCACTACGTTGTTATGCGGCGGCTTATAGCAAAAAAAGTGCACGAGAAAGTTTGCTTCATATTGAGATATGTTGTAGATTACCCTTGTGAGTAAAACATATCAAAATTTCATTGAAATTTTAGCGCTAATTTAGAAACTAGAGCCATTTAAGTAAGCCTTTCCTAACAGTAAAGTCTATGGAGAGCGTCTTGGTGCTGTGCTCCCTTATAGCGCCAGGTTCCCGATCTCCCGCGTGCTCCGATCCTGTGTAGGTGTATTACACAATGCAATAAATAAAAGTCGGGTTTCACCCAAATCTATGCATTTTGATATCTACTGGGCAGTGTATTTATGGCATAGGCCAACTTTGTCCGGTTTAAAAAACAGGGGGGGGGGGGGGGTGTGGTTGCTCTTTTTTAAACAAAAACACGGCGTTATTTCAGTTGATGTGTTATAGGTGGGTTAGGTTGACATAATCAGAGACTGATCGAAATCAAAATCAGTTGGATTTGAGTCAAAAAGTTTGAATTTCGTGAGTGTAGGCCTAACAAGTCAAAGCGTGCCGCGTCTAGAGTCAAAAAACGGAAAATAATAGTGATTTTACGGAAGATGCGGCCTCCGTGATCAGATCATATTTCAAAAACGGATTGTTCAATTGTAATTTTATTTGGCTAGTTTGTTCAAAATTTCACGCTGAAAAAGTTGATATCAATTTTGAATGATTTTGAGCAAATTTGTGCTCTATAAGCGCCAGGTTCCCGATCTCCCGCGTGCTCCGATCCTGTGTAGGTGTATTACACAATGCAATAAATAAAAGTCGGGTTTCACCCAAATCTATGCATTTTGATATCTACTGGGCAGTGTATTTATGGCATAGGCCAACTTTGTCCGGTTTAAAAAACAGGGGGGGGGGGTGTGTGGTTGCTCTTTTTTAAACAAAAACACGGCGTTATTTCAGTTGATGTGTTATAGGTGGGTTAGGTTGACATAATCAGAGACTGATCGAAATCAAAATCAGTTGGATTTGAGTCAAAAAGTTTGAATTTCGTGAGTGTAGGCCTAACAAGTCAAAGCGTGCCGCGTCTAGAGTCAAAAAACGGAAAATAATAGTGATTTTACGGAAGATGCGGCCTCCGTGATCAGATCATATTTCAAAAACGGATTGTTCAATTGTAATTTTATTTGGCTAGTTTGTTCAAAATTTCACGCTGAAAAAGTTGATATCAATTTTGAATGATTTTGAGCAAATTTGTGCTCTATAAGGGAGCACATACCTAAATAGGTATCGCGACACGCTATCGTCGCGATCAATCAAAGTTGAGTACGACAATAGTTCCTATTTGGCGGGAAAGAGAGTTATTTTTTGACGGTTTATGATATAATTTTTCACTAATATGTTGTGTTTGAAATGTGTAGTTGATGTTCTGCCATTTAAACTAGGCGATTTGAGGTCAATTTTAATTTCACGGACCGATTTACACACGCGGTGATATCGAATTTAGGTAGGCATATCACTACGTTGTTATGCGGCGGCTTATAGCAAAAAAAGTGCACGAGAAAGTTTGCTTCATATTGAGATATGTTGTAGATTACCCTTGTGAGTAAAACATATCAAAATTTCATTGAAATTTTAGCGCTAATTTAGAAACTAGAGCCATTTAAGTAAGCCTTTCCTAACACTAAAGTCTATGGAGAGCGTCTTGGTGCTGTGCTCCCTAAACAGGTATCGTGTTAAGGTCTGCACTAAGTCTAAATAAAAAAAGAATTT
Source organism: Ophiura sarsii (assembly GCA_035610835.1). Taxonomy (NCBI): domain Eukaryota; kingdom Metazoa; phylum Echinodermata; class Ophiuroidea; order Amphilepidida; family Ophiuridae; genus Ophiura; species Ophiura sarsii. Next base: position 25,258,868 of record CM069443.1, read on the forward strand.
TTTAAATAGTCAAGGCCATGAAAGGAAATAGGCAGTAGCTGGTTGGATTAGCGTGTATGGATAATCAAGTATTGGCCAATCCGAAATCAGGTTTAATAAAAAATGTAACAATGCTGATAATCATACAAGGACAGGAAATAGTACTTTAAAACAAAAGCTGTTTTAATTATATATGATACACATACTTAGGATTGAAATGTTCATTGTTGTACAACAATCAGGAGGCACTATATTTATAATTCAATATTTGGAAATTTATGCTCTGTTGCACTGTAACAACAATCCAACAATGATCACGGTAAAAAAGACAAGAACATGAGAAAGCATAATCAATATCCTCTATCTCCCCCAAGTCTTTGGCACATAATGTTGATAGTGCAGGGCGGAGGGGTGGGCGCGCGCGCCCCCTTATTTTTGACAGGGCGCAGGCGCCCTTTCGGAAGCATATTTTTGACAGGGCGAAAACGTTAAAAACCGTGTAAAAACCGTGTAAAAACGTGTAAAAACGTGCGACTAAAACGTGTAAAAAATCGCCTCGGCTCTGCCACCTTGACCCCCAAAAGACCCTGTCGCCCCTTGACCCCCGCTTTGGCGCCTCCCCTATTGAGAAATCCTGGATCCGCCCCTGTATTGGTTAGGTTTTGCCCCGCCCCGTGCTCCCTAAGGTTTTCCTCTAATATTTTTTTTTGTCATAAATAACATTACATGTTTTATGAAGTCAAATTTTGAAATATTAATTTCTATTGAATTATTAACACTTTATGTGTAATTTGAAATAAAATTGTGTAAAAGTAAGTAACGGTTTATTTTTTATTGTTAAAAAAAGCATCGGGGACAAATGTGGATGAGATCGTTGAAGCCAGTATAATTATATCGCCGATGTGTTTTGTTAATTCTTTTATTACTATACCAAGGGTCTTGGCAGAAGTTGAAATACCGTGTGGCCGTCATTGCCTGATTCTTTTACATGGTATTTTGTGTGCCAATGTACCAACCCTGCCTGATGTGCAGGTTATGCAGGTGTACCAAATACAATACCGCCCTCTATCTCTCATATCTTGCAGGCCATTTGCTAACCAGTAGATGGCGTAAACACATAGCAGACGAGGATGCCCTGGAGGATGCGGCAGAGTATGGCATGCAGGGCTATGGGAGCCCTAGGCCCCGGCCGCGAATTTATTAACCGTAACAAACATTTGGCCAAACATCCCCAGACTCCTCCTGTTCGAGCTTTTAACTTGACCATCTATACTTAAATCAAGAATATATCAGTATATGCTCAACTTCTTTCGTGCATTGATAAAAAACAAAATATTTATTGAAACCCGTCGTATACCGTATGCCTATAGGGACCGTTCATTATTTATGGTGGAGGGGGGGGGGGGGGGGGGGGGGGGGACAAATTCGAGACTCGTATGTTAAAATTACCTAACCCCCCCCTACAGCTGAAACTGAAAATCACATGACCCCCCCCCCCCCTGCTAACCAGTAGCTTTTTACACCCCCCCCCCCCCCTCCCTGAAAAAAATCAACTTGTCACATACTTATGGGGGTTGTCTTTACCTTTGGAATTTTGTTCATGGATACGTTGGCAAATTCTGTTTGTGCCCTATCTGAACGGCAAATAATTTTATGATGGCCCTTCTTTTTATTGCGTAACATTATTAATGGCGAGCGTAGCGAGCGGAAATTGTGTCATATTTGTACATTTTGGGTGGTTTTGTGAATATTTATAACCCAAACAAGTTAGCCTACATTCTGAGCAGAAACGTATAATCCAGTAAAACGTCCTACTTTTGTGAGCATTGGTGCAAAGCTGAGACGAGGTGAAAAGCATGCAATAAATCACATTTTTTTAAATCATAAAATTGGATTTTGTTATATTATACACCCCGTGGCTCTAATTTCTCGACCGTTGAGGATTATATAGATGTTTTTCCATATCGTCCGAGGCACAGAAAAGATTTGCTGTCCAGAAGTCGTCTCATAGTAACAGATTTGAAGTCGATAGGTTTTAAGAAAATATGCGCGAAGCGCAGAAAAAAATTGCATTTACACTCCAAAATAGCCTCTAAATTCACCCCAATCACCACCATCTTTATAGTTTAAAAAAAGTTACACAACCCCCCTGTTTAAGAATAAAAAGTTACATAACCCCCCCTATTTCAACATATGAAAGTTACATGAACCCCGAATAGTTTACCCCCCCCCCCTCCAGCATAAACAATGAACGGTCCCTTATTTCTATGAAAATGAAGTGATGGCTTTTCAATACAATATTGGTCAAAAGTATACACCAGATCGCACCAAATGAGTTCGAAAATTGGAAATGTTTCTACTTCTGAGGGGGGCACATCCCTCCTCAGACTCCCCCCTGTTCGAGCTTTTAAACCATCTATACTTTTAAAATCAAGAATAATATTAGTATTGCTCAACTTCTTTCGTGCATTGATAAAAAACAAAATATTTATTGAAAATGAAGTGATGGTTTTTCAATACAATATTGGTCAAAAGTATACACCAGATCGCACCAAATGAGTTCGAAAATTGGAAATGTTTCTACTTCTGAGGGGGCACATCCCTCCTCAGACTCCCCCTGTTCAAGCTTTTAAACCATCTGTTTTAACAATTAACCATTAAAATGGTTAAATTGTTGGTTTATGGAGGAAGTATTTTCACTGAAAGCCAAACCTGAGTCAAGGTGACTAACAAAAGTGAGTCCAGAACGATGTCTAAATTGACTCGCCCTGACTCATCCTAGTGGGTCCGTATAAGTAGGCAATATGAGTCATGGTCACCAATCAAAATGAGTCCAGGCTTGACTCGGCAAGATGAGTCTTACGATGTCTAAATTGACCCAGATTAGCGAGTCATGCATGCATGACTCAAATAGAAGGATCAAATATTTGGGTCAAATGACTCACTTCACTCAAACAAGATGAGTCATTTGACTCATCCTAAAGGATGAAAAATATAGGAGAGAGCTCATGGTGACTAACAAATGGTGATTAACAAAGACGAGTCCAGCCTCAACTCATATTATTCATGAAGTAATGCATTTGTGAACAATCACTGCCATCAAGTAGTGACGTCTTGAAATATTTTGGTTAGAAATATGCCTATACTATCCTAAATATACTTTCCATGGTGTTATTTAAGTAATCTAGATGAGTCACATCTGGTTGTCATTGTTGCTTGACTCATATTGATGAGTCCATGTGACTCACTTTGACTAAGTGACTCACTTGAGTCAAAGGGAGTCACATGGACTCATCAATATGAGTAAATGTGACTCACTTTGACTCACTTAGTCTAGTAAATATCTTTTTGACTAACCAAGATGAGTCATGTGATACAGATTGACTAATATATATGAGTCACAGTGAGTCACATCTGGTTGGCATTGTTGCGGGACTCATCTTGATGAGTCCAGGTGACCCATTTGAGTTAGTCAATGTCACCAGACCCGGTCGGATGAGTCAGTTGACTCGGATTTGGTTTTCTGTGTTAGTTCATTGCTAAACAATGACAGGGGTCAAATTCCATCTGATCTACCATCATCTGCTACGCAGGACCTACCCATCCAAATTGCTGAATTGATCCTCCCATATGCACTTCAGCATGTTGAGAGGAGACAGGAAAGCCATTTCGTCAATGAAGCCTGCCTCCAATAAGGCTTCATTCAAGTCTTGACTGTGCAATCACATCAGAAGCACTCCCAGATATGGCGGTGACGCTTTGGTATTGTCCATGGATTCCGGATAGAAGTTTACACAACCCTCAAACCACTCAACCAGAACATGGAAGGATTCAAAGCCCATTCAAAGACCATGCATCAGCTTTCTCTTGCACAGTCACATTCATTATAGACTTAAAGCTTTCGTAAAATGGGGATTCAAAATGTACAGCCAATCGCATCTTCGCAGAGACGATGGCGGATACGAACGTCCGTATCTTTTGAATCTGCACCATGGTCGTGGTTATATCCCTTAACCCTAGACCAATGACTAATCCCATTTGAAAACGATGCTGGCAGCACGTGCTTCCTCACGACGATGAGTACGTCGGCTGATGATAAATGCGGACGGATTGAATACGCGCGAGTGGACTGTCACTGTCTCCCCAACGCTGGTGGACCATGGTTCAAATCCCACCACCGCCTGCGGCGGGTCCGGCTTCCCCCGTTAAACTTGACCCGTTCGACCCCGGATAGTTTTATCCACATTTCCATTCCAAAATTTCAGGCTATTTTAATACTTCCTGCCAGAAGTGAACATCTTTTTCACACCCAATTCACTATAATAGTGTTTCACCAGCAATAGATTGGTGAAAATGGTTGAAAATGAGTGATTTTGACATATATTTCGTCAAACCGCCATTTTAAAAAGTTTCCATGGATACCACTCACAATTGAAATGCAAACTTCTCATCCAAAGTATGTATAATTGCAGACGATACTAAAAGCAATATCATGATGAATAGATGACAAAAACCTCCAAATAAGAATGATTTTAGAGGTATTTTTGCCCAAAAATATCTATTTTGAATGGTTTCCATGGCAACAAGTAATAAACAAAGTACAACCGGCACAACCTAGCAATCTAAAATTATGCACCATGTTATAGAGAACATATTGGTGAAATCTCATGGTATAAATCTCAAAAATAGTTGATTTAGAGCAATTTTGCTGAATCTCCTATATTTAAATGGCGGCCATTTTTAAATCCAAGATGGCCGCCGCACCATTGCTCGAAAAATGTGGGTTCCTGGCTTTTTGAAATCAGTGCATCAAAACACCCCTATATGCCAATTTGTATGCTTCCTGCCAGAAGTGAACATCTTTTTCACATATCCGCTCCACTTTGACGTAAATTATTATACTGTAATACAAAGTTTTATTAAAATAGAGCGTAGTTTTTTTAATTTAACAAAAAAACACCCGTGCATTACATCTCTGCATTGTGTGCAGGTTTTCCCTGCATGGTGTTTATATTCTCCGAAATAACTTTTGTTTGGTAAAAAAAGGTTTGAATTACATGTATTTTGGATCAATATTCAGCATTAGAAAAGATATATTTATGCCCTTATAATCACCGTGATGACGAATTTCCTGATTAAGAATAAAGTCAAAGGCAAAACTTTGATGAAGTCAGTTCGATGCGCAAATAAATTAAATGCAACGCATGGAGGGTTCTTGGGCAAAATCGAAAGAAAAAAACCCGGGTTCTGACCACGCTGTATTCAAAGCTTTGTATTTCACAAACCTTACATTCGAATGGTCTCATAATTTCACCAATTATTTTCAGATATATTTACCTTTCTATCCCCCAAATATTGAGCAGCTATGCTTCCTATACATTACTAGAAATAAGCCCTCCGGTTTTTGGACCCATTTTTTGTGGGACACGCTGTATGTCCTTTGGAGTAACTTTCAATTATGTTTTACCAAACAGGCTAGATAGACATTTGGATGAATCTTTTAGGCACAACTTAGTATCAAACTTGACACACAACAACAATGATAATCCATTATTAGCCCCATTTAAAGAAAACCCGTGACGTTTCCAAATTCGCATTTTCGACACACTACGCATGGCCTGGATTGCCGCTGGGGATATCGATGTCCCATCAGGAGTGCCACTCAACTTGCCGATCGGAAGCCAAGGCTTAACCATGGCTTAACTTTGGTCAGCATAGCCTTGGTGGCGCTATACTGATAAGGCGTGATATTGTAGAATTGTAGGGCGGAGTTGTTTACATTTAGTATGACTTAATATACGCTGCCTCGTGCTATAAGGAATTAATAGCACTCATCGACAGTGACTATTTTAGTGATGATTTATGTGGCAGAGCTCTACCCTACACACCAGATACACACCACTTTCACAGTAGGACACCTCTCACTCACCCAGACTTAGACAATCATCTACTAAACACACCCCCACACACCAAGTTGGGTAATAATTATAATGCTGTAATTAATCAGGTTATTTACGATGTCAAATTTACAGCATTCTGAAGCTGTACAATAAGTGAAATTTGTGGAATTCTGGATTGGCTGTGTATGTGCTATTATAGTATTAAAGGTAACCGCGATAACACAACAAAATCAGCGAATATAATTGACCATGGCTCTTTTTTAGGAATGCTATAAAAAGGAAAATCTGGAAATGATTCTTTTTTACTAAAACAGTTGGGTGCGACTGAATGATTGAGAGCAAATTGGTCAGCATAGCCTTGGTGGCGCTGTGGGCGATTCTTAAATGACGTCAAACGCGTCAAATGATGGTCATGGACGATTAACTTATGTAGACTATGCAAAAGGGACCATTTTCGCTACGTACATCAGTATATGACTTTCCTATCCCAAAATTAATAGAAATTATGAATTATTAAGGTCACAATGCACCGATATTAGAATAAAAGAGGGACTCAAGGAAGACCAAAAATGTTGAATTTTTGAGAAAATCACAAAATTCACGATTTTGACCCAATTTTTGGGGGACAAGCTGACAAATTTATTTGTTAGTAAAAAATGCCCAAAATTGCTTGATTATACTATTAGGACACTTATCTTGTGCCGATTTTCTATTTTTTCTGTATCTTTTGAAATTTTGAGCAAAAAGTTCCAAAAATAATATTTTTGTTGTTGCCATTTTTGGTTAAAATTTCAAAATACAGCTTTAGAAGAATAAATGAGAAAAATCGCACATTTTTTACGCAATTTTTTTTGGTTAGCTTGTCCCAAATAAATTTGGTCAATTTGATAATTTGGATATAGTAAGGGCCGTACATGGGGTACATGGGGTATTTGGATCTTACGTCATGCGGTGCATGGATTATGGTGTGCCTGGATTATTATCTCATGATCCTCAATCAAGCAATGATAGTCTCTCAAATCTCACGATTCAAAGCAAAACCTTCAACAAACCAAAGGAGGCCTATTTAGGCAAAAATATGTAAGTAAGTCAAAACTACCCTTTTCGGAAACATTGGATATTAAATTATTGGTTTTAAGATTAAATTGAAAAATGGTCCTGATTCCATTAAACATTCTTATTGGCCTAACCTGTGAAATTCTGGTCATTTCGGCCATTTTTAAACCCAAAATATAAGTTTTGACCATATATTATTGTATATCAGATGTTTTCACAAGCATGTCCTAAATCAAATTAGTTTAAATCCAAATTACCCCACTCGAGATTTTTGGCCATATTTTAACCAGAATATTGATTGGGTCAAAATTCCAAATATTGGCACTGATGTTATCAACAAGTATATCTTATCTAAAAAGCATGCGGTGTCTTAGAAAGAAAGAAAAAACCTTTTATTGATATCGTGATAATGTATTTTGGAAGTTTTGTTTTATCAATTTGTTTCCAGATGTAAAAAACCCCAATACAAATAAAAGGCAAGACTAATGTTCCCAATTTATTATATCGTCACTTTTTGCTTTATACTATATACATTATGATTTTTTTTTGTTATTTCCCAAAAAATAGTTTTGTCCTGATGGTTAAAGCCAGAAAATTCTACGAAAAAGACATGCTGATTCAACACAATTTAACTTTTCACTTATTTTGGGACAAAAGCAGTGGTTTTACAAGTATGGGTTATGTGAAAGCATGTCTTTGATAACACTCAAGTACTTAAGAGTCATCTCAGGTAAATATCGAGTACAGGTGGCAAAGCTCGCCGATTTTTTTATTTTTTTTTCCTGGCCAGGTTGAAGTACTTTGGTAGCATATCAGAAAAACGAGATTAGTTTGTTACTCTTTTACTCGTTGCCATGGCAACAGCCCAATTTAGATTTTAGCCATTTTTTGGTCAATATCAGTTAAAAATAGTCGAAATTTACCGCACATTCGTTATCTTATTGCAGCAATATGCAAGATCTTTTTTCAAAAGTAGCTATTACTTGATAAAGATATATCTTTATACTTTAGACACAAATAATAAAAACAAAATTTAAAAAATGTTTTGATGTATTTTCTGACCTGGCAACACTGCTAGTTTTGACATATTAAGAAAATTGATATTTTAGCCTATCTTTGCATCTCGTAAAAACTACTTGCCAGGGCACTCAGGATATTGTCCTCATAGGAGGAGGGAGAGATGACTTTACCCTACTCATATCTGATGAAAGCAGCTTGGGGTATTATATACTTTGACGGCAGTGTTGCCAGATAATGACACATTTTGGAAAAATTAAAATATTTCGTTTGTTACAAATAATGACATTCATTTTGATACTGAAGCCATTTTATTACGACAAATTGGATTTAGTATATACCAGATGTTCCAGGGACTTCCATAGATACCCGTTAAGTAAAACAGGTGGTAATATAGGGCCTATACTTCTACTCTTGTTGCCAGAAAGTTCACAGTTCGGCAACATTGCTATATTCAGATAATTTGATTTCGTATATTAGTCGGGTATGTACAGGGGGGTGCACGTGCACCCCCAGTACTAAAACCAAACCAACTTTTTAGGTGTCTTTTAGGGTCCCTAAACACATTTTAGATGTTAACAGTGAAAAAAAATGGGATGCTCTCCAGATATCCAAGATGGCGTCCAAAATGGCCGCCAAAACAGGTCAAATCTCATAAAATGACATATAGCAATCAAATTGTATGGTGAAAGTATAGTTGTAATAGTGGGATGTATCATGTATTAAACCACTAGACACTCATATCTAGAAGTTTTGCTTTATTAACACACCTAAATCCAAGATGGCTGCCAAAATGGCCGCCAAAAATGGTAAAATTCCATATATTGGCATATATAAACCAACATGTATGATCAGAGTAAAGTTTTAACAATGGGATGTATGTGTTAGACCACTAGAAACTCATACTTAGTATTTTTACTTTGTTCACATATTTTAAAATCAAAATGGCCGCCAAATTAATGGCCGAAATTGGTCAAAAGTGGTCAAAATTTCATAAAATAGGCTAATATCAACCGAAATGTATGATGACAATATAATGTTAACGATGAGATGTATGTGTCAGACCACTAGTAGCTCATTTCCCAGTATTTTTGTTTTGTTAACACAGTTCAAAATCCAAAATGGCCCCCAAAATGGTTCCCGAAGTGGCTGAAAATTTGTCAAATTCCATAAAATGGGATAATATCAACCTAAATTTACGATGAAAATTTAGTTTTTTAAATGGTGGGATGTATTATGTATTAGACCACTAATAACTCAAACCCAGTATTTTTGTTTTTTTAACATAGTTCAAAATCCAAAATGGATGCCAAAATGGCCCCCAAAATGGTTCCCGAGGTTGCTGCAAAAATTGTCAAATTCCATTAAATGGGATAATATCAACCTAAATGTATGATGAAAATATAGTTTTATGGATGGGATGTATGTATTAGACCACTAGTAACTCATATCTACTATATTTGCTTTGTTAACATACTTTAAAATCTAAAATGGCCCCCATAATGGGTCCCAGAATTACTGAACAAATTGTTTGAATTCCATAAAATGTGATGATATCAACCAAAATATATAATGCAAGTATAGTTTGAACATTGGGGGTATGTAATAGACAACTAGTAACTCATATCCAGTATATTTGCATTGCAATAGCATACTTTAAAACCAAGATGGCCACCAAAATTGCCGCTGTCAATGTAAAAATAGTCTACATGAGTGTATGATAATTCAAAATAGATATTGTCAGAGTGTATACATACATGTATACTGTTATACTGTACACAGCGCCCTACCTCGGACATTAACGGTACAGTGCCCCTGAAACCTAGGGACATGAATTTCTGTACACAGAACGGGATGATCCCCTACTCTTTGCGAAGGAGTCTGTGACCTTTAACGTGCTCGGATTTTGCTCTTCAGATGCATGAGACCACCATTTATACGTGACTTCTGAACCACGATGCAATTGAGACTAAGTACCTTGCCTAAAGATACAAACATGTTGGCCGTAGCGGGGCTCGAACTCGCAACCTTTGTATCGTGAGACCTGCGATATATCCGCTAGACCACACACGCTCTCATCAAATTCACCAAATAATATGTTCTAAACTGCTAAGCTATTGCTTTTAGAAATAAGGCCCACCTCTGTGACAATTTGATTCAGTATCACTTTCCAAACTGGCTGCCAGAATGGATAAGTTGATGTTAAATGACCTAACACATTTGTTTTGTATTGTAAATGACCATATTATGTGAATGCTATCACATTAAAGTTAGGGTATTGGTAAATGTACAAATCTGGCAGCCATTTTGGAAAGTGCTACTGAATCAAAATTGTCACAGAGGGGGGCCTTATTTCTAAAAGTAATAGCGTAGCAGTTTAGAACATTCTATTTGGTGAATTTGATGTAATATACACTCTTACAAGATCTATTTTGGATTACCATACACTCATGTAGACTATTTTTACATTTACAGCGGCAATTTTGGTGGCCATCTTGGTTTTAAAGTATGCTATTACAATGCAAATATACTGGATATGAGTTACTAGTTGTTTATTGCATACCCCCAATGTTAAAACTATAATTTCATCATATATTTTGGTCGATATTATCCCATTTTATGGAATTCCAACAATTTGTTCAGTCAGTTTGGGACCCATTTTGGGGGCCATTTTGGATTTTGAACTGTGTTAACAAAACAAAAATACTGGAAATGAGCTACTAATGGTCTGACACATACATCCCATCGTTAACATTATATTTTCATCATACATTTCGGTTGATATTAGCCTATTTTATGGAATTTTGACCACTTTTGGCCATTAATTTGGCGGCCATTTTGATTTTAAAATATGTGAACAAAGTAAAAATACTAAGTATGAGTTTCTAGTGGTCTAACACATACATCCCATTGTTAAAACTTTACTCTGATCATACATGTTGGTTTATTTATGCCAATATATGGAATTTTACCATTTTTGGCGGCCATTTTGGCAGCCATCTTGGCAGCCATCTTGGATTTAGGTGTGTTAATAAAGCAAAACTTCTAGATATGAGTGTCTAGTGGTTTAATACATACATCCCATTATTACAACTATACTTTCACCATACAATTTGATTGCTATATGTCATTTTATGAGATTTGACCTGTTTTGGCGGCCATTTTGGACGCCATCTTGGATATCTGGAGAGCATCCCATTTTTTTCTCACTTTTAACATCTAAAATGTGTTTAAGGACCCTAAAAGACACCTAAAAAGTTGGTTTGGTTTTAGTACTGGGGGTGCACGTGCACCCCTCTGTACATACCCGACTAATATACGAAATCAAATTATCTGAATATAGCAATGTTGCCGAACTGTGAACTTTCTGGCAACAAGAGTAGAAGTATAGTCCCTATATTACCACCTGCTTTACTTAACGGGTATCTATGGAAGTCCCTGGAACATCTGGTATATACTAAATCCAATTTGTCGTAATAAAATGGCTTCAGTATCAAAATGAATGTCATTATTTGTAACAAACGAAATATTTTAATTTTTCCAAAATGTGTCATTATCTGGCAACACTGCCGTTAAAGTATATAATACCCCAAGCTGTTTTCATCAGATATGAGTAGGGTAAAGTCATCTCTCCCTCCTCCTATGAGGACAATATCCTGAGTGCCCTGGCAAGTAGTTTTTACGAGATGCAAAGATAGGCTAAAATATCAATTTTCTTAATATGTCAAAACTAGCAGTGTTGCCAGGCCAGAAAATACATCAAAACATTTTTTTATTTTTATTTTTATTATTTGTGTCTAAAGTATAAAGATATATCTTTATCAAGTAATAGCTACTTTTGAAAAAAAATCTTGCATATTGCTGCAATAAGATAACGAATGTGCGGTAAATTTCGACTATTTTTAACTGATATTGACCAAAAAATGGCTAAAATCTAAATTGGGCTGTTGCCATGGCAACGAGTAAAAGAGTAACAAACTAATCTCGTTTTTCTGATATGCTACCAAAGTACTTCAACCTGGCCAGGAAAAAAAAATAAAAAAATCGGCGAGCTTTGCCACCTGTACTCGATATTTACCCGAGATGACTCTTAAGTGGTAAGTTCTATTACCCATTGTTTGTAAACATTGGATAATGACTCAAATCATTGTTATTATATCCTTATACGAGGGTCGTTTAATAAATAATAAAAGTGATCATGGTATGGGATTCATGAGTGATTCTATTGAGGGATAATGTGATTAATACAAAGTATGAACCTTTGTCTTTCAAACAATACACTTTTGGATTGTTAGATACCTTTGGTTATGTAACGTCATTAACATAAACACAATAGGTTTCAGACACTGACTGAAATCTGTCAATTATTTGGCTGGATATGTAATAAGTTGAATATGGGTTGATTGATACATTTGCGTATATCTCGTCAATGCAAGCATTAGAACACATACTTATCTCTGTTTGACACTCCTTTTTAGATCTGAATTTCTCAATACAAACAAGAAGGGACCATCTCAAATACGCTTTTATTTAGCAAAATCCGCCATAATATATCTTAGAAAACAACAAAGGATAAAGAACAATGGAGGGATTATAATTTAGTAAACTGTTGTGGGATGTAAAGCAATAATAGTGGGGATTTCAAGAAGAGCTGTTCATAAAATTTCCTCAAACCATTGAAATTATGTGACGATTACTTTAACAATACATATCTAGTAGCTCTAAAGATAACAGTAATAAGGCAGCTATCTTTGATTGATACATTCATGTATATCTTCATTTTGACTATCACAATATTTATACACATTGATTTAAGCATTTTTTTGAAGGCACAGTAAGCTTTTATCTTGTAAATTTCATGATTTTAGCCATTTTTGGCCCAGTTCAAAATTATCTGCCGTCTGCGCATGGGCATATTTTCTGCAGGTTTTATGCGAATAAGTTCAGATAATTAGTTAGCTATCCTATGGAATCTCCCAAACTGGTTAATTGCTTGGAGGCTCCATTGGAGCTTTCCTAAATCGTTTGATTTTCCGCAATATTAGTGATTCACTGACTGGGCATTTTTCAATGAAGTGGCTATTTGAAATACTGATATTTGTATACTTTTTATTCAATTGCCTCTCCTTACCTTTTCTTCTTATACTATATATATTAAATTACACAGGGATTAAAGTTATTGTCTTTTTTTATCATACTTACCTAAACAAAATTGGGATTTACCTGCTTCTGGTGTCATGTTATGCAATATTCTTAACACATGTTTCATACACACAATTCAAATTTACCGCCAAATAATTGATTTAGCAGTGTCCCAAGTGTACTTACTTTGAGACAGTGCTATGACGTCATAGTTCACACTTAGAAATCCAAAACTGTTTTGTTTGAAAGACCAAGGTTTATACTTTGTATTGATCACACTATCCCTCAATAGAATCACCCATGCATCCCATACCATGATCACTTTTCATAACTTACTGAATGACCCTCGTACTATAAGTCCTCTTCTATTTTCATTTGGTCTTTGTCCAAAAAAAGATCAAATAATTCAAAACGTATTGAAATGAATCGGTACAATAATTCTGACTTATATGTAGAATATGGTTAAACCGACATTTTGGCTAAATGCGCGCCAAAACAAGTCAAATAAATGTCATGCGTGGGGCCATTGAAAGTATTACATTTTTAATTGGCAAATCTAAATCTAACATAGGCTAGACAAACATCATTACCAACATTTTGATTTTGTGCCTCACATATGGTCAACATTAACAATATTTGTTAACAAGGAGCCAAATTTGTAAGCACTTCTTTAGAGAGGTCAACCAGGACCCTTGTTACACTGCAAAAAGGTTCCTTAAACTTAAAATACGTTGTTAAAAGTTCTTTTATCATCCGTTGGTTGACGTGTTGATTAAAATTCATTCAATATATGAAGAGCTATGTTCCAAAAGGGATCAACTCCATATGATTCCACACCACCAAAGAAATGTGTGCTAGCGCCAACACTAGCCAGTGTTTTTAATCCAAGATTGACCCCAGCTTTCACCATTAATTTAAATGTACAGAAAAGGTATACAGGGCGCTTAATATGAAAGAAATTTGTGTTATTTGTGATTTGTAGACTATAAACTTAATATTTATCCAAATAACCCTGGTGTTTTCTGTAATAGTAAGATCTGACACAACTTTTCTCTTTTCACTTCTTCTAAGACAAATGCACCGAATATAGCTAGTAGAGAGCGATTTTGAGAGTAGACTAGTATTCGACGTCCTGTTGCGGGGGAAAATGCTGGTCAACCCCCCCCCCCCAAAAAAAAAAAAAAATTGGTGTTGTTTTGATAGCAGTCATCAGTATCTTCAAAGAAAACCAAGATTTGAACAAACCAGTCGCTCGATAGCTGAAAAAATCAGACTTTAATTTGACCTCTTTAGCATGTAATCTAATAGGGGAATTAATTGGTGGTGTGACACCATATAAGTGAAATAGGAGAAAAGCAACGTTTTTTTAAAATTAAGGATGTTGCACTTCTTTGATTATGCTAATTTCTGTCATATGAAAAATACTATATGTGTAAGCTTAAAAACAGGTTTGATTTTATTTTTTTATTTTCACTGTCATTCTTTATTTTCGGAAACTAGTGGAGTTGATCCCTTTTGGAACATGTTTCGACCAATTTTCAAAAACCACTTTACTAAACAATCGTTATTTTCAATTAAAAAACACCTAAAAGACATTATCAAATCACATGGAAAACAGAAAACCGCATTCAAATACCTCTTCAACTTTTTAAATTATGACATATGGTTTTTCTTGAAAAAACTGAAAATTTTGACAATTTGGAACTTTTTTTGAAATAGCAACATTTCTGTTTCTGTGCAATTTAAAAACAATTATCCCATACATTTTACGTTTTCTTCATTGCATTTCATTACGGACATTCCTATCAATGTTTTACCATGATAAAAGAACCATATTTTTACCATTTTGGCTTACAAAATAGTGAATTATATTCAAATTTCCGGAAACTTCTGGAAATTACCGGACATTTCCGGAAATTACCGAGGGCCATAACTTTTGATCCGAACATGCTAATGATGTAGAACAAAGTGAAAAAGATGTATTTCGTAACTCTCTTTCATGTTCTGCACCTAACTCAATTTCGACAAAAAGTGGAGTTGATCCCTTTTGGAATAGAGCTCTTCATATGTGGAAAGTTAGGCGTTGTATAAAAGTAAAAAATCCCCAGCGTTGGAACAATTCGCCGAAAACAATGTCCTTAAAATGTTGGTGGAAACTGTTTCTGTTGCTAAAATTTGTTGCGTAGAAATATTCCACTTCGGCAACTGTTGCATGAGCATTGAGGAAAATCAACAGTTGATGCAAGTTACGCATATGTGAATTTTAGGCAACTTTTGTCCAAAAAAGCCAATTTCGTGATACGCTATCGTCATTTAATCATCATGGCGTCTTGTGCACGAGCTGAGATCTTTGGATCTGGATAAATTATAATCTGGTAAATAAAACGGTGAATCCGCATCCACATCAGAGTTTATGACATCTGACAGGCGTTTTGTGAGTCCGGTTTTGAATGTTTGAAGCTTGGTCTGTCAAGAAGATGATGTGATAGATAGGTCTAAATCTCTGTGGTCGTCCATGGGAATAAGCTTAGTTCGTCATGTTCGTATACATGTATTTACATGTATCGCGGATAGGTAAGGTTATTCTACTCGGCGAGTGGGGCGAGAAAGCTTGAACCAGTGGCGTAGCCAGAGCTAGGGACAATAGTTTGAGTCTGTCGGTTGAGATTAGCATCCTCGGTTCACTTAACATACGTGTTAGGGTTAGGATGCTCTGTATTCGGATTAAGAAAGCGGGGTTTTTCGGACATTTTTTCGAATTTGCTGGCCAGTGGCCATCAGCAGGCTGAATAGTTCTGATGGGAGAACATTGGACATGTAATAAGCGGATAAGCCTACCGAGGTAGTATTTCAAGCTTCTTCAACACTGTTTCTTTGCTCACATTACTATTCAGTTTCTTGATGTTTGTTTTGTTCCTAAAGAACATCTTGATACTACCCTTGAAACACAGTCTAATAATGCAGACCCTGAAGTACTGATGCTTTGACATCTGGTCCCCACAAAAGTGAAGTGCAACAGAAAATGGCAGATACCCAGAAAAACCTATTTGCAAATGCCCAACGCTAACAAACACAATAAAACAATCAACAAATGATTTAAAAATGCTCAACAGTTGAGCTGCTGCATACATGAACAACTGTTGAGTGAATATAATTGTCCAACTTTTGAGTAACTAGAATTGTTTAACTGTTGGTGAAAACATGTTAGCCAACGGTTTTCATTTGTTGGGCAAATTTTATTTAACAGTTGAGCTGCTGCATACAGGGTGTCCCAGAAAACCTGCAACTTATTTTGGCGGGGCTCTAGTTTCACCTTTGAACATCGGAATGCAGCGATGTTTGCACTTTTTGAAATCTGTAGAATGTTTTCTGTTTATCTGTGAAAAAATAATTACGATTGCTAGTTTTGTTTTCAAATAAGATGTGGTCAAAGGAAGGTATGTGTGGAACACGTTCAACCGATTTGGCGATAATCGATGACAAATCCAATAATGTCCTAAATATTGTGCGTGAAGTCTTAGGGAACGTACATTGTTTTCACATGCTAATGATTAATGTTATAAAACGTTATTGCTATGAAGAAATAAAAATAAACATACATGTGTATTGCCTAAATAAAAATGTTAAAACGATGGCAGTTTTCTTCTCGCTGATGAAAGAGTTGTGACATACTGTGCGTCTGAAAGCTCGAACCAAGTTCAGAAAGCTTTCCAAATAAAATACCCGGGGAGAAAAATCTCATACCGTTCAATTATTTAGAGGAAATGTTAACAAATATTAACATTTGGACTTTATAGCAACTATAGACTGATGGATAGTTCAGGTCGCCGTCGAACAGCTAGTGAGAACCATTTCGAAGAAAACTGAGGTTTGCCACGCTCTGAAAAATGAACCGATTATATCAGCACAGATATCAAGTCCTGATCCAATGTTACGATTTCTACAACCAGTCTTTTTATTTCATTAATTTTAATAAACGTTGATTGTTAAATTTTGGGAGAATGTAATTTTAATTAACAAACCAAATGATGAAAGAGAGTGCGCTCCAAAGTGATTCACCCCGGGGATTCACCGGGCTCCGTAGCGGTAACATCGGTTTTATCCAAATCGGTTGAACGTGTTCCAGGCATACCTGCCTTTGATCGCGTCTCATTTGAAAACCAAATAAGCAATCGTAATTATTTTTTCAAAGGTAAGCGGAGAACATTCCACAGACTTCAAAAAGTGCAAATATCGCTGCAATCTGATGTTTAAAAGAGAAACTAGAGCCCTGCCAAAATAAGTTGCAAGTTTTCTGGGACACCCTGTACTTGTTCAGTAAATATTTAAGCAACCTTTTTGCAGTGTACCTTAACCCTAACACTCTTGAGTACTACGAATTACTACGATGCGGTGTGCTTGTGTCACTCGGCTCAGCAGTTTTTCGATGAAGTAATGGCCCCAGGGTATATACATGGCGGAATATACTCCGCCAAGTATGCCCCCCCCCCCCCGTGGCCTAGCGGTAGATCGTCTGCCTCTGAACCCAAAGGTCCGGGGTTTGAGCCCCGGGGGCGTGGGGCCAATTTCCCCCCTCGCTATTTGGCCGCCAAACAAATCTTTGTAAAAGGTGCCTCGTTAGGGTTAGGGTTATGGAGCGATTTTTTCACTTGAGTACTACGAATTACTACGATGCGGTGTGCTTGTGTGCTTGTGTGCTTGTGTCACCCCCCCGCTACCTTTTCCCCTTGCTATTTGGTCGCGAAAAAGAATCTTTGGAAAAAGTGCCTCGGGGGTTAGGGTTAAAGGAAAGGAGATAGGTACTGAGAATCAATCAAAGGCTTATACAAATATATGTATATTATACAAACCACATCCGTCATTCCGTAGAGATTTAAAAGTTTAAAAGTGCAGTTAAGTAAGATAAGAACAAAATCGGCTATAGAATTTTTCATGAAATTATAATTGTTGATTTATGCATTGAATTTGTGTGTGATTACGTGCATGCAGGGACCTGATTCTGTTTTAGTACTATGAAATCACAATATCGGGTATGGCTATATCCCATCAGCACTTTCGACACAAACCACCGAGCGCGAATTACACATAAAATCATAGGTATTTATTTCTATATATTTCCTGCACTACAGAATAAACTGAAAATCTGTCGTTTCTGCACTGTGGTTTTTAGGAGCTAGAAGTCCTAAAAAGATTACAATTCAGCTGAGGGCCATAAGACCGGGAAGGAGGTGGGGGGGGGGGGGGGGGGGGGGCGGTAAGTCAGCAAACCAAACGGGTACACATGCGGGTCCAAGCACCTCTAAAATGGACCCTAAATGGCGTAAAACAAAGAACACTAATATGATACCCCTAAAAATGGCGTAACGCGTACAAACCCTACCTTAAATGGCGTTAGCCACACTCAATTATGCACCTCTTTATGGCGTAATACAGTAATGCTCAAAATCATCTTACATTCTTGGTTCTTCTTGGTTTGTTTTCCTCCATAATAATACGCAAGGGGGTTCTGACAGGAGTATCCCTGTAACCTAGGAATATGTGTGTACAGACACAGACCGGGATGATCCCCTACTCTTTACGAAGGAGTCTGACATGCATATGCATGCATGTGAAATGCATCATGTAGAATGCATGCAAAATAACGTCCACACTTGTCAAAATGCACAAAATTGATATCGTGCTAATATAAGATTATTTTGAGCAGGGTTACTGTACATTATGAGGAAAGATCAAATATTCATAAGTGTTATTATTGTTTTAAGGTTCACACACAAACAAATAAACCCTAAAGAAAACACATAAAACAAGAAGTTCAATATTTCCTGATTTTAATATCACTTGCAGCTATTTCTAATAAGATTTAGTTATGATTAACATTTCAAGCCACACTAGTGGAACGTGATTGATAACCAAAACAGTTGTTCAAGTTATTGATTACTTGACTTAGGAGGATTAGTGGGGGGGTAATGTGTTTATCACGCAAGCACGTTCGGAACATGAGAAGATGTTTTAGGAATGTAGTCAACCAGCAGGTCAGGCTTTGTTCTTTTTTTTCTTTTCACGGGATGTAATTGCAATATGCAAGCTCCGATGATTTCCGAATAGAAGAGCTCACTTTAGATCGCTTTCTCATTAAACCAGAATATGTATGTAGACTGTTTTATTCACAGTTGTTCAATGATTTATAATTTTCTGCTACCATTCATATCAGATATTGTACATTTATGACTGTATAAAATGATGTAATTATTGATTTAAAAACGAGGTAAAATGATCATAATTATGTGATATGCGATTAAAAATCCTGGTCGTGACCGTTTGAAGCATTTGAATATCAATTTGCTAACACATACTTCAATTTGAAGCATTGATCTTTCACATAGTAAAAGATTACATGGATTAGAAGGGTTCGCATGAAATATACAGTTTTGGTGGAAAGATCTGAATTTGCTGTGGTTCCACATGCTCTCTGTATAGACATAGCATAATTATGTTAGGGACATCCATTTGAAATACATGTTTCCCGCGATACTACACGCACGGCTGGTTTACTTTATCTTGACGGGACAATAGGTTCATCGATCGGCAACGCGACTTTCTACACAGAGAATGACAGAATGTGCAAAATTTGCCAAACTAAAACCATCTGTTCATCTTATTTTCCCGGTCTTGACCGTTTGAAGCAATAAGCCTTCCGAATGTTGACATTTTACGGAGACGAAGACTACACTTTTTTTGAAAAGAATCGAAAGATGCGTTGAAAAGAACAAAGAAGAGATAAACTGATGTGTGTGTGTGACTTAATCATGTTGCTTCTTGCTTCGTGCATTTTAAAAGCTTCACATTCATATGAAAGGATTGGACCAAGCCGATTTTGCTTCCTCATGGTTGCTGAAGCATATCTCCCGTTCTAAATAACCAATTGGAACGCAATAAAATGCAAATGAAAGCTTATTTACTCAGCTTTCATAATACATCAAGATTAGACTCGTGTTTTCCTCTCCTCTTAAGATATCTTATGTGCCCGGAGTGTTAACATTTTGTTGGGTCACCCTGTATATAGACCGTACAGTTGATGCATGTAAACAAAGGATACCACACACGGGCACAAAATGGAACCGGGTGGAATGGAAATCAGAAAACTCAAGCAAAATCATTGATTTGTGAAATTAAACACGGGAAATATTGACGATTTTTCAACATTTATCACACATACAACAATACTAACCCGAAACATCGATACTTCCATTATTTTTTCAGAAAGATGTCGACAACATCGTGTTGTAAAATCCTGACCCTTTTTGATGTATTATTTGGACGCGGATGCGTACCCGGTCGTTATGTTCACTGACCCCCGGGCAATAAGACTACTGTGATTATGAAAGCGCAACTAATAGAGGCGAAAATTCAACTTCAGGATTCTGTTTCAAATACAAACAGTGTTAGAATAAGTTCTCAACAAATATATTTACGATGTTCAAAACTTGTTAACACCGTTTACACTGGATTTAACTGCAAAAAGGTCGTGCGACAATTCACGTGGAAACTGCACTATATATGTTGTTAGCCATGGTGAAATATGATGGAATATATATCAACGATAGTAAGCAGTATCGAACCTCGTTCTATTTATTAACTGATATACCTACAAAACCAGCTTTCACAGACAATTCAACATTACAAATGTGTGCATTGACACAACCTTGATAAAATGCTGTTAATGATATCAACAGACACATTGTTTTCAAAATGTTCCTCTACACCATTCAGTTTAAATGGAGATGCACTTTTACAAGTGGATTAATCAAAATTGTAACTAAAAATTCTACTACTGTCCTCAATAACTTTTGCTAATAGAATGTGTTGATTAGAACAAAGACGGTGATAAGAACCTCATTATAATCAGTCAGCTCCGGAACGTGTTTCTTGAGGGCGCTACAAATCTGATGGGTGTGCGTCACCGTGGTAACATGTACCCGTCAATTTGTGCGATCATTGCATTTTAGCTTTTCAACCCTAAATATTTGCATACAAATCTTAAAAAATTGAGGGCAGTCTAGGTACCGTAATTCCTCGCGGCAGCTAGTCCTATAATTTGATTTCAACCCTTTTCGAAACTACACCATTTTTGAGCCAAATTCGAAAGAAATAAAATAAAGATATTAGAAGGAAAAAAAACATCATCCCTAGGGAATTTTATTAGGAATATAATGAAACTAATATGACAAAATATATTTTGAGTTTTCTTTGCAGAACCTAAAATGGGTCAAAAAACGTGTTTCTATAGTTTTCTCCAAAATGGTCAATTTCATGATCATGGTTGGATTCATTGAACCCTTCCCTTCTTAGCTAAAAAATGCATTACGATATTATGCCTATAAGAAGCAGCTAATGCTTTACTTTTTATTACTTTTAATTTCACAAAAATTGGAGCAGTGGTTCCAAAGTTATGTCAAATCAAAATCGAAAATCCAACGCATTTCTCGTAAATATATTTTTTTAACATCTTATGTATTTCATTGTTTTTCAACCAGTGATATTCAACGTTCTATTACTTAACAAAAGTAAAACATTAGCTGCTACTTATAGGCATAATATCTTAATAGCCGCCCCATTTTATCCACTGTATGGTAGACGACTACCAGTATAGTAATGATTTTTTTAAACATTATCTCAGAGATATGAGACTTATCTTATGGTTAAAAATCGGCAAAATACGTAGGACCGTTTTCAATCTTGAAAATTACTGCGAATGGAGGCCGTTTCCAAGCCCGCCCTCTATTGAATGTCCCGTTCCCAAGCCCGCCCTTTATTGAAATATTAAACTTATTCGTCACTCAGCGGAAGACGTACTCCCCTCACTTGATGCCCCCACAGTGTAAGCATTGACGACAGTGTGCACCACTAAATAGCACGCCCTAAATCCGAACGCGCTCTATTCCGGAGCAGACTGATAATGAGAATAGTATTTTACATTTATTTACAGAATTGCAATACTATCAGGGGCAGGTACCCTCAGGCCTCTTCCGGGGCACCGTTACACTCTCAGAACAAAGGTTAAAATCTTTAACCATGTTGGTTAAAATTGTAACCAACGGGAGGTTACCAGGTGAACCACACAATTGGTTGGTTAAAACCGTAACCAACAGCTGTTGGTTAAACTTTAACCTGTGGTTGGTTACAATTTTTAATCATTTGTTGGTTAATATGTTTTAACCAACAGTGGTTGATTAAAAAATGTTGGTTAAACTTTTATTTTTTTTGCTAAACTTTAACATGTGGTTGGTTAAAACTTTTAATCATTTGTTGGTTAATTCTGCTAAACTTAACCATTTGTGGTTAAACCTGCTTCATAGTTAACATGGGGTTGGTTAAAACCTAACCATTGTTGGTTAAATCTGCTTCATTTTTAACATGGGGTTGGTTAAAACCTAACCATTGTTGGTTAAATCTGCTTCATATTTAACATGGGGTTGGTTAAAACCTAACCATTGTTGGTTAAATCTGCTTCATATTTAACATGGGGTTGGTTAAAACTTAACCATTTGTTGGTTAATTCTTTTGATGCACTGGGCAGTAGCTCTGTTATTATATGGCTATGAAGTATTGCTGCGACATCATGGCAAACGACGGAGTGTTTCAAGGTACAGAATTGATTTCTTTTAAATACTGTAATTTAATAAGTATGTAACTGTCTGAGCTTTTGATGATTAAGGCTACTATTATTGTATTGACCAGAGGCATCGTAGGTTCATCACTATTTTTCAACATTTTCAAAATTCATTATATTGGTTAAAACATATTAACCAACAAATGATTAAAAATTGTAACCAACCACAGTTTAACCAACAGAAAATGACTTGAAATTTGTTTGCCCTACAGTGAAAATACGATGTAGGAAGTCTATGGTAGGCTTCGTAGCTATTAAGCTTACATGCAATCATGCATGTTGTAGTAAGTGAAGTAATATAGTGTCCTAAATCTGCCTTTCTCGATAGACAAATACCATAATATTGTACAGTTTAGCTCAGACAGTTACATATTTATTAAATTGCAGTATTAAGAAACCAATCTTGTACCTTGAAACCCTTCTAAATGCGTCTCCAGACCCCACAACCGGAGCATTGCAATCACTTGGTCGTCTGCCATTTTGTCAAAAAGAGAGAGAACGGGCCAGCCTCGTTTTGATGTCGCAGCAACACCACATTTTTAACCAACGTTGTGCAATAGAGACTTTTCACCAACACATGTTGATTAAAATGTAACCAACAATTTGATACTATGCATAAATTCTTTTCCCACCATTGACATTCTTTGGTGGGAATCTTGTTTTGACCGATTGTTGGTTAAAATTATGAGGACTTAACCAACGTTGAATAAACCAAAAATGATTTATATTTTTACTCTTTAACCAACGCAGTATTAAAAGTAATTTTTAACCAACGCTTCATTTTTAACCAATGTAGTATACTTTTTAATCAACATTTTTTTAACCCATGGCTTTTTAATACCTGTTCTGAGAGTGTACACAATACATGACCGCTCTTGAAATCAAATTAGTGATTAAACGTTATTCAATTTAATAACAACATAACTTGTTACGTCTTCATGTTAAGTGATCATAATCATTTTAATATAAACAAATCTATTTGCTAACCGCCTCTATTATACTTCTTTGCGTATTTAGAGATGAAGATGTTTTATTCGGAGGTTTTTTGGCGCTTATCATTGATGAAATTGTGTACAAGTAGGGATTCAAAGACGAATTGATGGGCAGAATAAATACCACTGACCATACGTATGCCACAACAGGGATAACGACCACCTGAGTTTGGGATAGCACACCCATTATTATGATAGGCATCCAGCATATGAAATCTGTACCAACTAAAACGGCCATCTTAATAGCCATTTTGATTTCATCGTCGCTTTCTTTACTGCGTTGTAGATTCTTAGACGATTCCCTCACTTGAATAAATATTGCGATGTAACAAATCAAGATTATGGTAAAACACACCAAGTTTATTCCCAGAAAGATTACGATAGAAAAGTACCAGGCTGGTTTTGTATCTTCCGCAACGGGTATGTTAAAAGACTGATCCGACAACAGATTCCCTACCGCACTTGTCAGTATCGAGTAGCTGGATGGTCTGGTTATTAACGGGAGTCCAATACATACATCAGATAAACCATACAGATCTGAATCTGGACCTGCAACAAGTACCGCAATAAAACTAAGAGAAAAAGAAATAGCCCATAAGATTGCTACCACAATTCTGACAGATGTTTTCCCTAAATGAAACGCTAGTTTGAAAGGGAAACATATGGAGATAAATCTGTCAATACTTAACAAAGTCAGAAACCAAACGGACGCTTCACTTGACAAAAGGGACAAGCACCCAGCTATTCTACAAAGAACACTTGATTGCCATTCGTCGGAATACTTGAAATATTCGTCTCCAAAGTACAAGTCTACAGTAGCTATAATAATCATATAAATGCCCATCTGTAAATCGGAAAAAGCCAAATTTGAGATAAGAAATGATTGAACATATGCTTTTCCAATAACTTTTGCCTTACATCGAGACATAAAAACAAATATATTGCCAATAACAGCACTAATACCCAAAACCCACATACTGATACGTAAGAAATTATTTTGCATCAGACTTCCACATTTGAATAGCGGTGATTGGGGTTCCAACGTAGTGCACTCGACGAGGTTATCAAAACCGCAGCATATACGATGGTCATCTACATATCTGTAACATAAACAAAAAACAACAACTTTGAACAGTTATCGGTCGCTTTTTTAGTTACAAAGTCTACCCTGAATGGATTAACGTACGGCGATTCTCGTTTACTTCACATCTTGAAACTTACAGTATTTTTAGAGATATGAGATGGCTGAACCATCTGTAGTGTTAGACCCACGGATCAGAACTCTAATCAGATGTTATAATAATAATAATAATTATTATTATTATAATTATAAAGATTACATCTTTACTTACAGTGTTTTCAGAGATATAAGATGGCTGAACCCATTAGTGTCAACATCTAATACATCTGTAGTGTTAGACCCACGGATAAGAACTCTAATCAGATGGTATAATTATTATTATTATAATTATAAAGATTACATCTTTACTTACAGTGTTTTCAGAGATATAAGATGGCTGAACCCATTAGTGTCAACATCTAGTACATCTGTAGTGTTAGACCCACGGATAAGAACTCTAATCAGATGTTATAATTGTTATTATTATTATTATTATTATTACCTTTAAAGGTACGTTAGGGGGAAAGAGGTTTTTGTTATTCATTCATTATTACGTTGGGGCGAAAATAATGTTTCCCCCTAACGTAATTTCTTTCATAAACAATAATGCGCTTTATTCCGTTATAAATAACAAAGTAAATTACTATTCATGAGCTAATTAATTATGCACATTTATTCAAATATTCAATAAATTTGTATAATTTGTACGACGGGCTGTCTCTAACAGTGACTAAAGACAGCCCGTCGTACACATTATGCAAATTTTGTGAATATTTGAATAAATTAGCATAAATTAGCATACTTCATTAATTTATGTAAATGAATGTTATTGTTAGTTAATCTCATGTAATTTTTCCCCTTATGGTTATCATTAGCGTTATTATTATTATTATTATTATTATTATTATTATAATTTTAAAGATTACATCTTTACTTACAGTGTTTTCAGAGATATAAGATGGCTGAACCCCATGTCAACATCTAATACATCTGTAGTGTTAGACCCACGAATAAGAACTCTAATCAGATGTTATAATTGTTATTATTATTATTATTATTATTATTATTATTATTATTATAATTATTATTATTATTATTATTATTATTATTATTATAATTATAAAGATTACATCTTTACTTACAGTGTTTTCAGAGATATAAGATGGCTGAACCCATTAGTGTCAACATCTAATACATCTGTAGTGTTACTGTAAACCCCCGGATAAGAACTCTAATCAGATGTTATAATTATTATTATTATTATTATTATTATTATAATTATAAAGATTACATCTTTACTTACAGTGTTTTCAGAGATATAAGATGGCTGAACCAATTAGTGTCAACATCTAATACATCTGTAGTGTTAGACCCACGGATAAGAACTCTAATCAGATGTTATAATAATTATTATTATTATTATAATTATAAAGATTACATCTTTACTTACAGCGTTTTCAGAGATATGAGATGGCTGAACCCATTAGTGTCAACATCTAATACATCTGTAGTGTTAGACCCACGGATAAGAACTCTAATCAGATGTTATAATTATTATTATTATTATAATTATAAAGATTACATCTTTACTTACAGTGTTTTCAGAGATATAAGATGGCTGAACCCATCAGTGTCAACATCTAATACATCTGTAGTGTTAGACCCACGGATAAGAACTCTAATCAGATGTTATAATAATAATAATTATTATTATTATTATAATTATAAAGATTACATCTTTACTTACAGTGTTTTCAGAGATATAAGATGGCTGAACCCATTAGTGTCAACATCTAATACATCTGTAGTGTTAGACCCACGGATAAGAACTCTAATCAGATGTTATAATAATAATAATAATTATTATTATAAAGATTACATCTTTACTTACAGTGTTTTCAGAGATATAAGATGGCTGAACCCATTAGTGTCAACATCTAATACATCTGTAGCGTTAGATCCACGGATCAGAACTCTGATAAAATAAAACACATTCACAATATTACCAAATAGAATCATATTAGTTGATTGGAATCTTGTATGGAAGGTTCATTATACCGATCCAGTGTGAAGTGCTCAAGTGTACGTTTCGGTACGTCTGTATCCTTTGTCAGCACTTATGATAGTTATAATCTGGACGTCTTACTAAGCTTCGTGCAGTCGTGGAGTGGTCAGTTGGTTTATAACCTGAGGATTTTCGATCCAAAATGTGCACGTAGCTATATATTTTGAAAACGTTTGCATGATCGCTTCCGGTCATTAATATTTTCTGTTGCATGACTTACAATGTTTGCAGATTAGCCATTCCATAGAATGCGTCTGAATTGATGCGTGATATCGGAACATCTAGGAGGGACCTGGAACAGTAATTTATATTGATACCGCAAAGTGGATTTTGTTATACACTCATAACATTTTTATGAAAATAGGAGAGTTGTGAAATTTATAAAGGGAGCAGTTTCGACAATATTAGCGTCGGAGTATTACCGTGATTAGTCTGATATATTTTCAAACGTTTTGAATTGGTCCCTTTAAGTAAATGCTCCATACCGTATCCCAATATTTTATTGGATACTTGAAATACTTGTGTATTATTAACATACTTACAAGCCTTCAAGAGAAACAAGCACTTGGAATACATTTGTCTGTAGAACACGGATGTCATTTCTGGATAAATCGCTGCGAATAGTAGGTAAATTGTTTTGATCTTTAGAAAATGATGTCGTGTTCTGTTAGAAATCATTTAATGCTTCGTTTCACAAAACAGCCGCATAACATTTCACAATATTTCAAAGTGGACGACAAACTTGGTCAAACTTAACAAGATTTTTCTGACGGGCATGAACGCAAGTGTTGGAGAAGACTTCTAAAATGTATACATTTTTTTAAATGGCAGAAACAATGTCGTCATAATTAATGTAAATATAGTCGTAGTTTGGTTCATCAATGGAAAACCTGACAAAAGCGAAATTAAGTCCCTCGTGGATTAGCATGAACAATCACGGCATTTTTTGGTTACAGTTTGACACCTAAGCTAAATAAAGTACTTATATAGTAAGCTTTCCAGTAAATGTAAAAATAGCTTATAACAGCGTATATTAATCATATTCACCATATATGTTCTAAACTGCTAAACGTAAGCGTTTATATAAAAACGACTCACCTCTCTGAAAGTTTTGATCATTTATCTCTTTCCATAACGGCCGCCAAATGGTTAAAGTTTAGGTTAAATGATGACCTAAAACATTTGTTTTACATTATAGATGACCATTAATGTAATCCTATACCCCAAAGGCTAATGGACTGCATTCAATATATTTATATGATAAAACCCAGGGTAGATCTAATTGAGTTATTTTGAAATGTCCAAGATGGCCACCGAAAAGGTTAAAATAACTAAGCGTTCGAAAAAAATTACCAAATAATAACTTGTAATCTACCTTATCAACTCATTCATGTGTCAAGGTAAGATTCGAGGGTACTAAGCTGGTCATCTTAATGATTTTTAAAATTAAAATTACCTCCAAATGGTCAAAACAAATTACCAATGGTCAAACCAAATGATACGAAGACCTCAATCAATCATTTAATGGCCCGAATGGTCATTTAATAACCATGGGTGATCATTTAACGACCCCAAGTGATTTTCTAGTACCCCAATCCATCATTTAATGATATGAGCCGTCATCTGATTATTTAATTACCCGCCTATTTGGTGACTATTTATTGCCACGATTCAAGTGATAATGTAATAACCCTAAGTGACCGTTGACACAAAGTGATTGTATAATGACCCCAAGTAATAGTGTATTGACTCTAAATGATCATTTCATTACCACAGGTAATCATTTAATGACGACCTCAATCTCAGGTAATCATTTAATGACCCGAACGGTCGCTTAATAACCCCAGGTGATCATTGAATGACCCCAATTGACCATTTAATGACTGAAATTGATCATGTTATGATCCTGAGTGATCATATTATTACCCAGGTGATCATTTAATGACCGCAAGTGATACCGTAACGACACCAAGCAAGCAGTAAAGGATATAGTCATTTGTGAATTCATACAACTCGTACCTATGTAAACTTGGTGGTGATTGTAATTGCTTGATGATCCTTTTCGAGATATATTTATTACAAAGTATAGTCATTTATAATGTGACACAGCGGTTTGTTTTGGTCATTCAACATTAATTTTAACCATTGGCGGCAATTTTGGAGAGTGATAGACCTCTGTATACGCCTGTAATTCATTATAAATGATTCTGTACCATCATGTTAAATAACCCCGGAATGCCCCTTTAATGTTTGAAATTTACCCTTTTCGACACCATAAAACTATCTATAAATGTCGAAGAACATGATTTATTTAAGCATAGCCTGATAGATTAAGTAACTAGCAAATATAAGTGGCAAATAAAACTACGAAATTATTTTTATCACCACGCTTCATTGGAAAGTTTACTATTTAAGTTCTTTATTAAGCCTAGGTGTCAAACTGTGACCAAAAAATGCCATGATAAAATAATTTTGAACACATTTATTGCCTTTTGCTGGTCTACTGACTACAGTCTTGAAAGTATTGATGAATTTCAAACATATTGTTATTACGTAATATCATACTTGCAGCCATATGAGATTCTAGAGTCCCGCAAAGAAGTACGGATTCATTCTTGTAATATTGTTATTGCTTTTAAGCTTTTTAAACGACCTTAGTTGTTTAAAATTCAAACAAAAAACATATTGTTATTACGTAATCATACTTACAGCCATGTGAGATTCTGGAGTCCCGCAAAGAAGTACGGATTCACTCTTGTAATATTGTTATTGCTTAAAGACCTTTAGTTGTTTACAATTTAAACAAAAATACACAATGAAAATATATTAAAATTCACAATGAATAAATAAATATGGATTCAAATATTTAGTTTTTACCACGAATACTATTAGGCCTATTTGCCACATGTTTTACAAGTTTGTAACTTACAAAACACGAAGATACTGTAGTGCCTTAAAAACACCCTCAAATAAACCGGATTGGCTGGTTCCCGATAGCTCCCTGGATGATAAAATGTATATAAACATTGAGAGAAATCTGTCAATAAACAATGTATTACCATGTTGTGCCATGTTTTGGTAAGTGTACTGAGTTTTCTAAAAAACAAGCTTGTTCACCAAAAGACGTAATATAATATGTTATTATTTTGACCAATAATGGAATTCTTGGAACGATCTTGTTTTTGCAATGCGTGATTCTATACCCTGCATCATCCTTTAAACTTAATAAGTAGGTCAACACACATTTGTTGGTATAAATATTCAGTATTTTGCGTATTTATATATTCATATCGCACCAGAGTACGATAAATAACATGCTATTATATCAGATCGCCAATAGCCATCCAAATATTACATGGATTGGTAATCACAGGATTGACTTACACCCGTTTTATAAAAAAAAACCATATTGTAGTAGTCATGAAAAAAATGTCGATTTATCCTCCAAAAATACTTGTTTGTACTTACAAGGCATATAGAGTTCTAGCAGCCTCATCCAGCGTATCGAAGTGCCATCCATTCAAACACTTCGTTAGAAGTTTACCGTTAGAGTATTGACAATCACAATCATCTGGACATCTCTTGATATCTGAATGGAATACATCGTTTCAAAAATGTTTGGAATTATATTGAAAGAACCCAGAATCAACATCAAACAATGCGTCATCTCTGTTAACTGCTTAATTAATATCACTTATTCCTGTTATTGAACGCAGATTAAAGGTTTGAATTTAAGAGGACATTTCGTGGGTTTGATAAAAAGCGTGACATCTGTACACTGAAGCTGTGACAATCCTGAAAATTGATCTAACTCAAGTAAGTAGGCCTACATAATAGTTCCCTATGTACATTGCTCTCTTGATTTGGATTTCGAACCTACAATGTATTGCTGTTATTGTTTCATGACACGAATCTACAGGAAAAGATATGTCTACATACCACATTGCCGTTCGTCATCCCCGGTTGGACAATCATCTTTTCCATCACAGACAGACTCCGTTAATACACACATGGCGGGAATTTTACGTGTTGGTCTTTCGCAGACGTATGACCCTGGACAGGATATCGTCTCTGCTCAAAATAATAATAGGCTGAATTGTTAATGTCTGAGAGGATGGTACTTAAAACTTATTTGCGTATAGCAGATCCATAATTTGCAAGAACATTGACTTCGGCAAACAGTGCCAGTAATGTTTCTCGCCAAAGTACGAGGGTCATTCAATAATAAGTTCTACCTCCTAACTCATAACATCGCTAATATGAATGTCAGCCTAATGAAATTTGTCTTGATTATAGCTCTGACACATGGCTTCATGTTTATAGTAAATGATAATTGATACGTGTTTCACTTTTGTTATGATGCGATCAAAGCCAGAGTGAAATGTTGGACAACGGACACGGAAAATTACCTTAAAAATAAATACATGTTTTTTCGTTTGCTCTCCGTATTACATGATTAGATATAACAGCCCGATTTACTGAATTTAGAAAACAATGTATGTTTTCTAAATATAATACTGTATTATCATGTAAAAATTAGATCGTAGGCAATAGTAACATTTGTAGGCTTGAAAATAGTATAATTTCAACTCGAATGTAATGCTACGTCTTTAGCTAACTGGAATGCTTCTATTCAGTCAAATTGTTGTTGTTACAAGTCAAGCCACAGTGATGCCTCGAGTGTTAAATCTTAACATGACAGTCACTTTATGAGTTTTCCTTATATATAACTTTTAGTATAGTCAATCAGGTAGTCAGCGATAGAAAATTTTCTCTTTGAGAGACTTGAAATCTATCCATTAGTCCTGTATAATGAAAAATCTCTTTAGTCCTTATGAAAAGTAAATATGACTTTTGCAGCGGTTCTCGTAGGGTAGGGTTAAAATAAATGGCTGTCCTGGTCTGGTTCTGGCTAATTAGAGGCAATTTTCCCCCATGAAATCATTCATTTTTATTGTTTGTAGGCTGTTCAAGAGATATTTGTAATTTAGAGCGGTTATAATTAATTGATAGGGACGTTTTGTCTTTTAGAATTGGTCAATTGAAAAACACTTAGGAGACATTTGTCCGTCTTTTAGCCGTTTCCGTCGCACTAAATGAACGTTTAGTTTACACTGCATTTCTGGAAAAGTACAATAACTACTTAGACCAATTTACTATGAATTTGTAGCTGAGATTCCATGCTACAATGGTGTAATATTTCATAAGACTGGCTTATATAATATCAAAGTTATGAGGTAGGAGGTAGAACTTATTGAATGTACCTCGTAGTTCCACTTAGAAGAAAATTATACTCTTGTCATCTACATTTATACTCCAACATCTATATTCCAATGATACTTATTGTATTTACTCGTGAGTTGCTGAGTATCATTAGGAGCGTATTGAGCGCATTATGACCTGTCACCAACTAAATAATAAGTTAAGTAAGACCTTGACCATTTTTATTCGAAGTTTTCTGAAAGCGGGTTTGATAACTCGTTGGTTCCGAACGTTCATACGTACGTGGTAATACAATGGGAATTGAACTATCGTCGGGCACACTTTTAACACAAATTGTTTCTATTTTACCCAAAGTTATCAGCCTAGGTCATCAATAATTACAAATAAAAAGCTCGTATCTATAATAGTACGCTGATGTATTGTAGAGGAAATCAAGTAGCAAACTAATATCTATTGTGTAAAGTTACTACATTTATATCCGTACAATATGGCTGCCTAATGCCTTTTTACATCAACTTGAACGTTACACAACGGTAAACATATTTCCATAATGGATATTTGGGTAAGACATTACCGCAACCAAACTCATCCGAGTTATCCAAGCAATCATCAAAACCATTGCATTCAGCATGTCTATTTACACAGAATCCGTTATCACAGACTACGTCTTCGTCATCACAGAGGTTTTCTGTACAATATAAAGAAAAGGGTGATCATGATTGTGTCAAATAGCATACAGGTGAAGACAATTACATTCACGGTGAAGTATGGTGAATTATTGCAGAATTTACTATAATCATAATGAAGGGAAAGAATAAAGAATGTTCGCAAGTAAGTTACATCACTGCGCGGCAATGTATGAAATCAACAATTACAAAACATTATATAGGTAGCACAGTGCATCTCTGTAAATGATGACGTAAATACGAAACATAAACTATTTATAATTACCCGCAGTGTCAACAAGCTCCGATATCAAAATGAAAAAGCCACGTTTAGAGCCAGTCTGATCACTTGAAAAAGTAATCCACATTTTGTTCCCTGGAGAAAACAACCGCTTTAACATTATAACCCCGGAAAGTTTCGCAATAATTGAGGCAGTCACAGAAATATCGTTGCTAGAACCTATAGTTAAGATATCATAACCTCTCTCTGTTTCAAAATCCCAGATATCGAGTAGAACTTGATTTGTTGAAGATGATTTTACAGTCCATTGACAAGAGGCTTCATTTGGATAGTTGGACGGATACGTAAAAGACGCTGTCAGGTTTCGTTGTGGTACAGTTTCGCTTAGAAAGACACGGCTCGGGCCGCACTCACCTGAAAAGATTAAAGAGATTGTATTACATTCAAGTATCGATGTATGTGTAAACAATTTGTTTGGTAAACTATAAGATCAAATTTAGGAGTGTAACACATTGAACAACGACAATCACAACACAACACAACATAACATTACCACCACCACCATCAACAACATCCACAACATGATCAATAACAACAACAGCAGCACACCACCATCACTACCAAAGAGATCAACTACAACAACAATAGCAGCAGCACCAGCACAAACAACAACAACTACAACAGCAAAAATTACACCAAAACAACATAAATGCATCGATTTAACATCTACAACGCCACAATAATCGTTCTCGTCTTCTGCCTCAGGAACAGTTACCGAGTATAATGAAGTCAGCAGGGGAGAAATAACGACGACTACTACAAAAATCACTTGGCAACAGCAACAACAACAATTATACTAAATATAACAGTCATAAGTTTATTTTTAACACGACAGTTACCACAGTTTCTCTCGTCTTCTGGTTCAGATCCAAAAATAAGAGCGGTACAATCTCTCAAACCATCACATATCATGCCGTCACTAAGACAATAATACACCGGCCTAATAGATGTACTATTATCTATAGGGCACAAGAACGCACATGATGAGACGTCTGGGGAAGTTAAAATGAAACAAAAATCAACGTAGTTACCCAAATATTCAACCTGTGCCTCTGTGGATATTGCGAGGTATATCAAAGGCAGATTATGTGATCTTTTTCATGGGTCAAATTACATTTATATACATGAAACTAAATATTTTAAGTTACTGAGCAATACCTTTCTTAATTAGGCCTACTTCAATTCAAAAGGTTCTTTTTATGAGAGGTTTCCTCGTTCGTAAATTCAATGGTTTTGCTCTATGTTAAAGCCGTTTCGCCGGCTACAGGTGTCGCCGGCTACAATGACAATTGAACGCAAGTGAATACATTGAGAAAGGGAATGATTTATGCTGAAAATCGAAATGAATATGATGACAAATTTCCAAAATTTGTAGTAGATTTCTTTTATGATTTAGTAATCGTAAGATATATTTATGAGTTCAGGAAGTTGTTTTCCTGATAAGTCAAATTTCATTACAAGAGAGAAAATAGTGTAAGCATAAGATCACTAACAATTGTTTTAAGTAACATTTTAAGGATTTTGACACTTCAACTGATCAAGGTTATTTCCTCTTTTATAGACGCAATTTAATGAATCTGTCTTTTACAAAATCACCTTCTTTGGTTCCAAAGAGAGATAGAGAAATAATCCGATACACCTAGCACATAACGTTCCTGACCAGGTGCTGTGATGTTAGCTATTTTATAATCAAAAACCTTGAGATATACATTAAACGAGCAAATTACCTCTCCACAGTATGACACCTCATTCATAAAAGTCGAGTGGGTACTTTTGCAGTTATGACTACTCTCTTAATGTAAAAGAGCGAAAAAGTCACTCGTTGTTCAGAGTGAAGTCAATTTCACTCGTAAAGAGTGATTTTTCACTCTGTGCGATTGATGAGTTATACTAGATTTATGTAAGAGTGAAAATGTTGTTCAGAGTGACATTATTGTCACTCGAAAAGAGTGATTTTCACTCTGTGTCGAGTGACTTTTCACTTTGTGCGAGTGATCAGAAAAATATTCATAAACTCAAAATATTCTTTATTTTATCAAATTTAAACATTATTGAAGTGATAATTAATGATGATATCAATTGTTTCTGCAATCATTTTAAAGTCCAAATAATGATTAAATATAAATTACATTAATGAAACGAGTAAAAATATCATCGATAAACACCATAGAAAGTAGATTTAGATACTTAACATAGAGAAATATCATGTTGAAATATGATATCGATTCACTACCGAAAGGAAGTGATAATGTAATATACGCAAATGACAGCAGTTGTTTGGTCGAGAAAATGTAAGTATAGTTTGGATAATGACTCTTTGTTTGTTTTCAAATTTTCTATTGAATTGCAAGTTATTCGTGTGAATGTGATTAAGTAATTAAAATGTTCCATTATTGTTCAATCTCAATGAGGGTGAAGTTCACTCTATATGAGTGAAATTCACTCCTTATATATATTCACTCTTTTTTCACTCCAATTGAGTGATCACTGTAGGCACTCTTCGAAGAGTGAAAATTCACTCGTTCCTGGAGTGTAAATGGTTCCACTCTTTCAAGTGACTTACACTCTATTAGAGTAATCACTGTAGGCAATCCTTTAAAGAGTGAATATTCACTCCATTAGAGTGGAATTTCACTCTTTCACATTTAGAGAGTACAAAAAAATGTAGGTAACAATACCAACCGAGCACAAAATTTGATCAGCGTACGTTTGGTCATTATGATATGTTATTGAGGCGTGTTATGTCAGTGTTGACCATCTGTGTGTAAAGCTAAATAAGGTTGCCCGGGTCATAGTAACGTTTTAAATAGGATGCGCTGGAGAATGATATCTCAGGAAATAGTTGAATCAGATACATACTCATGAGATCCGGAAGCATTATACGAGGGTCGTTCAATAAAAAATTAAAGTGATCATAGTATGGGATGCATGAGTGATTCTATTGAGGGATAATGTGATCAATACAAAGTATGAACCTTTGTCTTTCAAACAATACACTTTGGGATTGTTAGATATATTTGGTTATGTAACGTCATTAACATAAACACAATAGGTTTCAGACACTGACTGAAATCTGTCAATTATTTGGCTGGATATGTAATATGTTGAATATGGGTTGATTGATACATTTGCGGCGTATAGTTATCTCGGCAATGCAAGCATAAAACAGATAGCACTTGGCACATAGTTAGAAAAAACACTTATCTCTGTTTGACACTCTTTTTTAGATCTGAATTCCTTATAATACACAAAGAAGGGACCATCTCAAATACGTTGTTATTTAGCAAAATCCGCAATAATATACCTTAGAAAACAACGAAGGATAAAGAACAATGGAGGGATTATAATTTAGTAAATTGTTGTGGGATGTAAAGCAATAATAGTGGGATTTCAAGAGGAGCTGTTCATAAAATTTCCTCAAACCAATGAAATTATGTGACGATTACTTTAACAATACATATCTAGTAGCTCTAAAGATGACAGTTCTAAGAGAGGTTGTTGCAGCCATCATTGATTGATACATTCATGTATATCTTCATTTTGACTATCACAATATTTATACACATTGATTTAAGCATTTTTCATTATTTCTGATTAGAATTTGAAAGCACAGTATGCTTTTATCTGGTAAATTCATGATTTTAGCCATTTTTGGCCCAATTGTTTGATTTTCCGCAATATTAGTGATTCACTGACTGGGAATTTTTTAATGAAATTGGCTATTTGAAATACTGATATTTGTATACTTTTTTTTATTAAATTGCCTCTTCTTACTTTTTCCTCTTTACTACATATATCAAATTACACAGGGATTAAAGTTATTGTCTTTTGTATCATACTTAGGCGAACAAAATTGGGATTTACCTGCTTCTGGTGTCATGTTATGCAATCTTCTTACCACATGTTTCATACAAATAATTCAAATTTCCCGCCAAATAACTGATTTAGCAGTGTCCCAAGTGTACTTACTTTGAGTCAATGCTATGACGTCATAGTTCACACTTTGAAATCCAAAACTGTATTGTTTGAACGACAAGGTTCATACTTTGTATTGATCCCAATATTTCTCAATAGAATCACTCATGCATCTCATACCATGATCACCTTCAGAACTTACTGACTGACCCTCGTATAAGAGCACTTCGAGCAATCTTTCATACCCATACAAGGCCTAATACCCTGAAATACCACATCGACCCTCGTAGCCCTTTGTACGTGTTACAGTTGTTTTTGTAGAACGCGATCGACTTGCTGGAGAACGCGTATTACATCACCAAGCTGCGTTCGAGTGTCGGCGCGGGTTGTTATTTTACCAATTTTACCTTTGATAGTTTTATTGCCACAATGTCAGTGTATTAGTTAACTATTTAGTTGGTATTGCTTGTGCTTGTAACCCACCATGGGATACATTTAGTGGCAGTAGCCGTTGTTATAGAATCACAGCAAAGACACCAAACATCGTACATGGAATGAAGCACTATATTTTCTTCCAAGTTATTTCACGGTATATTACTAAAACACGTATACGTTACCCCCATCCTGATCCCTACTCACAGTAGGTCATACTGCTAACACTACTTAGACTGGGATGTCCTAGCCGTCCAGCTTGTTTTGGTTTTAATCTCATGATTTTAGACCAATGTTTTAAATGATATCATGCGACTGTAACAGATGTCCTGTTGTTCTGACCTAATTGTACTAGAAATAAATAAACATTATACCTGTTACGTTAAACTGTTCTATGTTTAATGAGAAATAACTGCCCGGTTTAAAAACCATGTAAATCGACGCTTTATTGTTGACGAATCCAACATAATCCGGTGCGCTGGTTTGAAGCCGTACATAGCTGTCATGTATCTGTGGTGTTCCATCGTTCAAAACGACTAAATCGTCACTGGAAATACCAAGCTGATGAAATTTAAATTTAATGTGAAACCCCCGCGGCGCTTCAATGATCCACAAGCAGTACAATTCGTGTAGATTGCCATCTGGATATCCAGGTGAATTCAGGAAAAATGACATCTGTGTGGTCAGGTCAATGGTAGTTCTTCCACAGGGAGCTGTGTAAAAATAATCTCTGTTTGGTTATGTTTATCAGAAGGCCCTTTTTCAATAGAAAACATATGTGAGAGATATAGGTCTTAAAGAATCAATCTTACACGCTTAGGTATATTTGTTTACATTAAGTCTTACAAGTTAAGAGTGTTATTAAACCCATAATTTAGAATAAGCTAACAACAAACTGACATGACTTTCGTTTGTTGTTAATACAAATTTTAAAAAAATATACAGGAATATGTGTAGGGGTGCACACTATTAAACACCCTATTAAAAATGAGTCAAATTTAATAAACGATAAGTATAAATACAAGTAATGGAATAGACACAAAGAGCACGATCTTTTGGTGAGGGGTCTTAAAGGCGGGTGAGAATATCCCTATAGCTGGGTAGACCGGGAGAAGTAGGCCTAAGCCTTAGATTTTGAAGAATCTGCGAATATTATCAGAAACTCCCTTAAACACCCTGACCGTGTTTTGAGGAATGAAACTATCAAGGGAGAAAAACGAGTCAAATTAATGGAACCCGTTTCGCCGCTACCAGCACCTAGCAGTGTAGTGATTTGTAGTGATGAGGAAGGTTATGGTTAATATGACAAAACGTTACAGCAATGGAATCTACCTCAACCATGTGATCTTGAATGAGTCGTTAAATAAATTCTTCAAATCAGTTTCACTAAATTTGAGGGTAGGCCATTTCCCATTGAGATATCCCCATCCAACCTAAGAACCGCGTATCACTCTTTTTAAATAGACTGTTACATTCCATGTAGCTGCGATAAGCAGTACATCGGTGCATTTGATGCGAGAGTCTCAGACTCCCAGAGAGCAACTACTTTGTAAATTGAAGGCTTGTTCTTTCTGGGTTTTTACAAAGGTCTTATACATTTTAGGAATGAGTTCACCATCTTAGAATGAGATTGATCAAATAAGCTCGAGATAGGCAACGAAACGTCTACTCTAAATAAACAAAAGCGGTGGAAGTATCAGAATTTAGGGACGGGTACAATTTGGCAAATTTTACATTACGCCGCCTGCCTATTTAACGGGAGTAGGAGTCATTGAAATGCCTTACGCATGATTTATTGGAAACACGCGTTGATCTTAAAAGATCAATTTGAAATGTAGATTTTAGTCAAATCATGTATATCTACGTCGGTTTATAAAAAAGGTCAACAAATAATTGAAATGAATATTAACCAGCAAATGACAATCATGAAAGAAGGAGGCTAAGGCGATGTTGACGGTAGAATATCTCAAAACACAAGATGATCTGAACATAATGTCAAAAAGCGAAGATTTTGATTAACTGTAAACACAGATTGAAGGGTGTCTTTTGTGTATAAACCAGTTACATGTAAATAACCCTGATGTAACTCGTAACAATTTACAAAAACATATGATACAATAGGCAATGTCTACATTGATGCCCCGTAATGTTTGTATACAGCGCGCAGCTTCACTTGTGCGACAGTGACGTCATGGGTTAGAAAGAAAAAGAGAGCCAAACAATCCATACCACAATCAAATCGATCCATAACGAAGCACGTCGGTGTTACATCACACATATCATCTTTTCCCAAGCATTGTAAACCAGCGGCGCCGCTTCCCTCGCATGGTAACTGGTGTTGCGCACACGCATCTAGTATTAAAAAATGAAAGCATATCTTAGCAAATTTGGTATCAAATTATGCCTAAAAGATTCATCTAAATGCCTATCTAGCCTGTTTGGTCAAAACAAAATTGAATGTTACTCAAAATGACATAAACAAAGTGGTATACTTTCTTTTGTTGAATGCTTTAGTTTGCCTACATGGCGTCGACGGTCAATATCGTCATGATGACATACATTACAATTGTCGAACGCGTACCAAGGGCGCAGAGGAAGCAGAGGATCTATTTAGCAATATGTGCGTTTGGCGTATCAATACCACGCGATTATTGAAACACGCACAGTCATGATGCCGGTAAACTAAATCACACCACGCGGAGATGCTGCATGCAAAATGGTGCCCTACTGGCATGCGATTAAGGAAGCGATTAGGTGCGCACAATTTTGGAAGCGCATTTTGTTGTTGTCTATATTCGACTTGAGTTAGTTGTCAATCAAATAGCCACGATTGTAAGCCTTACGCTGCAAACGTAAATCATTGGATAATACTCAAAACTGTTTAAAATTATATTTTTTAACTCACCACAACCATATTCATCTGCCGAATCCGAGCATTCTGGGTAATAATTACATACTCCTGATCTACTTATACACTTTTGTTCAGCTGGACAAAGGAATTCCTCGTCTGTGCAATCTGGTTAACAATGGTATCATACTTTTATATTAGTATTGCTATTAGCAAAATATAAACATGTTGTTCATAAGAATTCGTCAACAGAAAGAATAAATTATATCTGAAAAGTCTCACCTTGAGCTTGCAGCTCTGTAAGGATAGTGTCAAAATAAGCCGGCTCATTGGTCCTGCGTATAGAAACAACCATCCATATTGTTGACGAATCAGACGAGTAGTGTAAAGGTATGTTGTAACCGGTCCGTGTCATAATTCTGCTACTTTTATTGCTTGGTTCTAGTCCGTTTCCAAACGATAAGTAGTTCTCATTTCCAAATACAAACATTTCAAACGTAAGTAATATAAGTTCCTTGTCTGTGCCATGGATTAGCCACAAACAATCTAAACCGGTGTGAATCATTTCGACATGCGAGGAATCAAATGATAGATGCATTTCCTCTTGGTTTAGCGTAATATTGCGTGATCCACAAATACCTTTAAGAAAATATCAAAGCATATGAGTTTGGTACATACAACAAATGAAAGAATAGAAAATCGTTAAACCATTACCGATTATATTTGTGTTAACTTGTTTTGACACTGGATGTCTTTCTCTTGCATCTCTGATAAACTGTATAATTACCACAATTGTCTTCATCTGAGAAATCTGTGCAGTCTGCTAATCCATTACATACAGCGTTTGGTTGCAGGCAATTTTCATCAGCTTGGCAAAGTATTTGTGGGAAAGGGCAAGTCACTGCATTCAAATCAAGAATTCAATATTAACTTGGTGGTAATTAAGATAGGATAAAACAATTTGATACTAAAATGTGTCAATGTTGTTTTTACTTTATTTATCAGAGCTCACAAGTGGTAGACTATGGACATGAAATACAGCGCCTCCAAGTGACAGCTTTCTAATCATCCATGACTGAATTTTCCAACCAGCAGTTAGG
This sequence comes from Ophiura sarsii, assembly GCA_035610835.1. Classification (NCBI taxonomy): domain Eukaryota; kingdom Metazoa; phylum Echinodermata; class Ophiuroidea; order Amphilepidida; family Ophiuridae; genus Ophiura; species Ophiura sarsii. The sequence continues at coordinate 25,300,293 of CM069443.1, forward strand.
CCAATAATAAAATATTGATTGGTTGTCCTCGACATTCCTATCTTATTTTCCGTCAGTTCTAAAACCTCGTATACCTTATTCATAGTCAAATTACCCGCTCATGCTTAACCGATGAACATACCCTGAGACGATATACCTGTATTGTGCAGGGCGCCGGATTGGACATACCGATTGAGCAGTGTACAATGAAAGCATTCATGTGTAGTGTGTGATTATGCTAAGTTGACGTGAGTTCAAACGCCAATTATTAGCCGTTGATAAAGCAGAGTGTCGATTGGGAAATGTGTTGAAATTCATTGTTGTTGTATTAGTGTGTTTCGTTATTGACATCATTGTTCACCGGCCTATGGTGAGCGTGTGAACTCACTAAAACTGTTTTAGATATGACCAAATATAAGGACTGACCGTGGACAACTAAATTATTTATATTTTGGGACTTACGGGAGCATTGATATTAGACGATTTATAGAATCAATTTCAATAAAATAAGTAAGCTATCAAAATATTCCTTGATATATAAATCATTATTATGAACGGAAATCATTCTCTGTAATGCACAAATTACAGAGAAATCTTGAAATGAAAGTTGCAAACATTTTTAATTTTTGTTGAATTTTTTTATTTTTTGCGACACATTAATTTTCACTCATCTGTATCGATCTGTTATGTTGCAGGGGAATGGCATTTGGCTCTCATCTCATCCATAATAGGAGTTTGACTAATATTCATTACATCCATACCATTAAACAACAACTTTGATATGTCAATTTTCTAATATATTGACTCCCAATCAGTCAGTACGCAGGTATCGTTTTTAATGAGTGACCTTGCCGATTTCTAACCCACGCAAAGATCGATTTCAGGATGTCAACCTTGCGCTAAAACATTAAGGGAAGTTTGTTTTCCCTGAATTAATTGAGGTAGGGTTAGCTGGCAGCCATGATGGAGAAGTAGGTGGATTGTTCGTAATTTTCTCTATAATATGATGCCAAATCTGACATATTTGGTCCACAAACAGTGATTTTATCGCTAATTTTAGAATTTAAAAACTTTCGTGACTTTGCTTCTTGTAACTATTCACTTGACTGGACTAAAATTCGTACGATGTTTTAAGAGCAATTTCCGTACTAACGGAATCTTAAGCTTTAATTTCATATCAAAAACATTGATGCCCGACTTCATTTTGGATAAGAAAAACGGAGTTTGATTTTCACCGATTTTCGGTCAGAAAACGAAACTTACGATCCCCCGTTAGGCCTCGCCAACTTGATTTTTAGTTTCCCGTAACACGCCCGCGCTTCATTTTCATGCCCGCGTTTGAATTCATTATTGAAATTTCTGAAAAAAAATACCGTTTTTCCAATGAAAACGTCCGAATTCATGCATTTTGTGTGATGAAATTGTGAAATGTTTATTCATTTTGACCAGAATAGCCTTTCTGTAAAAAAAATATCATATGACATTGTGTAGCGCAGAAGGATCGATTTCGAACCCCGGACCTCTCGCTCCCAAAGCCAGCCCTCTACCATCTGAGCTATCAAGCAAATCTGAATATAATTGTGAGATTTAAACACTTGATCAACAACCCGTCGACGCTACGAAATGAATTTAGATCGAGACAAGATTCGAGGAGCTATTTTATAAGCATTCACTTGACCGGACTAAATAATTTTATAAAATTGTAAGCATGTTTCTAGTTACAAAAGACTATGAATATTATGATACGATGGATAAAATTGATGCCTGATTCTTCAGAAGCGACTTTTTTACCATGAATTTGGCTTTAGTTTCGTCAAGTTTTTCTTGAATTCGGGTTTGTCGGATTGCAATAATCTGCACCGAAAATACAACATGTCATGAAGTTCACAGATAATATTAGATAATATTATTTGCATAATATGCCTTTTTACTATACAATTTCATGGCAAATGTGTTTGAAATGTGTGATTATAATCATGAAAAGAGCTCATTTACATCGTGCTATTACGAGGTCAACTATGACTGCGAAGCGGTTTCACTACGGGTGAGTACTTCCGGGTCGCTTTGCTGGGTTAGAAAAGGAACGACTTTTCGCGTGGTTGCGAACTGACTAAATAGTTAGCTTTAAACAATTGACATCAGAGCAAGCGACCATTGATGTTTAGCTGTGGTTCGATTCCTATTGTTCAGCTGGTCGCTAGTGGGCGCTGCATTTGATGTCCGTTATATGCTTGCGGTAGCACTTGTGAGCTATATACCTGCTATTTTTCGAGTCCCCAAGAATCCAATAAATCCTAAATCTGCATCCTCAAATTGTGCTGTGGTTGTAGTTGACACCATAGCAATCCACATTTTCTCTGAAGAGCTTTCAAATGTCCTGTTGCTATCCGTGTATCCTCTTACGTTAGCAATAACTGAAGATTCACTGATTGCGTTCCCATCACCGATTGATAAATAATCTGATGTTCTGAAGTTGGCTAGCATTAAATTAAAGACAATACGAACGTTGGGTGGACTAGAGATTAACCAAGCACATGCAAAACCAAGTCGATAATCAAACGGGTAACCCGGAGACGTGAACTTGAGAGGAAGGTCATTCAGTTCAACGATTATTTCCTGGGTGCCGCAGGGATCGGCTGCAAAACAAAAATCCAAATATAATTTGTCCATGTGTTTTTCATTAATATCAAATAGCATGTACATTTTAAGACAATATGGATCTTTGCCCAAACAGCGCCCTCATTCGTTGCTCAATGTATAGAACTACTTCGATATTCTTTATTGCACATTTGTAAATAAATTTATAAATAGCCAAACTACATGCTTTGTGCTACAAGCACCAGTTTACTGTCCAAATCTGTCAGATATAGGCATATCCTTGGTGTAAGACATTCATAAGTTAGTCTAGTGTCAAGACCCCATTACGGAATAAACTGATATCCTTTAAGCCAGGCTTTCTCAACTAGATTATGCGCCACAATTTAGTAACCAACTTGTTGAAGCTCCACTTGGTCATATTTATTTAGAATTTACAATGGCAAAATTCCCTTTATAACATTAATTTCAAACTATTTTAACATATGTAGGCAACATAATAACTAATATTACTCTTGTGAGGGCACATGCACGCGTAGCGCGAACAAATAGCTGCATTTATATATACATCTGATCGTCATAGGCCTATGAAATCTGGCTATATCATGATATGATTTTTTTTTAAAACAAATGTTAACCACTCTCGCGCCACTTAGGATGCCTTGATGCGCCACAAGTGGTGCGCGCGCGCCACCAGTTGAGAATGCCTGCTGTAAGCCATCAATAGAGGATTTTGTGCTAGGTTAATTCTGTGCTGTCTTACACCAAGGGTAAACCCAGATAGGTTACCCAAGGGTAAACCCAGATATAGCCTATTTAATTAATGACCATGATTAAGGATCATACGTACTGCAATTGTGCTCATCCGTGAAATCTGGACATTCCGGGGATCCATTGCAGACAAAATCGAGAGAAACACAGTCACCTGTCGCACATCTATACTCGTCTAGCATACAATCACCTGTAATGATGAGAAAACATACCGAGTTTTTCTCTAGTGTCTAATGTACTGTGTTCCATTGTCCGACTACAAGTTCTGGCAACAACACTGCCTGATCCAGCAGGATGTTTCCCGCGCAGGAAAATTCAGCATCGAGTAATCATATGGACTTTAGAAACCTAACCATAACATGTTGTAGGCCTATAGGGACTCAAAACGGTCATTCCTTGGACATACTTAATCGACATTTCATGCCGTACTGCACTAGTTAAGTCTGTGGCCCCTGACTTTTGTCATTCTTAAAATTTAAAAAAAAATTGGTACCGTAATCTTATATTTTTCTGACTTTTCCTGGTTTTGAGCCCTACCGCAATACCATCCGAGAAAGCCGTGAACCGCACAACTGAAGTTTAGACGATACTAAATGATGCCTATAAATGAAGTAAACTTTCAGAACAGAATATTGATATGGCGGTACTGCTGGTACATGTACAGCAATATCCATGCAAGGTCATAAGCCGATGGATATTTCTTTGAAGAACAATTGACCTTTGCAGATCATTGCATGTAACAATGTAATGGGGGCTAAGGGTCTCAATTCAATCGACAACGCAACACTCACAAAATCGCGAGTTTCTAATTATAATAGACCTCACTGAATTGGAAAAACCCCATTCCAAATAAAGTGAAAAGATCCGAGTATTAAAAATAGTAATGAAGAACGATAAACAATTTCTAATATGAAGAATAAAGGAACGAAAGACGAGACTCACTGAGATTCGAACTCCGGACCTTCGATTGTAAATCACTCGCTCTACCGTTTGAGCTAACTGGCCTGTTACAGAAGTTGTGTATTCTATAAATATAAACCTAAGTATAGTTCAACCTATCATTTGTACCCTAATTCGGAAGTTAAAATGCTTTATATTTCTAGATTTGTGCGTTTTTAACATAGCGTTCAGGCCCAAAAGTTGTTTCGAAGCTGCCGCAGATTGTAACTATGGTTTCATTTTCATTGCAATGAATAAAACGATTTTCTTTGAAACAATTCTGGACATGAATTTCGTTCGTATTTCGCTATCGTTTAAAATTCGCAGCCAGTCTTAGGTCATTGCACCATGGGGTTATATGATGTGAACGTGGAGATTGGGGCAATTTTATTTTTGCCCTGGGTAAACACTTGAGATCCGGAAGCCCCTTTAAAAAATGTTGATCAATATATCTGAACTTTAGCGAATATGTTTCCCTCAAAATTGATACATTACCACAACCGATTTCATCCGAAGAATCCATACAATCTGGTTGTCCATCACACACCAACTCTTGGCTAATGCATTGTTTACTATACGTACAGAGGTAGTTGACATTGGAACACTGACCTTAAATATAAACATATATTTCTGGCTTTATTGTCAACATTTGGAAAATCTAGTAATTCTTGAAGCCCTGAACATCTGATTTAACGGTTAATTGTTCATACTATTTGTTGGCCCTGAGATTTGAGCTTTAACCCTGACACTCAACAACCCTTTTTTGCAAGCAACCTAGGTAATTTCATCGAAAATCTTTCACCTAGGCGCCGGGAGCTGGGAGCTATGAGCTGGGTCGCGTCGTGGTATTTTGTGGTATTTTTCGGTAGGGTTAGGATTGACCTAGCAGCCGAGGTTCTCCCAGGAAACTAACAGGAAATATTGGCGGCTTTAGTGGCACCATGTCATGATGTAGGTAAGTAAAGTAAGTGTTGGTACGTATGCTTCATTGAATGTCAGGATTCGGATACGGCTTTACTTCGTTTCAGCTTAAAGGGAATATCGCATGGTGAGGAAAAGAAACCGCTGACGACGATTTTGTACCAGCTAAACCTTAGCTCATAACTAATACATCACTTACATCATACGATAGAAAATGCGTTCAATCAAATGAAGGATGGTTGATTGAGCGCGCCGTCCACATTGGGTTAAGAGATTGTTGTAGAGTCGCACACAATACCGCTTGCATGTAAACATACGTAGAACAATTACAGACTGCGCCAATGTCCAACTTGTTTAGATTCAAATAGTCGCCGCGCGCTGTTCAATTTTCGTTAGAATCCTCACCATGACCGCTTCCCTTTAAGTTGGAAGATGACGTCAGCGTGTATTCTTCGGTGAAGGCATCATGATATCTCACTCGTAACACCAATTGCGTGTCACCTCTCAACTTCAGCGGACACAGAGTACAGTCAAGTATAGTTTCCTTACAGCAGCGAATCAGTACATGGCGCACATGAACACAATAAGCGCACTGTGCATCATATGAGTGCCGCGTGTGTGTGACCAAAATTGCGTGCGTATTGCCAAATTCCGTGACCGTGGAGAGCGAAGGTTCGTTTGTCATTGGATTTATCTTGTAAAAGGTTGAATTGTAAACATGTAAGCGAGGGTATCTACGGTATCCGCGAAAGTGTGGGCGAAAGCTCTGAGGAGTTATTACATCACATCAATATTGAAAAAACGATCTGTTTTTCATGAAAACCATCTCAGATTTTTCATACAAACATTAGGTATCATAATGTCCCCGCGTCATCACTCTATTTGGCTGCCATATGTAAACATAGCGGACCAAATCGAGGGACTGGGAAATAAACGGCAATGAAAAATGAACGGAAGTGAACGGAAGTGACGTGGAAAGTCACGACACTTCCCGTCACGTCTTACTTTACTGCCAATGCGCAGTCTGTCCGGAAACAACGCCAAAGTACCTGATTGGTCAAAGTTAAAGGGTAGCGTGTTTCACGATCGTCACGCTGCGCCATAGGAGGTAAATCAGCTCGCCCCATCGCGTCACGCGATGCACAATACTGCGTGTAACCACCGAAGCAGTGTGGCGTCATGGTGTGGTCATAAGCTCATATTTATTCACGGGTTTATCAGCGCACACTTTGGAACTGTATTTCATTCAGTCTTCACTTTTGAGCACCCTCGCAGGGACCGTGTGTAAATAATGTTAAGACCAGGTATTATACTCGTATTAGGCTAGTTTGTTCTGAAGTAATATTCCAATATAAATGAAGGTCAATAAGGTCAAATGGGAAATAAACAATTAAAAGATCCTGAACAGGCCAGATTATCCTGGTAATGAAATACAGGCCTAATGCAAATAATATGAATGATTTGAGATCCTTTTCATGAAAACCGTCACCGTCATTGGAATTGCATTTGTTTATCTTTGACCTTTTTTCATATGACTCGAGAACGGTACATCAGAGATAGGCCCTAGGTCATACTAATTTTTTTTCGGAATCCTTATCATACGAGGACTATACTTTGGTTTTTTGAAGGGCTTTTAAATTTGACCCCTGTATTATGACCCATGACCATGATGACCCAGCCACTCATGGCTTCAGCCATCAATTTCGTAAGGAACACCCCGCTTCAATATTTTATCAACCATTTTAGAAAACAAATCCATTGAGAAACGTACCTTCGCTCTCCACGGTCACGAAACTACTGGAATTAAGTAATTTTGCGCGCGAAGAGATTAAATCCGCACATTTCTTCTCCAATTTGAAACTGTCTATAGGAAAACATGGCAATTAACCTTACCGAAATCAAATTGCACAACTTCATTTTCAGCACAAAAATTGAACCATCCAAACAATCTTTTAAGGATTAGTCCCGACAAGGCCGAGGCGTGTTTTATTACCTTGATTTTTTTAAAAATCCAGGTACTCTATCTCTACCGTTTCTTTCTTCTGCTGCTTCTTCCAATATTTCTACAAAATGCTTCTTCTCCTACAGTTTACATGCTACAATCACTAGATTTTGTCAGTAGGACCCCCTACCTGTCCTACATATAGGGTCTTCACAGTTTGGGGTCAAAGGTCACACAGGGGTCACTAGGGGTCAAAACGTGTTTTTCACTTAAAACGCATTTCCAATTTAGTGAAATGACTTAGGATCATCAAAATTGGTCCACATATTCCTTATGACCGTACGCATGTATAATAGTTAGGTTTTTAAAATTAAAAATCATTTGGGGTCACTAGGGGTCAAAATGTAAATTTTCAATTCGATCATTTAAAATGCTTCTAGTCTCAGAGGAAATGAATCATGACCTTCATAATTGGTCAAAAGATTCCTTAGGTCCATGCTCATACAGGGTCTTAAGCGATTAAAAATGACATGTCATATGGGGTCACTAGGGGTCATTGAACTTTACAGAGGTAAAAGTTAAGACATGCTCCGATTTGAACCGGGTTTGTTGCATCTTGTTTGGATTGATGAGCCAAGAAAATAAATCAATGATATTGACCAGGTCAAAGGTCAAAAAGGGGTCACTAGGGGTCATTGAACTTTACAGAAGTAAAGTGTTAAGACATGCTCTGATTTGGACCGGGTTTGTTGCATCTTGTTTGGATTGATGAGCCAAGAAAAAAAGTCAATCATATTGACCAGGTCAAAGGTAAAGAAGGGGTCACTAGGGGTCATTGAACTTTACAGAAGTAACAGTTAAGACATGCTCCGATTTGAACCGGGTTTGTTGCATCTTGTTTGGATTGATAAGCCAAGAAAATAAGTCAATCATATTGACCAGGTCAAAGGTCAAGAAGGGGTCACTAGGGGTCGTTGAACTTTACAGAGGTAAAAGTTAAGACATGCTCTGATTTGGACCGGGTTTGTTGCATCTTGTTTGGATTGATGTGCCAAGAAAAGAAGTCAATCATATTGACCAGGTCTAAGGTCAAGAAGGGGTCACTAGGGGTCATTGAACTTTACAAGGGTAAAAGTTAAGACATGCTCCGATTTGGACCGGGTTTGTTGCATCTTGTTTGATTTGATGAGCCAAGAAAATAAGTCAATCATATTGACCAGGTCGAAGGTCAAAAAGGGGTCACTAGGGGTCAAAATGTTAATTTTCACTTCTATTACTTAAAATGCTTCTCCTCCTACAGTTTACATGCTATAATCACCAGATTTGGTCAGTATGACCCCTACCTGACTTACATATAGGGGTTTCACAGTTTGGGGTCAAAGGTCACACAGCGACATTATTGGGTGTCTAGCGATTAAAATTGACATGTCATATGGGGGTCACTAGGGATCAATAATCCAAGACGTGCTCCGATTTCGATCATACTTGATGCATCTGATCTCTTTTCATTAGACAATAAGAAAAGTAAATCATGACCTCGGGGCAAATGTCAGGAACAAGACAAAAATCAAGGTCCCCTGGTCTTAGACAGGAGTCATATCTAGTTGGAACTTCTATTTCCACAGACAAACCATCCAAACAAACGCACTTTTAAGGATACCTACTGTTTTCCCGGGCTTGGTACTGGCTCAAGTGAAGCTCCATTTCTCGTTGAGTTGATGTTGACTTCGAGTTATACTTAATATACACCCTTTCATGCGGAAAGTACTCCATTATTGGAGCTACATTTCCTTTAAGTATTTTGCCAGGAAACGGTGGAACGCGCAATCCATGACCGTAGATTAGATCATCCCCCTCGAGCTGAACTCGCCCAAATTGAATTAAAATGTGAACACCAGGTTGCGCAATAATGATATAGTTACAAAAGGAACCACCGGCTGCTATTAGGCGTTCCGACGGAACCAATAGCATTGAACTACTGGGCGATAGCCGGTACATGGTATTTCCGCACGGCCCTGCAGTAAATTAAAAAGATACCGAAAATGCAATATTCAAAGATGTTCATTCATAATATATTGATACTGATTTAAATATGGTAAAACTAGCTAAATAAGTTTTTTTGAACACCGGGCATTAATAGATCAGTCGGGATTACAATTGAAATTGATTTTGTGATTACTAAAGTCTAATATCCTACAGTCATCAAAAAAGTAACTATACAGGTGATTAATGGGCTTTTAACTCTAAAAATATATATCCTACTTAAAAATATTAAATTATAAAGATGTTGCACGCTAGGATCGGATGATTATTAAGGTATTGACACTTCAAAATGTAAGGGGAAGTCCGATTTTCATTTTCACATTTTTATTTTCTACACGCGGACTCATTTACGTGTACCTTATCGATTACCTGTAGTGCCTGGTAGAAAGGTCATAATTTTATACCACGACACAGGGGGCATACATAGAGAAAGAGTCTAAGGGAGCAAATCAAAACTCGACCGCGCGGCAACCGGCGGTTCCGCCTGGTCGGACCGCATATCATTGTTTAGAACAATAGAAACCGGCTGCAACCTCACGGAACTGCACGGAACCGGCGGTTGCCGGTAGGTCGAGTTTTGATGTGCTCCCTAAATGAAAGAAAACAATACTCACAGCAGTTGACCTCTTCTCCAATGTACAATTCACAATTAATGAACCAATCACAGACTAGGTTTTTATCCAGACATAAATCATTGTAGTTACAGTAAAATGTGTCCTTAGGGCAACTTTCTGGATCAATAAGAATTATAACGACCTGTGATATTATGGATTATAAAATGATAGGCTGATTTTCGCCATATGATTTCTTTTACTATACAACTTTTACTAATACATGGCTTGAAATCAAAACATGTAATATCATTATAAAAAACAAATAGGCCCGTATTCTTGTACGTAGTTAAACACGGTTCTAAGCTAAACACGCGTCTAACTTTGACTTTAGACACATCGTTTAACTAGACGTAATTCTCGAAAATTTGTTTAACTTAAATACACGCGCGTCTAACTCACTAAAAAGTGTCTAAATTTAAACATGGGTATGGGGTATAGTAGTTTACAGCGCGTTTAACTTAATTTGCACCAACTGTATGCCTTGAATAATCACTCATGGTCAAGTATATGAAATCATTAAAGAAAGGGGTATATATTATAGAAAAATGTATGGGGCATCTGAATATCACAACCATGTAACCATTTAACTACAATCTTGGATAAAAATCCTTGGAACGCGAACGCTGAGCACACGTGTTGGGTACTTGTTCAAATGAGATTTGTCATCCCCCCATCGATCAATGTTGGGACACTCTGGCAAGCTGCAAAAGCCACTGTCCTTGGTCAATATTGTACGGGGGAGTGGGGGTGACACTTTTCCGTTAATCACACGCAAGTGTTCCAAGACTTTTCAGGATTGTAGGTTCATACCGTTTTTATCTAATAAACGTACAGTCGAAGATTTCGCTTCCTTTGTTCACCATTAGTATTACTGCTATTTACACGTTAACCGCGAAAACTGTATAAAACATGGGTTTCATGAGACATGTTTCCTTCCTACACGTTCAATAATTTGGAGATATGTTTGTTAAGAAAATACTGCCTAGTTTCCGTGTTGTCATTCAATGATTTCTATGTATTTTAACCGTTGGAACATATTAGGATCAGTTACCCCAATGATGGGTAACTGGTCCGTGCCAAGTAAAGTTTTCAGTTAGTGGTAATTGGCCTTTTGTTTGGATATTTTTTTAACATTGGTTGATTATATGTTATATGTAAGCAGTTACATGGGTGATATTTTCATGGCAATTCCATAAATATTTACACGAGCTTTCATCTTTTATATCATGAAATATGCTTAACCGGACCAGTTACCCCATCCTCCCCTAATAGTTTGCATCAGGGCTATGTCAGTGTTAATAAAAACCCTGTTCTACAGGCGAACGGACCTCTCAGGTTGCGTGGGGTCGGTCGCTAGGGCTTATATTCCCGGTCCCTTTGAAAATGACACCTAAAATTACACACATTCATAATTGATTAAATGGATGTTGCAGTGAAACACTTGATTTGCCAGTCAGACCTACTTGTTGAGAGTTTCCAGTTTGTATTTCCAAACACTCAGTTCACTAACATTGTTAATGTCTGTTGAGCTTTTCATTATATAAAAAAGTAACGGTAAAAGGTATAACATTCCGCAGTGGCAAATCACCATGTTACAATCCTTCTTTAAAGTGGTCGTCATCTTTCAAAAACCGAGGAGCAAATTGTACATGTTTAACACTCAGAAATCGTATAAATGAGGAGGATTTACCACATGATCGCTTGATCGTCTATGGCTTGATAAACAAATGTGTAACTTTTGTGTCTGTGATTTAAATCGTGAAGAATGTACTCACATTTAAAGTTAGATTTATCTACTAACTTAGCCAACTTTTTCAGACTGGCAACTTTGTCTTGTGGCAACAGGCAAATTGGACTTCCGCTAAATGACGCCGCAATGAAGGTTGTGTTTTCTCCCCCTACTCCGAATCCAGATTGCCTCCTAACTCATCTGGTTGCGGTCTTATATTTGATTCGCGCCGTTCATGGTCTATAGTTTTTACCTTATTCCATACCAGACCCAGATTGATAATATAGACATATACTTCCAAACTCTGAAACCGTCTGTGAAATACCCTGCGCAGGTTGCCCTAAATCTAAAGAAAGAGGTTCTAAACAGAAATTTGAAAAGAAACTATACAGAGAAAAAAAACTCAACAAAATGAACATCACAAATCAGCTACCACCGATCACGTAGTGGCTACTAATCCTACTATTAACTGGAATAAGGCCAAAACTATATACCGCGAATCAGACAAAAACACATGATGGATTGGGTTAAGGAGGCAATCTGGATTTGGAGAAGGGCACAACATCAATGATCGTCGGACCTACGCCCTCTTCGACGGCATCATCTAATAACATCTAATTTCCCTCTCTTCTTTCCCCTTTTTCTCTTCTCTACACTTTTGTGATATTTTTGAGATTTGCTGGGGTGTCGCAGCTCCCCATATCTGCCTTGTGCATGCAGGTCAAGCTCAGGCGCAGTAATTCGTTTTGTAAGGAAAGCTCGGTGATCTGGTATATCGTTTGAAATTGATTTAACAAGCGTCTTTTCTCCAATATTTCCCCACCATGTTTTCATAGGATCTTTGAAAATCATATAACAGAATACTCCATTGGAAAACGGCCTTATTCCTTCTATAAGTAGCCTTCAACTTTAAACTTGGCTGACCAAATTTAGCCGCCTTCTTTTAAAAGATGGATATGAGAAGGACTCATTTGATATAGCCTGTAGGCTTATATGAAGAGCTTTGTTGTAAAAGGGCCACCAGACCACCCGACATGTTACTTATTTTGCATAAGTGAATTTGTATTAACAAGTCCATGGAATTAATAAAATTATTGTATGGCTGTGTTCATTACTGTTTGTATGACTTGGATTAGTGCATCCATGCACGCCAATTGAGGCACCAACAATACAAGCCACATTCCACATAACGAATAGCCATCCATTTAATAATGAAAAATGAGTAAAAAGGCAGAAGTGGATGTAGGCCCTTTTGCAAAATACCTCTTCATATATTCGAACGAAAACAAAGGTGTAGCTTACCACAACCGAATTCATCGGTTAAGTCTGAACAATCCAGGTAGCCATCACATACGACACTGTAGGGCACACATTCCAGTCCAGAATGACAACGAAACTCGTCTGTGGAGCAATCTAATTGTAGGCATAGACAGACAATGATGAAAGCTCAAACATGTTACATAATAAAGACTTAAAATACACTCCAATCAAAAACTTGACTTGACTCTCACTCAACTCGAGGTTTGGGACTTGTAGTCCCAACACAGTTACTCGAGTCACAAGTGCCAAATAACTTGATTTGACTCAATGCACAATTGACTCAATCGATCTTTGTGATTAAAAACAAATAAGGCTACATTATCTATACGCTAATAAAGTACGTTCTTGAATTTAGCGCACGTACCTTTAACATGTTTAATACGTTGACGAGTGAATATATGCGACGAAAAACACTCTGACATCATTGTACAAAGGTAGGTTAGGCCAAGTAAAAAAATAAAGCAGTTTCTAGTCCCCTCGCCCATTTTTTGTTAAAATATCTGAAAGGCTGTCATCTTAGTAATAGATTTACTTTAGTCCAATGAGCATTTTAAAGCAGATTTTGTGTTAACAAACCCCTCAGAACCATGAAATAAAAAGATTTTTACAAAGGCCTAGTATGTAACTTGTCTCAGTCGAGCATCGACCAGTCAATGACTTGTATGGCCGCTCATACGCTTAGAAGTGACTTCTGCATAATATAAGACTTCTGCGATTGGGGCCAAAATAAAATTTGAATCAACATACCACCGGTACAAGCACCCGTAAAATTGAAATTAGACCAATACAAATATTATTATCGTAATATTGGCATCAGTTGCCGTTCAAATGTCATTGGTGCTTGTATGTCATGTCTTATAGGTAAAGGTCACTGGTTCGTCTGAGCCATACGTACAGTCCTGCCTTAATAAACTGCGCCAATAAAGTATCTAAACACTTACAAATGGTCAGATTTATCGAAACCTGAAATAGTATGCAAAACAATAATTACTTAATTCGATTCACAGTTATCTTATGCGCATTTTGACACCTCATTTGTTGCGCTACGATGTTGTTTGGCGGATTTATGGGCACTTGAGTGGCTTAAATTCGAATTCAAAGTTGCAAAAGCGCCTTCAAGCAAGAGCGTTTTACTGTAACAAAATATGTGTCTGGCATAATTTAGCCCAAATGATTCCTATCTGGCAACACAGGAATGTCGTCATGCATGATGAATCTTCTTTTATTATGTAAATTCTGTGTGAGCCCCTCAGAAACCTCATGGTTTTTTATCCAGTCTGGAAGCAACCTGCAACCATGCATGAGACATAATGTAAGTCACACTTCAACTGCACAATTTGAATAATTCATGATTAGTTATTGCATCAGCTATCTACCTCTTTGAGTCAACCATTATTTTAAAACGTAATTAGTAATGACTTTGACTTTGAATAGCGGGGATATCCTTATTTAATTCATGCCTGAGCTTTCATTTGTCTGGGGATATAGGTTATACAGGGCAGTTTGATAATTTAGGTTTTCGATTACAATGTTGTATTGTTTGTAAAACAAGGAGCATTGGGGAAATGTATCACGGTCCCACGTATTTTGTAGACCTATTTGTTTTATATCCTGTCTTCTGGGGGAGAATTATGGCCTGATAAAAACCTGGTAATTTGCTGAGTATCATGAACTTTGCAGATGGTTTTGGCCTGGACCAGAAATTAGACAGGGAATCTCATGGCATGGATTGAAGAAGGGAGATTTGTTGTTGTTCAAAGTCGAGTCATTACGCGTACATTTGGGTGTTGTAAATTGTGATAAGTTGTGGGAATGAATTTAGTGACGGGAATTGAAATGGAGTAGTGGGTGGGATTCTGGGTTGAATTTGTGTGGTGGTTTTTGGTGTAAAACAAGTGTTTTTGGTGTAAAACAAGTGTTTTTGGTGTAACACAAGTGTTTTTTACTTCCTTGTACAACGTCATTTGGTGAGGTGAGGGTTTTTCTCCAGGACAGGCAAATTCTCCTGTTTTAACAGCTGCGGGCTGTGGAGTGTGTCCTGGACGGATAAATGACGGGTGTACAAGGAAGTATGAATTTAGATCTCGGGTTTTTGGGTTGAGGTTGGGAGGCCGGTTTTGTTATGGGTCCAAACTAAGCATAACAAAGTTAATTATTTGAAAGGCTTTAATATGGAATGTGTTCGGAATTGTTTGGCGTGGCTTTGTGTAGGATCAAAAGTTTATTTGATCCAGAACCTCCTTTTAGGACAGTGGCAGTGTTCGCCTGTTTGATTTTTCTGGTCTGTGGAATTTATTATTGGGTGGGCCCTGAAATGATTCAATTTCTTAGTGATAAACTTGGAAGGAAATTAGGATTATTTGGAAGCCGCCTTGAGGTGGTAGTGATTTGCATTTTAACATTTTGTACCAGATTTGTGGCACTCTTTTCGTTGTCATGTCCTCCATGTCCGAATGCATTCCTGTAACTCATGGGTTGGGATTGATACTTTTTGGGAAGGGGGTGTTTTATTAAATAAATAGTGGGTGGATGTTTAATGTGAATTTCAAATAAACTTGCAAGTAAAATCTGAGTGCAATATTTTGAGTAACATAAATAATCCATTGTAGGCCATATTCTAATTCTATGTGCAATACACAGTGTCATTGCAATGAGGATGAGATTTTGAAGTTTAGGCTAAATTAAATTTAATGTTTTACTTGATATGAATTTTGTTGTCATGTTTCCCTTCTCCTTTTTCCATCTTTGGTCGAGCACGATCGCACCCTCTGGTAGTTGTTGTCCTTAGTCGAGGTTTCCATGCCTATCCGCTCTGGCTTAAGATCTTGGAAGCCATCATACCTCGACTGGGGAATAGCAACTGCCAGATGGATCTTGCATGTAAAATCTTGCACACCCCGGTCCGTTACAGTACTGTGACGAATAAGATCAGCATTATTTTTGCCGCCTTTTTAAATGTTTTGTTTGTCGCGTGTTGAATAAATCGATTGCGATGAACATCAGCATTAATTGTCAATAACAAAACAAAAGGTCAGAGATGGAAGGCATAAATCAATAATTAATCAATCATTAATTGTCATGGTTATGCTGTGTGATGCTTGTGTGAGTTCCCTTCTGAAATTGGGGTGAATAGGAGCTGTTGCAACTTTTGAATTCGACCTTAAGCCACTGTAGTGCCCATAAATCCGCCAAACAACATCGTAGCGCAACAAAAGAGGTGTCAAAATGCGCATAGGATAACTGTGAATCGAATCATTAATTATTTTTTGCATACTATTTCAGCTTCCGATAAATTTGACCATTTGTATGTATTTAGATACTTTATTGGCGCAGTTTAGATATGTTAACCGATCTTCGCGCACAATATCTTAATTGTTTTAATAAGGAGGAAATATCATTTTAAAATGTAATGTTTTCATTTTGGATCTAGTTCAAGCATCTCATAAGCATTTTAATTAATGACAAGTTCTGCTGTTGTGCGCTGTAGACCATAAGGACAGAGCGGTATACGAATAGGAAACTGATGGTGTCATTCAAATTGTCCGTGGTCGTTTACACACTGAATACACCTCGAAACGTGGTCTTTTCTGGACTTCATTTAACATTCAATCATAAACATATTAACTACTTCTTACCAATATTACGAAATTGGGAGAAGCCTAGCTTAAATCCATGGTACAAATGATAATAATGATAGTTTTCCAAAGTGATCCACATTGCATCTCCGTTTGATGAGAAATTATCCGAAATACTTTGAGCATAGCGTCTAAACAACGTGACACTTGACACATTTCCAGGATTCAAGCCGTCTCCTATCGTAAATATACTTGTAGTTATTGCGAAATCATAGACTTTAACTGCTATGCGAAACAGAGTTGAAGCTTGTATTGTCCAAAAGCACGCAATGTCCTTAATGAAAAATAACGGATATCCAGGAGATGTTAACTCGTGACTGCGACCATCTGATATATTAAACTTAACATGTCGGCAAGGAGCTGTAAAAGAAAAATGATATCGCATTGAATGGTTACGATAATACAATATAAACAGTCACCAAAGCAACTGAAGTACGCGTGGTGCCTATACTAAATCTGACTTGATAAGAACGTGACATTCGAAGAAAGGAGAACCTGACCCCCACTAGGAAAATCCTGCACGCGCCACTGTATTTGTCTCTGATCGCGCAAGCCAAGGCATAACAGGGAAGTACAGGGTCTCCAAACTTACAATAATAGATATTTGTTATTTCAAAGTACAGGCGAATGTTTTCCGAACTGTAAAACTGCACTTTCATATAAATTGCGTAGTGTACACTGAAAACTTAAACTAGTCAGACACCACTGGACTAACTTTAAACTATTCGAGCAGGTTAGTCAAGCCTGCTGGACTAGCTTAAACTAGTCAAGCAGGTTAGTCAAGCCGCTGGATAGGTTAGGACCGACTTGACTAGCTTAAGGTTAGTCCGGCTCAGCCTGACTAGCTTGATTTGTTCTGCTGGACTAGTCTGTGGATGGACTAGCTTGCTTGACTAGCTGGTTTGTCTAGAATTAGGTTAGTTAAGCTGGCTGGAGTAGCTTTAGGTTAGTCAAGGCACTGAGATAAAATATCAATGGCGGCATGCAGATAAAACGTACGTCACCGCCGGTCCGGTTTTGCTAGCCAATCCAGACGTAATTTGCAGTAGTTATTTCATTGTGTGGCCATATTGTGTACATCATAGTGTTTGCCAACATCTGTAGACTATTTTATGCTACATTTTGTTTGGAATGACGACTCGGAGTAGGAAAAAACTAACTGTAAAGGACAACGGTAGCGCGCCCAGATAACATAACAATATTGGCCCAATATTGATTTTTCATTGGCCCAATATTGGCTTACAATATTGGCATAATATTATTTGGCCATTGGCCCAAGCTTGGCCCAATATTGGCACTCGTCAATGAGTGCCAATATTGGGCCAATACTGGGCCAATATTGGCATTTGCCAATGAGTGCCAATATTGGGCCAATACTGGGCCAATATTGGAACTCGCCAATGAGTGCCAATACTGGGCCAATATAACATAACAATATTGGCCCAATATTGATTTTTCATTGGCCCAATATTGGCTTACAATATTGGCATAATATTATTTGGCCATTGGCCCAAGCTTGGCCCAATATTGGGCCAATATTGGGCGATCTTGGAGAAATGTTAGGTAGGAAGCCAGGTGACCAGGACCAATTTGGCCAAGGGCAAGCCTAGGACAAGGGAACACATCTTCAAAGGACAGGACAAGGCACAAGATCCTAGCCAAAAGGCCGGGAAGCGATAACTCTTAACAGCGGCCGCCTTTTTTAGACCGCGTCATAATTTGAATATCAAATCAATGGTGTTATTTCCCGCCCCTGGTATATTGCGCCCATTATTGGACCAATATTGGTTGCCAACATGATGCCAATTGAAGAGCGCCAATGTAAACCAATATTGGTCCAATATTGGTGACCAAGAGAGTACCAACCGTGCCAATGCCATTGGCACTCTCTTGGTCACCAATATTGGTCCAATATTGGTTGCCAACATGATGCCAATTGACGAGCGCCAACGGTAAAACCAATATTGGTCCAATATTGGTGACCAAGAGAGTGCCAATGGCATTGGCACTCAATTGGTCACCAATATTGGTCCAATATTGGTTGCCAACATGATGACAATTAACGAGCGCCAATGTAAAGCCAATATTGGTCCAATATTGGTGACCAATAAAATGCCAATGCCAATATTGCCAATGGGGAACCAATATTGGCCCAATATTGGTCAACAAGATAATGCCAACGCCAATATTGCCAATATTGGGCCAATATAGGGCCAATATATGTATGTTGTCTGGGCGGGCATTTCGAATGCTAACGGGTCAGCCATGGCTGACCAGTCCACTACAGCTAACACTGTAGCCAGCAGCCCCGCCAAGAACATGGTCAATACGAGTGCTTTTGAACAGATAGCAGAGCAATCACCCGTGGCGAAACCAAGTACTGCTACGCAACGTGAACAATTTGAGTCAGGCGGGATCTACTATATGGTTTGAGCTGGACTAACCTTACGTTAGTCGAGCAAAGCCGGACTAACCATACGTTAGTCAAAATGGACACCATCTGGACTAACTTAAAGCTAGTCGAGCGACAAGCCTAAACTAGTCCAGCGACTAGCCTAAACTAGTCCTGCTTAGGACGGACTAACATCGAGCGAGCGACTAACGTTAAGTTAGTCCAGCATTTGGACTAGGAAAGCTAGTCAAGATGAGCACCATCTTGTACTAGCTTTAAGTTAGTCAGGCTGACCAATTTAGGTTTTCAGTGTAATGAGCTTCATGAAGCGAAGAAGCGAGGGAGGGAGAGAGAGAGGTTTTAGATGTACATATTGGGCACCTAATGTTATAAGCGAAAGCCTTTGCAAATAATAACATAAATGGAATGTGAGTAACATGCCTCACGTGATCACAACGTCGTCCTGTAGGTTAAACAAAGTGTCTGGTATTGTGAGTTATGGGAACCAGTGTGGGAACACACCTTTTAGCGTGTGTACTGTTAAGGGACCTCAGAAAAGGGATCAAGATTGGTATCAAACTGTCAAGTGTTCGCTATTCACACTGGTCCAAGTATATTTTCAGCTAACGCTGCGAATTATTTAAAGAGAGATACAAAGCTTTAAAGGTATCGAAACTTGTATAATCAGAGACAAGTTGAAGATATCGGTAAGATACCGTGAACGAAGCTGTTTTGTGAGCATGCGAAATTGAAGCCAGTCGTGTTTCTTCTCTCCCATATTGCAAATCTAAAGTACAATACAACTTATAACAGGTATACATATATACATGATGAATTATACCGCATACCACAATGCATTTCGTCAGAAAAATCACCGCAGTCATTGAATCCATTGCAGAGAGACGTTGTGTATATGCAATATCCTGTCGCACATTGTAATGACTCTCCTTCACACGGAGCTGAAAAATACCACATAACGAAAAAAATAAAATTCATCCTCTTCTTCATTTTTGTTCTGATTCTCTTGATCATCGTCATCGTCGTCATCGTTGTTTTGTCATCGTCAACGTCATCGTCGGTCATATCTTATGTATCGTCCCGGATGGCATAACATAACATGTACTACAACACATTTCACTAGTTGTGAGCATTACTAGTTGTGACTCATCATCATCGTACTGTTTTCGTGCTAAATTGGAAAATATTCCCATTTAGTCCATTGTCTGAGAGGGGTCCCGTGAGCATGAAAGAGGCACTCGATAACTCTTCACAGCAATGATCTAACCACCAGACATACCAAAAAGATAAGAGTATACAAGTGGTTCTTGGCAGTTTGTTTTGTTTTCAATGTAAAGTCCTTAAGACCATGCAATGCCTTTTTGGTGGCCATATTAGCCCTAAACCATAGCAAACATATGTAAAAGCTCAACGTGTAACTAAGCATCTTTTAGATGCATGAGAGACAAAATGACACCTTAATTTGTCAAATGTGTTAAAATATGTGGCTTTTAAAAGCTGTTTTTGGCTGTTTAATGGCTATTTCTTCACTATGGATTCCATAGTGCAAAAATAACCATTGACCAGCCAATGACAGCCTTTAAAAAGCCACATATTTTGGAAGCCATTTTTGGATTTTCTTACTAGTCCTAGCATCTTAATGTATGCACATAATCTATGATCTGACCATTTGAACAGCCTTAATATTTCAGGAAACAGTGTTGAAACATTGTTTTTGGTCATTTAGGGCCATTTTAAATATTTGCCTCAATAGAAAGCCTCAAAGGCCAAATGAGCTAAATTAGATGGATTTAAGCGTCCATTTTGAAAACGCCCTCTAGCGGACAAACTGCCAAGGTACCAATTGTCTAACCTTCACTTTTTGGTATGTCTGATGGTCTAGATCGTAAGAGTGTAGAGTGAATGCACACTGGACCCCTTCCAGACAAAGGACTAATGTGAATACATTTAATAACCATGTTAGTGGATAATTAACGTATTGGATCTCATGTTATCATCAATACAAATTCTAAAAAGTAACTTACCAGGTAATGAATGTGCTGATAACTCTAAAATTATATAATTCCTATATACTAAAAATATATAAAGTTGTTGAGAAATTAAGAGTGGTTGATTATTGAGGAAGTTTAAATCCTAAATGTAAGGTCATGTACGATTTTATGTTAGAAATGCCACATCACTGCAGCAATTCAAGAGCTCGCTCAAGACTCACCTCTTTCAGCAAATGACTTTATAATGTTTTGTATCTTTGTTCATATTTTGTACTTTTCTTTTTTTGTTCAGCGCACTGGGGTCTTGCGACGGAGTGCGCTTAATAAGCATGGTTTATTATTATTATTATTATTTTCACCCTCACATTTCTTTTCAACACGGGGAGAGTATGACAGGTAAAACATGTGTACCAATATTGATGATTCATCGGAAAAATACGGCCGGTCGACTATACAACCTGGGCATCGACCATTACCAGTAATCAATTATTTGCCCACAACTGAGTCCGCGTGCAAAAAGCAAAATGCGATAATGGAAACGTATTTAATCTTACTTTTGGTACTGAAACTTCCTTGATATCATACCATTCTTCACATGCAATATCTTAAATTAAAGAGAAGAAAGGTTTCCAAAACTGCATAAATTGATATTTCCATGTAGGAGTAATATTTAGAGTTATAAGCACATTTAATTTTTTTTGATAAATTGTATTTGTACATAAGTATTACAATGTTGTTAATGAAAGTTTATTTGTGCAGTTCTAAATGTAACATACCGCAATTCACTTCATCACTGTAGTCTTTACAATCAGAGACCCCATCACAGACGGACTTATTCGATATACAATCTCCATCTCGACACAGGAAATAGCCTTTAGAGCAGTTGTCTAAGTGAAAAATCATCGTAAAACATGCAGTGACTTGGTTTTTGATTAATATTCTAAATTTAATTTCCATTTCTAAAATATGCACAGGGACATAATTTGCATATGATATGTCCTCTCAACCTCAAATTATGCAAGGTTTGTATCGCAGAAACATCATAATTGAACACTTCCGACACGTTAAACTAATTAATCTAAAAAACCGAAAATCAGGTTCTGCCTAGATACTATTTAAAACATGTTTTATCAAATAATAGAGGCATTTATGATATCTGGTATACTGAGAATTATAACCAACTCTTTTGATTGGCTGTGATCATTGCTGCCTATGTAATTGTAACATATTTAATGGTATTTTTCACATAGCAACATCCAATTCTTACGTGTGTTATAAGCCTCTAGTTCAACCAAAAATAAAGTAGCATCTCTAAAACTCGTATCGCTACCGTCCGTTGCAAAAGTAATCCACATCTCATTTTCTGTAGCCCTAACATAGAGAGGTGTGACGCTACCTTTGCGTAACAACAATATTGATCCAATGTTAGCTGTATCCAAACCATTGCCTACTTGAAAGACGTCATCTCCATATAGAAGAAATTCGTAGAATGATAATTGCACTCGGGTATCTACAGGTGTTTGGACAGTCCATGTACACGCCAATGGAATAGATATTGTTGAAGGATACGAATAAGACGATAGGTTGTAGTGTGTATTGTATGACAGGTTGATGTCCGAAATGCCACATTTTCCTATGCAAAAAGAATTTTTTAAGTAAGATAAATTATTTCGATTAAAACAGCCAGAGAAGACGCCCTCTCTTGTTTTAATTTCCATAATCGAAAATAATTTTCGACATGTAAATAATCGAAAATCGTTTTCGACACATTTTTAGTACGTGAAATTACAAAATGATGTGAAGCTATTTGTATAATATATGAAGCGATCAAGACCCTATCATGATATCAGCTGATATCAGAGGTCAACAGAGGAAAGCATCCATCATACACGTTAAAAAATTCAACGTAAACAATGAAAGTGATGTATGCCTGTTTACAAACTTAATTCATTAGTTATTTTACCTTGGCAAATCACACCTCCCACATTTCCCGTCGTGCAATTGACTTCCGATCGAATGGTACAATTGTCTATGCAGGTTTCATTCCCAATACAAGATACACTCAGTACTGCTGAATTCATGATATCGTGGTCTTGGTATCTTAGAATATGTAAAGCATCAACCCCATACAAATGATTACAAACTACATTTGCCTGTGTGATATCCCATCCATAAGAACACACGTTGATCCACTTTCCATTACGTCTTAACTGTACTATCCCTCCGAGAGAATCATTCTGTGAAATCGTGTCGTTTTCTGTTGACAGTCTAAGATCTAATAACAAATTTGACAATATAAAAATGCAAATCCACAAGTGTGTTTTGGTCAATGACGTTGTTTGAAAGTTATTTCTTAAGGTCATAACAGGGTTTCTACAATTTCGTGGTAGGAGACTCGGATGTGGGATAGGCTATCACGCATATAAAATAGCAGGTCTCGTTTTCGTTTATTTATAATAATGAATAATGATTTGTCAACAGCCTCCAAAATATATAAAAGAAAGGAGACAAAAGAGATTTAAGAGAGAGCCGAAGAGAGAAAGAGAGAGAGAGAGTACAGAGGGGATTTGTTTCAGATCGCAGTTTAGCCGGGCAATGATTTGTGTACTGTATGTTCTGGCCACTTTGTGTCAGATGATCCCCGCAATGTGCACAAGATGAGGAAAGCTCGAGGAAAGAGCGGGGAAAGCGCGATCCTTTTTTCTATACGGCCATGTGTTTTGAACTCGCCACCCTTATCGTTGCATGTACAATTTTTTTACATTTTACACCATCTGAGATTCGAATTAGCATATCGCAAGGGGATGTTAGACAGAGGTCTGTAGTTTTTCCAGCAGATTGCGATCTAGAGATTGTTTCTTAATGATGGGGGTAATCACGGCATGCTTAAGTGGTGTAGGAAAAACACCCGTCCTGACCGATGTGTTGACAAACCGCGTGATGACCGGAACAAATGTCTGAGTGTTTTGCTTTAAGAACCAAGTCGGCAACGGGTCGAGAAGACATGATTTTGAAGGCGCTTTGTTGATATACTGTAGAATGTCCTCTTCACTGACAAGATCAAATTGGTGAAAGTCGCAATCAACTGCGTTTTGAGGGACTGGGTCAGTATAGTTGCCTTCATTAAGCTCTTGTTCAATGCTCTTGTAGATCTTGTCATCCTTATTTGTGGGTTTTAACCTTCTTAAAAATGGTCTTAGTATCTGCAACGCCACCACCATTTTTGGGTGGTGAGTTCATAGCACATGGCAATATTGTTATATATTGATATAATTGTAGCAGCAAATGTCCATGCTAGGAGCTCCGTGAATTAACAGAAATCTCTAGATTTATATATCTTTCTAGAGAAACCACTGGAGGAAGAAAATCCTGCTGGTATTCCAATGTTACCCTTTATTTCAGCAAAGGTAACACATCTGCTCAATCTGTGACGATTCTGTATACTTTTCAGAATCTGAAGAACAACATTAGATTTTTATCTTAAATGTTGCAAATGTTCTCCTCTCTCTCAGAGATCTTCACTCGGTGAAATCATATATCAAATGGCCCTGATTACCTGTTTGCATTGCATTTTGTTCCTTGCTAGCTGAAACAATCCCATGATGCAGCTGAGCGAAGCTGGACAGGTTTTCGTATCAACTCGGTCGTTTCAACTTGTTGAAGAAAACCCACATCCTTGAAGACAATGATGCCTTGTGCACTTTCTCAGAAATAGAAACTAAGATTTCTATGCTGCTATTGTTCGACGATTTCTAACATGTTTTATTACAACAATGGTCCATTCAGATCACACACCTGGCCTGATTAACTTCCTGTAGATAAGTCCAGGCAATCTGGTTGCTATGGCAACTCAGTTTCTGAGAACTGACAAGTCCGTGCATGATTAGTACAAGGCAAAGTTTCATCTTAACATTTTACATACACATAATCAATAAACAAAATATTAACGGCTGGTAACAGCGTATGATTAAGTGGATAAACCACAAATATTTCCAGAATATCGGCACAAAATATTGCGTTTTATAGCAACTTTTACATCAACGAATAATTATATCTTCTTTGGCGGCCATATTGGATAATTACCATCTTCAATTATCTTCTATCAATTATAACGCATCGACCACAATATTCCTTTTGTTAAGAGCTACTCTTTTTATGAAATGTATCATTGATATACAATTTATCAAGCGGCCGCCATTTTGAATTTTGCCGACCATATTGTAATTTTGATCCATATATATAGTGTATTCGTATTATGTTTGTATCACAATAGTACACTATTAACACTAATCAAATTGTTCAATGTATTTAAACATTTAATGTGCAATATATGGAAGCCATTTTAAATTTTAGCCGCTATCTTAGGTTCCAATCATCTGCCAAATGAGCACCCCTTCCAAAGTCAATTGCTTTGACCCAATGAAGATTCGTGCAAACTTTGGTGCTTGTATCCGGTCTGTAAACGTAATTTCGTTAAGCGATTCCACTAAAAGAGCCTCAGAAACGTCCAACATAAAGTTGTCAGTATTTATTTTATTGATGCACACATTGCTACTCTCAAAATTACTACATGTAATTCACTTATGATAGTACGCAAACATTTGCGTATGCATGGTAAATGAAGAAAAAAAGCAGTGAAAGACTTTCGCAATCAAAGGGTGATAAGCATGAAATGAAATGGCCTATTCATATCAGGACATGACACTAGTACAATAATATTCAGCAAGAAGTATCACAGTCATATTTTATTAAAATGTCTCGCTCGCAACTGTATGGCTTGCATGCTTGAAAAGCCTGATAATTAATGTGAGTTTTGGTAGCATATTGCAATAACAAAGTTAGGTAAATATGGGCTGTTGTGATATTATTTATGAAACTAACTTAAAGAAAAAAATCGTTCGTAAAAGTGCAAATATTTCAAGTACATAGAACATTTTATATGATACATTCACAGACTTGATTGATGTAATAATTATTCGAAAAGCATTGTATACAAACTCAGCTACTTTAGGCGACGAAAAACAACAACCCCGCTCTACGGGCATACGGACCTCTCTTGCAGGTTCGGTCGGTCGGTCGGTCGGCCGTTTTATTTTTTATCTTATTTTTTAAATTTGTTGGGGGGGGCGTTCACAAAATTCGGAAAGTGTGCCGCCGAGTCAGTTAGTTCAGAGACTGGTGGGTTGTTGTTTTTTTTTGGGGGGGGGGGGGAGCGGGTGGTTGTTGGCGTCCCTAAAACCGGCAATTTTCATGGAGGTATTTCCATCAGTTGAGCATTTTGTAATTCATATTTATGTTCATACATTGTCTATGAGGAAAGTCTATAGACTATATACATGTAAGGTGTATTAGCAGAATGTCCACACAGTCTATAATACCTGTACATTTTTTTTTTAAATACAGGAATGTCTTGAAAAACAAAAAGACAAACTATAACAAACAGAACCTTCTTTCTACAAATACAATGGAAAGCAATTAGTTCTTGAGGTTCAAGCTATGAACATGTAAATTAATTCAAGCTAGAACATGTGAATTAATTCAAGCTATGAACATGTAAATTAATTCAAGCTAGAACATGTGAATTAATTCAAGCTATGAACATGTACATTAATTCAAGCTATGAACATGTAAATAATTCAAGCTATGAACATGTAAATTAATTCAAGCTATGAACATGTAAATTAATTCAAGCTATGAACATGTCAATCAATTCAATGAGCTATGAACATGTAAATCAATTCAAGCTATGAACATGTGAATTAATTCAAGCTATGAACATGTTAGTTAATTCAAGCTATGAACACATACATTAATTCAAGCTATGAACATGTAAATCAATTCAATGAGCTATGAACGTGTAAATTAATTCAAGCTATGAACATGTAAATTAATTCAAGCTATGAACATGTAAATTAATTCAAGCTATGAACATGTAAATTGATTCAAGCTATGAACATGTAAATAAATTCCAGCTACGAACATGTAAATAAATTCAAGCTATTAACATGTACATTAATTGAAGCTATGAACATATAAATTAATTCAAGCTATGAACATGTAAAGTAATTCATGCTATGAACATGTAAATTAATTCAAGCTATGAACATGTAAATTAATTCAAGCTATGAACATGTAAATTAATTCAAGCTATGAACATGTAAATCAATTCCAGCTACGAACATGTAAATCAATTCAAGCTATTAACATGTAAATTAATTCAAGCTATGAACATGTAAATTAATTCAAGCTATGAACATGTCAATCAATTCAATGAGCTATGAACATGTAAATCAATTCAAGCTATGAACATGTAAATTAATTCAAGCTATGAACATGTAAATTAATTCAAGCTATGAACATGTAAATTAATTCAAGCTATGAACATGTAAATTAATTCAAGCTATGAACATGTAAATTAATTCAAGCTATGATATCAACAGAAAAACAATCGGTTGTGTTATGACTTATGATCGGTGGTTTTTCATACTGACGTAAATGAAATATGTCAAATTCAAACCTATGTATCGTATGCAATGTTCAAGATGATTATGAACATGTATTTACTTCATGTCACCTGTTAAAGTGTTTTTGGACCGATATAGCCGAATTAATCTGTAAAACGTTCAATCGAAATATTAATTTAGTAAATTCGAAACACTCATTCTGGGTTTTAAAATAAAGAGAGTACGAGATGAAAATGTGCTATACATGATATGCAATGTAAACATGCTGAAAAGTATATGAAATGTGTAAACATGATGAAAAGCATATGTGAATGTGTTATACATGTATTTGATATCAAATGTAAACATGATGGAATTATGAAATGTGAAAATTATGAATGTAAACATGTCGAAAAGCATATACAGTCATCACAATAAAATTACTGACCAGGTAATAAATGTGCTGATAACTCTAAAAGTATAACTCCTACATAAACATATTAAACTATAAACATGTTGAGATTTCTCTTCTTGAATTTGAGATATTACACGCTAAGAATGATTATTAAGGAAGTTACAATCCTAAATGCACTGTCAAGTCTGATTTTCATTTTCACATTTTCATTTTCAACACGGGGACTCAGACCGGCAAATTATTGATTACTGGTAGTGGTAGTGCCAATTCACCAGTCGATGGCCTGGTTGTTGGATAGTCGGCCGGTGGCATTGTTACGGTTAATCAATACGGCACACACGCTTTATCTGTCGTACTCTCCCCGTGTTGAAAAGAAAATGTTAAAATGAAAATCAGACTTGCCCTAACGTTTGGGATCGTAACTTCCTCATTAATCAACCATTCTTAGCGTGTAATATCTCAAATTCAAGAAGAGAATTTTTTTCATCTGTGTACACATTTTCCGGGGAAGATTTTCAAAGGGGGGCGATCGCCACCATCGCCCCCCTTCTTACGGGCCTGATACCGACCCAAATTATTTTGGAATAATAATAATAATAATAATAATAAAACGGTGCTTCTAAAGCGCCTCCCACCGAAGTCTCAAAGCGCTTAACAGATAACATAACAACACTGAAATTACATTACAATATAAGAATAATACAATATGTGGATGAACATGCAAAAAACATTGTAAACAGGGTAATCAATCATCAAAAGCAATTGTGAATAAGTGTGTCTCAAGAGATGATTTGAAATGGCTAAGAGTTTTACAGTTCTTGATGTGAAGCGGAAGTTGATTCCAAATTACGGCATGTAGAAAAGTGTTGGGTTTTTTTTTCGTCGCCTTAGCTAGGGTCTCTTTTATATATTCAATAACATAAAACAATGAGATAACAAAAACATTTAAAACACTACAAAAAATGCACCAAAATAGTCGCAGCAAGAATTTTGATATCTAGAGTTAATTTTGAAACCAAATTTAGAATTAAAGCTACAGTTGTTTGGAAGATAATTGCTTAGGCCAAATTAAATTAATTGTTTGTCTCAAAGCTCCTCTCCTGTTGTAAAACTAATGCGGAATGCGAAATATTGAAATCCTTGTAAAAGTGAACTTTTGTATTTAAGATGATGTGATCAATGAAAATCTGAAAAATCGGTGAAATTTTTGGATTTTGTTTTGTTTTTGTTGTTGAAAAAAACCCAAACAAAACTTCTAATGCGCATCAATAAACTAACGCGCGCGGGAGCTTTGAGACAAACAATTAATTTAATTTGGCCTTATCGGATACTCTTTTTTGACATGTGCATTATATTTACGTTAAGTATCAGGCATGCGGTAAAATACATATTATCCGACAATATGGCGGCGTTCGCGTTCCAGAGAACCACGAGCGGGAATCGTACTATTTTGCTATCTAAGTGGGGATCTGAAACCTATCAAGGCATCTTAAATAATCGCTGATCACAATATATCAACCATAAAATTTGGTTGCAACATCGTTTGTTACCTTTACATTGTTTGTTTGTATTTTTAAAGCGTCTACGCTTGTTAAAATCTGCTTTTTAGAACATCAATTCGCAATGTAATAAAGCTGAGGATCGCCTATTTTGTAATGAAGAAAAACTACTTTTATCGCGCTTTGAACGTGTCGTCCCCAAACCGGCGCGAAAAATCGAGCTCGATAACAGACAACAGACAGTGCCAATCTCAACCGACAGTGGCAATCTCAACCGGCACGAGTCAAAAAACAAACAAACAAACAAATCTTTCTTTTTTTTTTTGGGGGGGGGGGGGGGGCGATCGCTCCCTCTTTGCTAGCGGCCACTTAGAGTACAGACAAATAGATTGAAAACGGTTGAAACTCTTCATTGACCTGAAGTAGCCTATAACTAATTTGTTTCTTCTTATACGTAACATAGATTATAAGAAAATAGCATGCATGTTTTGTACTTACCTCCACAGAACCCTTCGCACAGTATACCTACTTGGAATCCGAACATCAGCGGAACAAAAAGCAGCAATAATTGTAGTGAATCCATAACTAGATTAGAGTTTTTATTTCCTGTAGCCCATATCTAACACCAGCTCAAATAGCCGTGTCCTCTACATCTACCAACATCACCATATGACTGCTGGCGATATGCTGTAGTAATCGTGGAAATATAATCAAACTTATTGCTGATGCACTATGACGTCACATCATGCACCTACTTGCCTGTATGGTAAACATTTCATCGAGAAGTTTCCATTAGATGACGTCATCAAAATCAATCAGGAAAAACTGGTCCTCTGGATCAAACACTATCCCTTGAAGGGAAAAAAACCCGTGGGTATGGAAACCCGAATGGCAATTGTTCTCCTAATTGTCATACCCCTAAGTAGCGTGTACCAATCCACCAACCTCTATGATACAAAGCGAGTCTGCACATTTCGAGACTTTGGGGAGGACAAGAAAGAGACAGAAAAGGCAAACAACACAACAGTCACCAGAGCAGGGAGAAAGACATAACTAACCAATGTTAACAAATTCGCAATAACAGACACTCCACCCATGTCATCGGATGGGACGCGGTAAGGGTAAAGGTCATTGACATGGAACAAGACAAGTATAAAAGATGGATTAAAGAGACTATCGAGATCAGAAAGAAAGGGCGGGAGAAAGGGTCCTCGACATTACAATATCATTCATGTTTCGATAATCTTTATAATCTGGTTGATAATCAACCGGGACAACTCAAAGACCGCAAACAGCGTCGTGGGTCAGCAATCATCAGTGATGATTGCTGACCCACGACGCTGTTTGCGGTCTTTGATCATCAGTACTTTACACTGGATCAGTATAGGTCGACCCGGTCATCCGGGGATTTTTTACCGTTTGCCGTTGACAACAAACCAGACGTTTTAACTACCTATCAGTTTTACGCTCTACTCGACCATACCCAAGGGATCGCGTCACGCTGTGTACGCTGTGTAAGAGGCCTTTATTTACCTCTTTGGTTTGTGGTCAACGGCAAGTGACGTCACGCGTCGTTCCGGGCCGACCTATACTGAACCTTCGATTCAATTTTCGTCTGATCATATTCAAAGTGAGTACGGCCTTTGTATTTTGTTGCTCCTATCCTTTGAAAATCCAATTTACATTACTGAAATTACTTTTTTAATGCAATTCCTTCGTAGCTTCAGAGTTGAATACAGATAACTTGATTACCATTCATACACTCTTATAGTATGAAACCAATCAGATTTTGATTCGTGTTTCAGCACTGGTTCGCCAATTTTACTGCGGGTAGTAGCAAACTTGTTTTAAACATGGTTTTATTCTTTATTATGCACAACATTGTGAATGAATTATTAGTTCAATACTTCCGTATGTTTTGTTTCACAAACCAACCCAAAACTTCATATGAAAGCCATTTCGAGCGGTAGGAGAATAGATAACCGGGCAAATGGTGTGAAGGCATTCGGAGGAATGGCGAACATGACCCCCACACACACCAGGGAAATCCTGCACATGCCACTATATGAAGAGGTATTTTGCAAATGGGTCTACATCCACTTTGGCTCTTTTTGAGAAAAAGTCAAAAAACTGTTTCTAATTATTCAAGTTGAGCAATTGAAAAACTGAATGGATTATGCTAGAGGTACACCACATGCTAACTTAAATTGGAATAAATGTCTAATGTTCTAATGTTTAATTTTTTGGAAAATTTGGATGTAAGCCCTTTTGAAACAAAACTCCATCTGTTTGTACATAGAGAAAATACCACACAAAACAAATCATTTATTTTAATCATTATTTTTTCAAAAATGAGTTTGATATAGAAATGTAGAGGGAACAATCATATGTTTCAAGGAAACAAAGTCATTTTCCCCCCAAAAGACCTACATCTCATTGTATACAGCCATTAAAGTTGTTGTTTTGTTGCAAAAGGGCTTGTAAGGGCTTGTAACCATAGAGTAACTTCCGATTATTTGTTGACCAAACAGGCTAGATAATACATTTAGATGGATCTTTTTGGCACCAGCTGGTACCAAACTTGCCACCAAGCAACGAAGATAACCATGATTAGCACCATTGAATGAAAATCCGTGCCGTTTTCCTTAAACGAAGTGTATGACTTTCTTTTGTTGAGCACTTTAGAAATTGATCCGGTACTCATCAGCAGTACCTAAAGTAAATTAAATCATGGTACAACCTGGATTTTAAAGACAAGTGTATGTGTTAACATAATTATTTTCTATTATGGCTATTTTTCACTCGAACTGATTCCATAGATTCCATCGATATTTTCGTCAGAAAATAGCTTCCTCTGCCAGCCAATGGAACGGCTGGATAACGTCA
The DNA here is from genome assembly GCA_035610835.1 of Ophiura sarsii. Taxonomy (NCBI): domain Eukaryota; kingdom Metazoa; phylum Echinodermata; class Ophiuroidea; order Amphilepidida; family Ophiuridae; genus Ophiura; species Ophiura sarsii. The sequence goes on from CM069443.1 coordinate 25,332,425, forward strand.
TTGGAAGATCGGTCTTGGATGAATCGACTAAAATTACCCAAGTGAGTTGATCTGTTAAATAATTATATAAATGTAAGAATTTTAACAGATCAAATGCGTAGCACTAATACCCGCCTAAAGAACTTGGGGAATCGAACCGCCAGCCTCTCGATCACCGGACGAGCGCTCTAACCACTGAGCTACAACAGTTTTCGTGGTTTTGGAATCGATTTATAAACCCATACAGTGGTCGGCGCGTAGTACTGATCATATAGCAGTATTGCGTTATTCCGTAATGTGTAAGAGGGATGACAATCATGTTCTAGCCAGTTCACCCCTCGCTTGTCTAGTGGTTGAGAGATATGCTTTGCAATTAGTCGGGTATATACAGGGGGTTCCCGTACACCCCCAGTACTAAACCAAACCAACTTTTTGGGGTGACTTTTAGGGTCCTTAAACACATTTGGTATGTTAACAGTGAAAAAAACCCCGATACTCTCCAGATATCCAAGATGGCTGCCAATATGACCGCAAAAAATTGTCACATTTGAGAAAAGTCATTTATCAGTTCAATATGATAAAAGAATAAATAGAATGGCTAGATATATGTGTTTGACCATTGCGAAATCATTTCCAGCATCAATTTCGAGATGGCGGACAAAATGGCCGCCTAAAGTTAAAAGTTAAAATATAAGATAATAGCACATAAAAAGAATAAATAAAATGACTAGATATAATTGACCATTTCAAATTCATTCCCAGCATTTTTACGTTGCTAATGTACATCAAATTCAAGATGGCAGACAAAATGGCCGGCAAAATTGGTCAAATTGAGGAAATTCACATTTATCGGCTAAAATTTAAGACAAAAGCATATATAAAATGACTAGATATGTTATTGATCATTGCGAATTCATTCCCAGCATATGTATGTTGCTATTGTACATCAAAATCAAGATGGCAGACAAATGGGGTGGGGGGCATGAAATTGCCCTGGGATGGGGTCCAAGGGCCCCCTAAGGGCCCCGGCGGGGTTGAGGAGCGGTGCTTCCTTGCAGCTAGCTGTAGGGTTTCAGTCAGCTTAAAGGCCCCATGGGAGGGCTCTCCTGGCACACATTTATTTGAATTAAGACATTTTCTTTTCGTATTTGTCCTTCATTTTATATTAAGGAAATTCGTTAATAAGTCCATGAATTCCCCTTGTCTAATTTACCAACGGTGCCAATCTCAACCCGAAACAACCGACAATGACCTTCCTTTGGCTACGCAACTAGGTTGTATATTGTGGTTTTAAATTCTTTTTTTTCATACTATTTTAATACGAAACACCCTTTAATTTCCAAGAATATGTGTCATCACTCCCCACCCCCACCCGAATGACTTAAGTGATGGGTTACCTGCTCCTGAAATCATGGGTGCATAGCGCGCGAATTTTTCTTTTCTCTGTATACTCAGTTCTGGCTATAATCAATGTATATATTTGGTTTGAAATGTGCTTTTATAATGATATTCTGGACATATGCGCGCGTATTAACGTAGCGCGCGAAAATAAATTGTTCATACTTTGTTCATACTATTTGTATACGAATTTGGTTTCGATTCCCTCGGCTGACGCCTTAAAATTGGATAGAATAAAGTATATAAAACCCTTTAATTCCCCCGAATGGGTGTATTTCCCCGAATGATAGGCAAGGGTGCTGGGGCATGGCGCCTCCTTTGGACCCATGGCCCCTCCTCTGCAGCAAACAGTTGGCAAAATAGGGAATACACTCAGTATACTTGTAAAAGAAAAAGGAGGGAAAGGGAAAAGGGTGGAAAGAAAGAGGGAAAATGGAGTAAAAACGGGGAGGCAAAAAGAAATTGGGTTGATGATTGCAAATACTCATTGACTTATTTCAAAGGTACACGGTCATTTCCACTATGCCCTGCATCGTGTTTACTTGACTTCCAGTACCTGTACATTGTATTGTATGTTTAGCAACGGTATGAGAAGTGTACAGTTCCTGTACTATATCCGTACAGTAGCAGAGTTACTGGTACTCTGCAGCTACTTTGGCGTAACTTCACTTGGTAGGCCTACTTTAACAGTTACTGGGCATACAGTTACCGAACTGGTACTGGTAGCAGAGTAGCCACGAGGCCGGGCATATCGAAACTTTAGCTCTACAGACCATTTGAAATGAGCCCTCAAAACATTTCAGACAATTCTTTCAAATGTCTATATTTCGAATATTTTGTGGTTCGTGGTGTTGCATATCAATGGAATATTAATGTGATCATCTTTCCAATGATAGCACATTTGTAGCAATGACTTGTTTTAGTATAGTGCTCAGACACTTGATTCGGAATGGAGATGTATCAATATGAATGTGCCAAAATCACCACTATTTTCTCAGCCAAAGAACAATTCTGTCAATAGAGCATCTCTCGATACTGCAGGTGTCAAAGCTGCACTTTATTGAACAAACAGCGTGATAGCATTGATGAAACTCTAATTCAGAACAATTTCCAGTTGATGAAATTGCTACACAGTCTACAAGATTTGATTACAGCTCTCAATGTATGTAGATATGTGACAGAAACTAGTTTTTGATTACATGTTGATTTAAACAAATAAAGTCCTTCAAATGTGTTCAACTCAATTGAATATTACAATGGATGACTGTATGGCGCACTCTCTTGACTTTGGATTGCAATCACTTGTATCCGGTAACTTGTATCCGTCCATCCAACACTGTACGAGCGTTATTAAATTAATTTTCGATTGAAAATCCACGTCTTTTATTAAAGTTGATCACACTTGTAGTTAGTTCAATAGGCGTATTGAGTTAGACGGTTGCAATACTCGTTGTAAACAATAACAATAACCTATTTTAATCATATGGTGATCTTCCTAGAGTAAGTAAAGGAATCAAGAAGAGGCGACTACAGTTTGCTGGACACTGTGTCAGACGTTCTGGGGATGTGATATCAGACCTAGTTCTTTGGAAACCAGTTCATGACAAAAGGAATGCTGGACGACAGAGACAAACAAAACCCCGCTCTCCAGACACGCCTATCTTCCATGCAGGTCTTTATCTCAGCAGGTGTTTGTCCAGTGTCCTGACATAGGATATCTACATAGCTTAACATCGGTCGTCCATCATTTCTTTTGTCATGAACTGGTTTCCAAAGAACTATGTCTGATATCACATCCCCGGAACGTCTGACACAGTGTCCAGCAAACTGTATCCAAGTGACCTCAGGTCAAGTTTTTTTTTTATCTTTGTAACAGTCTCATATGTGTATGTATCAGTCAGTCATCATCACCTGATGAGTGTGGTTGTGTTCCCACACGAAACAAATTTGTAGTGATAATGTGTTGAACCAGGGTTCAATTTTGTATGTATATTTATCTATTTATCTATTTATTCATTATTGACAACCATTTCTGGTTAGACTAGCCATTGAATAGAGTGCCAAATTGTGTAAGATAAATATTGAACACGTACATATCGGTGACTCCACAATTGCCTCAGTCTCCAAAGCTCGGAATCTGGGTGCAATTTTCGACTCTTCCATGACTATGAAACCACACATCTCCAATGTCATTTGTTGCTCAGCATTTCAACTACGTAATATTAGCAGAATCCGCAAATATCTTAGTACTGATGCTACAGAACAATTAATTCGTTCGTTTATAACCGCTCGTCTTGATAACAACAATGCTCTTCTTTATGGATTACCAGCTAATGAACTCTATCGTCTTCAGAACATTCAAAACACTGCAGCTCGCATTCTCACATTCTCTAAAAGATCTTACCATATTACGCCAATTTTAAAGGGACTCCATTGGCTCCCTGTAGCTCAGAGAATTGTTTTCATACTATTGCTTATTGTATATATCAAACTATGTGCCATCTCGCACTCTTCGTTCTGCACAAATGCAACTTCTTCAAGAAACTATATCTAAGCGCTCTTTGGGAGACAGATCTTTTGCTATTACAGCTCCTCGTCTCAGGAATGAACTTCCTATCCATATTAAAACTGCAAAAACTGTTACAATCTTCAAAAAACTGTTGAAAACACATCTGATGTCTGGGACATTTTGTAAAAATTAAGTAGTTTTATTGTTGTTGTTTATCGTTTTCTATTATATTGAATTTTATGTTTGTGCCTTGAGCGCTCTTATTTAGAGTGGATGTGTGCCTTGTCACTATTATTATCATTATTATTATTATTATTATTATTATTATTATTATTATTATTATTATTATTATTATTATTATTAATACCGTAAACGACAAAATGACCGTGTGGGATTGTCCATGAAACTCAGAGTAGCGATAATATTCCGGTCTATACCTCTGAATTTTTTTATTTCATTTATTTATTAGTTGTTGCGGGTGTTGTTTTTTTCTGGGGGGGGGGGGGTTGAATTTAATTAAGAATGCAATCACACGCATATTTCGTTACTAAACTTCCTATCTTAAAATTGTTATTTATCTGGCAATTTAAACAAATGGACAGAAAATATTTTCGCATGGTATTCGCCGGCCTAAATGACCACCTTATTGTCTGAATTCTTACGATTTTTACGACTGACGATTAAGTAGGCTTTGTCTCGCATGTTTTTGATACTGCCAATAATATTGACATTATTACATGGTACTTGTAAGTATGGTGAAGCACAAATATAACTTTTGTTTCAATTCGTGAAACTCTTATGTAAAAGTCACTTATACTGCTGAGCTATTATACGTACTAGTTTAGCAGTGTGATCTTACTACGTTCATCTATTATTATTGATCAGTGAAATCAGCCCGTAAATGCTGAGTTGATCGCCGCGGAATACGATATGATGGCACTGCACAGAGGTAGATCAATGATGTATATTCTGGGGTTGTAATTGAAACATTTAATACCTTAAAATAAAATCATACTATTGAAATTACTTAATACTTTCAACAACCATGGACTTGAAAAAGGTGATGTACCTATATGATATCAAGGTGTACTAATACCTGACTAGACCACTTTCGAAATACATTAACAATTATCTTACAACATCAGGTAGTTTGGTAAAAAGAATTCAAAGCAGTCTATCCCCATGTTGAACATCGACATGATTTTCTACTCAAATATAATGGTACGACCCATTTGTGAGTTTTCAATTAACATCACTGTCTGCTCATTTAAAAAAAAAGAATATCTCAAAAAGATTGATGACACTTTTCATTGAATGCTTGCTTCGAATCCATGGCATTTTCCCAATGCGTGACCAAGCGCAATGAAGTGGAAGTCGCCAATGTTGAAGATGATATGTAATCAAACAAAGGGTACATAATTTGTTTTTCTGTTGACTTGAATACCATTTAATTGCTCATAACTTTTGGAATTAAGCGTCCATTTATGAGATTTTCTGCAAAATGTAGCATTGCAAATACCCAATAAAACATGTAGAAAACTAAAATGGTTATATACTTTTTGATTTCAGAATCATTTTGCTATAATAAAATGTTATTTTATCTCATATAACGCGTGAGAATTGCGATATATTTATGTTAACCTAATGAGTTTCTATTCGATTCAGCATTCATTTATGGTAGTTCAGAAGCGAAATAAATCGTTGAATAACTCCCACGCACTCTACGATAATTGGAAAGTGTCAGGATAGTGATGATAATTATTTTAATTCAATTTACCAACGGATGTAATGCATCGCACTTTCGACAGTATTATATTAAATCATCATTCCTATAAAATACAGATATTCGTACCCATGATGTCTGTCATCTTTGTTAGGCAGAATACTCACAAAAAGTCTCAAAAGAAAGACTTTGCGAAATGCGTTCGTTTTTAAGGTAAAAAATGCTATGCAAAATGCGGTATTTAAAAAGAAACATGAAACGGACTCAGTTAAGCAAGAAAATGAAGCTGATATATGCTGCAGAATGTGAAAGTAAGATTTGAAGAAGCATAGTCCAATACAATAAATTACTGGAGTCAGTTGTTTTTCTTGAGTATCAATACTGTTTACATATTGAAAAAACATTCCATACAGTCACAAGCTGGCTCACACCATCATTTTCATAAGTTCAAGAAAAAATGGGGGAAAAGTGATGTGGTAAAATAGGAATTTCAAAAGCTATGCGCGCGGTCTACTGAGACAAAATTGTTTTGGTTTTGGTAGTTTTCATTTTATTGTGCACTTACGTTTCTGGCAAAATCTGGCAAAATACCGAATCTGTAATCTCTTCAATTAATCTGAACGTTTCGTATTCCACGAAGCAATGCACAACATTTTCTCACTTGCTTTTTCGACATCGCCAGGGAAGTGCTTCTGAAAACGACTTTGTCGTCATGATATAATAGTTTGCCATGACTGCAGGGGAATTACTTTAACACTTTCAACGCGGTAGTCGTCTGCAGTCACAAAATGTTTCAAAATTTCAACATTAATGAATTTCATCACCATAATCTGCACGGGGGATTTATCGGACTTTCTAAGCAGCTGTTTTAATGTTTGGTGTGAATTTGTTCAATTAAAATACGCCGAAAGTAAAAAACAGGTTTCACCGATTTTCAATAATGTTATGCCATATCAGAACGGATACAGATATTTTGATGACGTTAACAGAGTAAGTATGAAATATATTCCTATTTATATTGTAGGTATTATACTTGGACTGCAATGTTATTTTGATTGGAAGCAGTACACGATGAGTTCTGCATATACCAAAGTGGAAAGGGTTTGTTACTTATTCAATTTAGAGCAACGTTACGCAACTGAGGAATGCATTCCGGACCCCGGAGACTTGTATATTTTGTCCATGTAATTTATCGATAACCATCAAGTTATGTGAATATTTTTAGTATGCTAGCGTAAAAATAATCACAAAATATGAGAACTAGTTACTAACAATTGCCAATCTCAATTCTCTTAGATAAATACGTCGAGCTATTCCGTAGTTATTTGTAAAGAGATAACGCCTGTAGCACTGCAAATATATCAACAAGTTTTATTAATTCCATAGACTTTCTACTGAAGAATATTCTTTTTGATTGATTGATTTTATTAACATTTCACAGTCGTGGCCCTAAGGCCAAATTGCATGAAATTTACATGATAAAAACATTGAAAAACAAGACAAGGAACTTATTAATTAATATAAAAGAGAATATTGCACATTATAGATAAAAACATCAACAATATGATATGGTATAAAACATTGAAAAACGCCGAAGAACAAGGCATGGTAATTATGTGATTAATTAATATAGAAGAGAATATTGCACATTAGAGATATTTTTTAAAATTGCATTATGTACATAGCAAATATCATTATAAAAATAGAAGTGGGTGCAGAAAAATCCTGGGCCTATTTATTTAAAAGCTGCACAAAATACGGCACAGGACTGTTTTTGAACCTATTAGTCTTGGCTGGCAGCTGAGAAATCTCACTATTATTGCGTAAAATACGACCATGGCACTCCCCTCTGGTAGGCGGTATTAGGGAACTGGTGCGATTTGATTTGGAAAGCCCTTCGGCAAACCTAAAACAGTGCCCTTCACGTCTACCAGAGAGGGTGTCAAATTTGCAAATGTTTAAAGCATCCTCGTAAGAAGTATAATTACGGCCAAGGATTATTCTGCATGCCCTTTTTTGAGTTGATTCTATTTTTTTGAGTTGATTCTACTGAGTAGCTGAATCTTATGCAAATTCTTCAGTACATACATTATCACGATGGCAATACATCCCCTCAACATGCTCAATGCCAAGTGCTTTTAGACATAAAAATCGCACATGTTTGATAGTTTTTACGTTGCGGTTTTGATCTGTTTAGGGTTTTAAAAGGAATATATTTATGAAATCTCTCAGTAGAAATTATTTGATTATAATTATTATTTTAATCAATAAATAAGGGATATGTTACGACCTGTAATACTGCAGACCTTAGTACAAAGAGATGGAAATCACAAAATAGTATTTTTAACTCGATGGTTTGGTGTGGTCTACTCCAACTCATGGTAAACCACGTATGTTTCTATTTTCCAGAATTTCTGTTAACAACAACATACGTTTTCCTGTTCCAGTAGGTCCCTTCAAAGATAAATCAGTAACGTATCTTACCCCTATATTTCACCACCTACAGATCACCGAATAAGATATTACACTAGTAATTAAATTCCTTATTGAATTACAATGTAAAAAAAGAGGGGGGGGGGGGGGGGTAATAAAAAGCCAATTTTCTCGCTTATAAAAACGCTGGATATTTCAATTTGATATTTTCCGTAAAGATATTTTTGATCATTGAATCACAAAAATTATATACGATGACCCTGAAAGTTCCGAGAAATAAGCTCCTTAATTAGGAGAGCTGGTGTACCGCCCTCAATCAACAGACGAATTTGAGAAATGAGGTAATTCAAAATGTACCTACAAAATCTACAAAATGCATTGAAAATAGAATTTTTTGCATTGTTGTATTAGGTACTAGTTCTTAAATCAGGATTCATTTACAAATTTAATCATTTAGGAGCAATAAGTACCTTTCCTGGTTCCATTTTATTATCAGTGGGTCACAGTGCTGAAACCTTATGAGAAAAGGCTGATGTCGTAATATGAATTACTGGTGTGGTATCTTAACAGGACTGGTGTTTTCTGTTGCAGGGCTCCATTAAACTCAAAGATCACTAGATTACCACTGTGACGTGCGTGTTCCTGTTCCAGCGCTCACTTCAAAGATCACTCAATAACTCCCTGTTACAGCGCTCCGTTTCAACACACATTTTCCTGAGCCAGCGTTCCCTTCAAAGTCTATTCGATAGTGTACATTTCCCCGTTCGATCAATGTGTGCAATTACCAAACAGTGTAGGCTAATAGGAATTATAGTATATTTTATATTGATCTATTTTATTTGATGATGTCAATTTCAATTATATAAAGACAGTCTATGCAAGAAAAGTATATCGAACTTTTTCCACTTGATTAGCGATTAGATTATAATCACACTGTTCATTGACAAGAATACATGTATATTATAATCTTGGTCGAAGATCTTGCATTTTAACAACAACCTGAAGGTAGGTTTATATACCACTTGTTTACGTGTGAATGTAAAATCTAATATAATTTCTGACATTCTGGTTGTAAGTATATACATTTTATTTTCCATTGGTAGGTGATTTGAGAAGCGATAGAGCGATTGATGTGATTTTTGCATTGATAGATATTCATATGTATATGCAGCGATGGAAATAACCACATGACTTTCCACCCGGGGTAGACGGTCTCGGTATTATTTACCGCAAACAACATTTGATACCTTGACGGAATAAAACGTATAGTATACATGATTAGGGTATAATACATGTTTACAGTGTTTGACCAAATGTTGTTTACGGTTAATAAATTCACGTCCCGGGATGGACCAACCTAGGGTCGACCAACCCTGGTTAGACTACAATAGAGCGCCCTCACGGAAGAAATAAATAAAAAATACTGTTTAACAAACACCTTGGAAACTATATTGATTATAAATTATATTTTAAAACACTCAGGGGGTTGGTGGTCGGGGAGGTTAAAACAAGGATAGATCATTCTAAAACAACCCTGGGACTGTCCGGATCATTCTAAAACAACCCTGGGACTGTCCGGATCATTCTAAAACAACCCTGGGACTGTCCGGATCATTCTAAAACAACCCCAGGACTGTCAACCCCCGGGACTGTCCACCCAGGGACTGTTTCTAACCCTAACCCTAACCCTAACCCTAACCCTAAACCTAACCCTATCCACCCAGGGTTGGTCGACCCTGGGTTGGTCTACCCCGGGACTGTCCACTACGAGTAGAAAGTCATGTGGGTATTTCCATTCCTGCTATGTGTATATGAACATCTTTCATGTTCATTACAAAAAGAAATATTAAAAACAGTTATTGTCTGAAAATTAAAGAAAATGCAGACATAGGGAAAAGGGACGTGATAGATACTAACTTAACCACTCGCCATACTCTCCAGGCACTTGTAACTACAATTTACACATTTGACGGTTCTCCTCCCACGCAGCCGCCAACACAGACACTCCCATTCATATCGTCGCTGTTTTGACATACCGGCACATCACAACAGAAATAAGTAAAGAGATGTGCCGGTATGTCAGAACAGCGACGATATGATACATATTTTCGTTCTTGGCGCGCACTAAATATACTCCTAAGGTCTGACTTACCGGGTTGGTCACTTATATCACATGTTGTGCGTTTGGCGGCGCTCTTCAAAACTCACCCGCAAACTCCGACCCTCCAAACACAATCACCTATCTGTGCGGTAATATTATAATGAATCTTTCATTCCGGTGTGGGGTGGTTCTCGCGGGAGTTTGCAGCATGTGTGAAAAGCGCCCTCTTCTGTGGATTGATATAGTGATGTTTCATCGGTGACATGAAGGGAGCCCTTACAAGCAGTTGTGATAATGCTGCTTCGAAGCATGTTTATTGATAACAACCCGCACAGGGACAAGAAGCTTAAGTGGCTTAATACAAAATAGTGTTCCTTTTGTCACTTTGTGATTCAAATGCTACTGTACTTCGACTTACATTGCATTTCAATTTGTAAAAAAATGAGCAGAAAACGTTGCACCGGTAATACATCCTGTAACTGTAATCCAAAATGATTTTTCTCGGCAATCGACATCGGATACTTCATCTCGGTATGTCGCAAGTGAAACCTGTATTTCGGCATCCGACAATCGGTGCTCGTACGGAGAGTCGAATTGTTATTTAATCTCCCATGGTTCGATTGATTTGATAGTACGGATAATTCAAACTGTATTACTAATATTTGAAATTTGTCATTGGTTTTGCGAAATATCTTTTCACCACACCATGGTATATGCCATAGTTATAACCAATTTCACTGCTTCCAAGTCCTAGCTGAGTCGAATGTCCTTTGGGAAACTAGAAGCGGGAGGGAAATGCGAAACCTTTATAACCTTCCTCGCAATGAAATGCCGTAAACTTTCAGATAAAAATAGGTCGTCTATGTCGAAGAATCCTCCCTGCAAGTATTATTTTCTGTACATATAATACTTGTATGTAGTCTTATTAGAACGCTAAACCCACACAAACATTACCATAATCAAAATTTAATTTCCAATCACAAACAAATCTGATCTCAAAGCGCAATTGACTCTCACGGGAGAAATAAGCATGAATAAATAAATAAACGAAATATTTTCAGCAGTTTACTACTTTACATCACAATACTCGTATACAATATTTGAATTAGAGATCGGCTGGATTTTCAATCAAAAATAAATTTAATAATGGACGTGCAAAACCTGTCGTGTAAACACCAATTGCGATCCAATGCTACTATAAAGTGTACAAAGTCATCCATTGTAATGTGTCAAAAAAGATTGGGAAAAATCCATTATGGCTGAGAAATGTTTGAACGATTTAATTTGCTAAAATCAACATGCAATCAAGAACTCTTTCTAACATTCGTATCACATGTTAGGTTGAGAGCAAGATACGTACTTACTTGAACTACGAGTAAATTCCTCAACTGAAATATTAATAATATATAACTATTCTTTTGGTGATTTCTATCCTCGATATATAATTGTAATGTCGACGAATACATATGAATATAGAATAAAGGAACATTATAAATGATAAAATAAAAAATAAAAATAAATCTTTTAAAAACCAAAATAAAATGACAGATGTTATCGAAAATAAAATACGAATTTGAAAACAGCACACATAATGATCAAATTAAAAGAACAGCATCATACCGTGTTTATTATTTAGGCTATATGGCACACTGATACAACAAATGTATAATGTAAAATAGTATTCCCTTTAGTGTAAACGTTTGGTAATCAATAGTAGCCCAAGCAAAATTCTAAGTATGATTGCTTTGTACATGTAGCAACACCTTGAATGGACTTTTGAACAGTTATTTAATTGAATATGCATATGGAAAAATAAATTGCAAATCAATATCCTGATGTTGCAGCAAGAATACATTTTGTCTCTGTCTACAAGGAAATGGCATGAGAACAGTGATTGAAAAATAGTAATTTAACGCGCAGTGAGAATAACATAAAATATTTGATTTGATGTCACTTTCAAACATTTTTTTGAAAATCAAATGATCATCTCTTATTACTTTAAGAACTGATAGGTCTATTTTGAAACTGAGCTTAACAACATATATAGGTATATGAGTTCAATTTAAACCCTAAGGTCCACTCGTACCACCTATATAGATCATTTGGGAATATCTTATGGTTTAGATTTTTCCATTTTAATTCTAGTTCATCTGTCACCAAATGAACAGGTGTAAGCTAGTTCACCTTTGGTGAACTAGCCAAAGTGGACCTACAACGTATGCCTTTAACATGCTGGATATTAAACCATGTGATAAAATCCAAGGATATGCATGTTTGCATGTGTATGATACTTCTGACCGATGTAATAAAGACAAGCACGATAACCCACGCAAAACATGCAATCTAAGGAAAAATCCACTCCTCATAATGTACCTTCCGGTTTCGTCACTAATACTTGCAGCAATGCTAATATCCATTATAACAGGATGCAGCAAGATTTGCACTTTTTTGGACATATTTGAATATCTTAAAGGTGAACCAAAATGGTGATTCAAGTATGCTTTACTCGATAGAGCATTTTTAGAAAAATAAAATGTAAAACGAATTACTATTAAATATTGTCCAGGGAAAAAGATATACATAAAACCAATCATAATTGCCAGTGTTTCTTTTTTGAGTGTTAGGATAAACTATATGCGGATCACGCGTTACTACACAGGTGTAACTCAGCTCGGGTCTAACCCACTCGGGTTCACCTGGGACTCAGTCGATAGGTCTAAAAAGCAATAAAGGTTATCAGTGAATGCTTCTGTTATCGACCTATTGAGGTTCCGTGTGCGAGTCTGAGTAACACCTGCCATCGTCAGTATGATACAATTACAAGCTTTAGAAACTCTTTAATTTGTTTCCTGGTCAATATTAAAGGGTAATTCTTTTTGTATTTTGTTTAAACAATTTTTCCAATTTAATAAAACATAAATGAATCACCATCTTGGTTGACGTAAACGACGAAACCAGTGTTAAAAGTCACAATCTTTCAAAATCTTATACTTTTTTTTTAAATTTCAAAAGTGTATTTAGAGCAAATTCATTGGACACGTGACTATAAGTGAAGGCGCCCATGTTAATCGCTGCATGCATTACGTCATTTATACATGCAGTCATCGATGAGTTTTGAAGATCAGGGTTACCAGCCGTATTCTATATGATATACACCTAGCACATAAAGTCCCTGCCCAGGTGCTTTGAGATTGGCTAATTCAAAATATATGATCGGTACCAAAAATATGAGATATACATTAAATGAGCACATTTCTTCTCCGCAGTTTGATAACTCATTCAACAAAATCGAATGGATACTTTTAAAGTTATGTCGATTTCAATGACCGCGCATGCAACAGAAATGTTGCACTAGGTATAGGAATCATTGATTTGTGTGTGATTACTGTCATAACTGTGTGCTATCTGAACGAGACAGATGAATGGGTCTTTAGTGATAACCGCAATGTGCGGGACAAAGGGTGTATCTGGCTGTGAAGAATACAGGTCTTAGCTGATAAGCTGTGAGTTTTTCAGTGCGTAAATCCATAGACGGGTAAAACATCGATTTTTACCGTCTATGGTAAATCACACACAAATCAATGATTTCCTATACCTAGTGCAACATTTCTGTTGCATGCGCGGTCATTGAAATCGACATAACTTTAAAAGTATCCATTCGATTTTGTTGAATGAGGTATCAAACTGCGGAGAAGAAATTTGCTCATTTAATGTATATCTCAGGTTTTTGGTACCGATCATATATTTCGAATTAGCCAACCTCAAAGCACCTGGGCAGGGACTTTATGTGCTAGGTGTAGGTATAACATTAATGATCAACATTCCTGAACTTCCTTGGTCAAATGTAGGCCTACCCCCATACCCTGGAGAGCTAAACAGAGAATATAAATTCGTCAAAAATGTGGTCTTATGTTGACAAATTAAACATCTGTCATGGAAGGTTCGTCAGTTAAGAAATATTTTGTAATGCTAAACAATTATTTTTTAATGATTAAAGACCAATTAGTAGTATTTTTAATTAATTTCAGCATAGCAAATATGTTCACAACTCATAAATATTTGACTTTCAATGACTTCGTGACTTACATTGGTTACCGATCAGATCTCGCATTATCTACAAGATTCTTCTGATAACATTTAAATGTACTCGAGCTCTTGCTCCTATGTATCTGCAAGATCTTATTCAACAATACGAGCCCACTCGCAATCTTCGTTCTGGCTCAAAATATCTTCTTGCGCATGTGTCTTCACCTTCTACTTCATATGGTCGCCGTTCTTTTCAAGATGCTTCTGCTGAACTTTGGAACAATTTACCATATCATGTTAAATCCGCCAAAACTCTTGAACAGTTCAAATCATTGCTAAAAACTTACCTATTTAATGTTAATGTTTAATTTATTTTTGTTTTGTCTTTTGTTACTCATGTTACTGTGTGTTTTTGTTTGTTTGTTTGTTTGTTTGTTTGTGATAGCGCATAGGGACTTAATTGTGTTATGCGCTCAATAAGTATGGTTTTATTATTATTATTATTATTAAATGAATGAATGACAAATTAATAAAATTAATAGAATAATTTTTTTAATCAATAATTAGTCATTTAATATGAATAACAAATTAAATGGCAATTAAATGACTAATCTTAATTTTGTCATTTCAATTGTCATTCATTAATTTGGCATTAAAAGTTAAATATATTTCAGTCAAGGAAATATTTGTTACGATGGAAATTAACTAGAAACACTCTAATTTGTACTTTTAGCACAAATAAATGGGCACCATAACAAAATATTTTTTGAATCAAACACCTGCCATTTCTTATGACAAGTTTTTAATTTGTCAAATAAGACCACATTTTAGACGAATTAATATTCTCTGTGTACCATACACGCATTCAATTTTTCTCATAAACAATTTCATGACCAAACGATGTGGTTCATTTTCATATCAAATGCCAATTCGTTATTAAGTTTAACACGGTTAAGGTGGTTAATCAAATGGATATCCATTAACTGTTCAAAACTATTCTTGCAAACAACACTTATCGAAAGTGGGGTAAATGTGATGTAATAAGCTGATAAGTCTGTAGGGATACTTTAATAAAATAATGTTTACACTTTCCATGCGGCAGGCGTCTGCAGACGACATTCCAAAATTTCACAAAATGTTTCAAAAATGTTAAGATTATTGAATTTCATTACCATTATTTGGAATCACCTTCTTCCGGCATTTGTTTCCATTATTAATACCTCACTATCCACAGGCACTTTTCCTATGGCACTTAAGGTTGCCATTGTCAAACCACTCTTAAAGAAACCATCATTAGACAAGAACATGCTTAAGAACTACCGTCGAGTATTTTACACAGCATTTTTAAGCAAAATCATTGAAAAAGCTGCTTTGTCATGTGTAAATAATCATGTTAGTGAGAATGATCTACGCCAGAAGATGCAGTCAGCGTATAGGCCCAAGCACAGCACGGAGACAGCATTATTAAAAGTGAAAAGTGATATTGTGTGCGAAATTGACAACCGGCGTGCTATTTTTCTTGTATTATTAGACCTATCAGCAGCTTTTGACACGATTGATCATGATATCCTAACTAACAGATTGTCAAATGATTTTGAGGAAATGTTGTGAGCTGGTTTCGTTCGTATCTCTATCGATGTACATGCAAGGTTAACATTGCCAATGAGTTTTCTGATTCGCATGTTCTCAACTTCGGTTTGCCTCAAGGATCTTGTGTTGGCCCTCAGATGTTCTCTTTCTACACATATCCGATTGCTGATATAATCATACGTTACAAACACATAAAGTTCCATTTTTACGCTCATTTGACCCAAATAAGTCAGGGGATGCTGACCATGCTCTTGTTATGTTATCTGCGTGCATTGAGGATATCAAATCTTGGATGTCGCAAAATATGCTTTGCTTGAATAGTGATAAACAGAATTTGTCATTGCAGCCAACCCAAGAGCCTTAAAGTCACTATGCAACATCTCACTTCGTGTTGGTGATATTGAGATCAGACCGTCCCCCCCCCCCCCCCCCCATGTACGCAATATTGGTGTTGAATTTGACTGCCATTTAAACACGTCTCATCATGTTACTAACATTTGTCGCAGTTTGAATTTTCACCTTAGGAATCTTTCTCGTATTCGGATGTTTATTGATGAAACAACATGTCATCACGCCATACGCGCACTTGTTACATCGCGGATTGACTATTCCAACTCTCTCTTACAGGGATCTTCTGCGAAAGATATTAAACGGCTACAACGTCTCCAAAATCGAGCAGCCAAACTCATTTATAATGCTAAAAGACGTGATCATACAACTCCTCTTCTCCACAAGTTACATTGGCTGCCTGTTAAAACGCGCATTGAGTTCAAGATCCTGACTATTGTATATAAATGTTTCAATGATGGAGCGCCTTCTTATTTTAAGGACCTTACTAGTACTTATGTACCTAAAAGAAGTGGTCTTCGTTCTGCCTCTGACACTCGGATTCTCACTGTACCTAAAACTCGTCTCACTACCGCCAAGAAAGGATTTTATGCCACCTGCCCATTTTTGTGGAATAATTTAACGCGTCACACCAGGCATGCCTCATCACTGACTCAATTTAAGAAGATGTTAAAAACTCACTTATTTCACCGTCATAGTGCGAGTGATGTTTAACACTGTTATTTTTAATTTTATGTTTTAATTTTGTTAAGTACTGTGGTACCATTGTATAATGTGTAAGAGCGCTATATAAATGCTCATTGTTATGTTATGAGAAATGCATTGAAATAAGTACAAACATGCCTAGTATTGTAAGTACTGGTTCAGTAATCCTTGAGATAGGCCTTCAAATTTGGAAAAGGTTTCTGAAAAATCTGTTTTCTATATGAAGAGCTGATTTGCAAAAGAGCTTACGTCTACTTTTTCAAAAATGAGTTATAACCGGCAATATATAGCATTTTAGTAGTACATGTAGTTTCTAGCAATGTGGATAATTTATTGAAAAAAAACTCCCATGTTATAATAATTCAATACAGAAGTCCGAGTTGTTATGCAAAAGGACTTCCGTCCAAGAAAAATGTTTTGCATAAGGGCTGAGGTGCATAAAACTGTCATCTAATATAAAATACTGCCCTCAATAGTCTATAAGTCACAATGCAAAGACAAGTAAAAAATCAAAAGGGAATTCTTGTTCCTGTTTTGTTCCTGTTTTGTCCCCTCCCAACGCCCCGCCAGCGATTTTCTTTTTAATAACCAAGCCTGGCATCAACATCATCATCCCTCACGCCACAGTTCGATTAATAAATACTTTTGCGATCTTTGACTCTTGCTATGAGATGGGCGACGAGCTGTCAATTTGATTTTGTTATTGTCATCAGATAGGGGAGCACTACACCAAATCTTTTCTTAAAAGGTGGGAAGGCATCAAGGGTAACTGTCTCCAGTCTCAAATAATAAAATGCTCATGAAAAATGCTTCCGACATTGTATACTTAGTGTAAGCTAACTAAGCAGTAGTTGATTTAAAAGAAAATCAAACTAAGTGAAAGGCTCTTGCTCGACAATATCTCTGTCGTGGCAAAACTGATTAGATTATGTGTTGTTAAAACAAACAACATTATTGAATTTCTGATCTTGAAATTCCTATTTTGTCTTATCTCACAAAATATATTATGTTGATGATTCTATGTCAAACGGTAAATGCTTCCGATTGAGACTCGATAAAAGCTGGCTCTTTATTCGACATTTAAAATGATAAATTTCCAAACTAGGAAATGATATCTTATTAAAATCTGACAGATTAAAAATGTCTTGCTGAATGTTGTTTAGGCCTAATGTGCTTTATTCCGTATTGGACTAAAAAACACGCGGCATTGAAGTGTTCTAGACTTTGAACATGTATTGCTCATATTAAACTTATATGAGATGGCAGTAGGTCTATTTATCGTACGATAAATCAAAAAGCGAACTGGCTTAATGATAGTTATTTAAAACGATGACAGAAGGCATGTCTTGCCGTTCTTAAAACGATGATCGATGGAGGCGACTTGTTGTAATACACCCGGTAATTCATGACTATGAAACTTCAGGTTTATGAAACTGTTTGCTAAAAGAAAGCTCGCTTGCTTTCGTAACTAAGATGACTCTGGGAAAGTACAAAAAGAATCCAATACTGTGGACTAATACGGAAAACCAAATGCCATTCTAGACTTAGAGTGACTTATATACAATGAGCTTTGTATATGTCTTCTTAACATTCCTAACTTAAAATGTCCTCTCCCTTGAGTTTTAGCTGCTAGGGAGGAGACAAATAAGTTGACAATGTCCTATAGAGTAAAGGCCCACCATGTTTAAGGTAAATCTATAGTGACGGCATGCAGAGTAGCGTGAGGACGATGTTATTGATACTGGGCTTGGTTACTAATAAAAAAAATCGCGCCCCGCCACTCACTGTATATTTCGGCGATATTGTTTTAATGCATCCATGTGTTTATGTATCCCACTAGAAAGAACTCAACTAGTGCTGAGAACACCACATCACCAACCCACACATTTAACGATGCTTTTCAAAAGATGAACGGTTGTGCTTATAAAGGCAACTGTATAACTGCCTCTCCTCCCCCATTTAAAAGTAGGCTTTTAGCAAGCTTAATTCAGGTATCTTACAGATGAGGTTCTACTGTGCAAACCTGCAAGTAAAGTATCAAGTCAATATTGGCAATTTTTGGAATCTTTAATAATCTGCTTTGGATACATCATTTAAGCCTGGCCCCGCTAGCTCATACCCACATGTTCAGCCACACTGTAATACAATAAGTATTATTTTTGTTAATTTTAAATTGCGTGTACCATTAAAGTCATTTGTTCATTCCATTTTTGATTTGGTGAATTTTTTTCTTCGTGTGGTAAACTGTCTGTGTGCATTTTATTGAAATGTTTTGCAAATGGGCTTACATCCACTTTGTTGAAAAATTGAGAACGTAATATCAAAATAAATAAAAGGATTGATTTGAAAAACATACTGTATTTATTTGATTGGTATACTTTGTACCTCTTTCAATATACACATAATATTTCAAAGCATCAATCACACTAGTACAGTCCAGAATACGTTTATGCTGTTTTTTCAAAATCACTATTAAAAATGGGTGTAAGCCCTTTGCATAGAAATCTTTTTGTAAGGTGTGCCTCTCAGCTTGCCGATCGGGTCCACTTTTAAATTAAAATTTAGTCAGCATAGAATTGGTGGCGCTATACTGTTAAGGCGTGATTGTAGCAGACGATGGTAGACACGAACGGCCGTTAATTTTGAATTTCCATTGCTTTCAATGTAACAATGGATTTTGCCCGGGATTTTGATTATTTGACCCCATAAAATTCATCACACGTTGGAACTAAATTATTTCATCCAAAAACCGCTAGAGTTGGATAACCAACTCCAGTGTCAGTATCATTTTTGACAGCCGGCTGTGTGTAAATCTACCGAATGCACAGCGCCACCAATTCTATGCTGACTAAATAATGACGTCAAACGCGTCATACGCCGGTCACCGACGCATTCCAGACGATTATCATAATTTATTCAAATATGCAAAAGGGACCGTTTTCGCTACGTACGTTAGTATAGGACTTTCCTATCCCAAAATTAATAGTATCCCTGATAAAACCTCTAGAATCGCACGATTATTCAGTACTCAGTATTTCAAAATACGTCATCAAAGCGATAGACACAAGAGCGCAACATAAACACATCATTTCTTTTTGATTGGTAAAATCCTGAAAATGTTTTAGGACCATGAAAGTAAGTAAAAAAAGTTGGTTTGGGGGAGTCATGGGGGTGCACGGTAACCCCCCCCCCCCCCCCCTACGGAAAGCGGTACTACGGCTCCCCCTCCCCCACCCCGTATAGGCTTACGATACTGTGGATACCTTAACAGCTGCTGGAGAGGGGGAGGGGCGGGTAAACTTAGTTTTCATTTCACTAAATGATTGTTATATTCAATGATTGGTAGTGGCGTAATAAGGTGTGTGGTCTAGGGTAGGCGAGATTAAAAACATTTCCCCCAGAAAACAAATGCCCTGGTGGAAGAAATAGAGCATATGACGCTCATGGGTTTTAGCAATTTCCCCAAATGTTGTAGTGTTGGCAACTATCCTGATCATTCACAGTAAATTTGACTTTTTAACATAAGTCATATCTTGAAATATCGACATCTGACGAGAGAACGCCATAGGAACCCAGACTTACACTTTCCGCACGTTTATCCATAAACCTTGGCTATGACGGACCCTTTTCGTCACTGTTGTCTTCTTTTTCAAAACGAAATTTTACAAAGCTATTACAGATTATAATGTGTTACAATGTTTTTGAAACACTTGGATTCTTTTGGTGTCTCGGGGGGGGGGGGGGGGGGGGGGGGGGGGGGGGGGGGGGAATAAACAAATTACGATGACAATGCACCGTCGGGACATCTGTATAACAATGCCTTCATTAGAAGATTCAGCGCGAATATCTATTATGTGTATACGTTGATTTACTAACACGTCCTTCAATTACATACAATTTTCCTTTCGGTATAAGCACGAGAGAAATAAAATACATTTGTATATCAGTTGAAATGTTATATAGATGTTTACACAGTATTCTGTCACTCGTACATTGATGTAATTTTTAATTTAATTTACATCGAGTAAAACCTTACAGAGGATTTATAATAGTCAAACCCTCACTCTAATGCATACACTTTCTCTCCTACTCTTCAGAGTATGTTGGCTAAGCTCTCTCGATATATCATCAATGACCTCCAGATATTATTTTTCTTCTCTTATTTTTTGATGTTATTCTCTATGTTTGGGTGTTTATCCTATTCCTAGCTGTCCAATGCCACTTTCATTGGCTTTTTTACTAGCCCAATTGTGTTTACTTGTATTTTTGATTATTTTCTGAGTAGCAGTGAACCAATTGATTGGACCATCAGAGCTCTCTGTTGAGAGTTACGCGTTTGATTTGTAATCACTCAGTTCATTAACTTTGTTAATATCTGTTGGGCTATTGTTCACATTTGCTCTTTATTATACACACACAAAAAAAATGCCGAGGTCTGAATCAAATTTGCTGCTATTCAAAGCAATCAAGCATGTGTGGATAAGCGGTGAACTCGTGTCGGTGATCATTGCACTACAGAATAACGATTAAGCAGAGGAGCAAACAATATGCACTCTAAATCTGAGTTGGAAAGCTCTTTTGTTTCATATTGTTAAATACTTACACCCTATAGGTGTAGAATATATTCATAAGTGCAATGATAATAGTATCCATTCATCCCCCGGGATTCATCCATCTAATAAAAAAGTAATATTCCAATATGCACCCTAAATCTGAGTTGGAAAGCTCTTTTGTTTCATATTGTTAAACTAACTTACCCCCTATAGGTGTAGAATATATTCATAAGTGCAATGATAATAGTATCCATTCATTCATCCCCCGGGATTCATCCATCTAATAAAAAAGTAATATTCCAATATGCACTCTAAATCTGAGTTGGAAAGCTCTTTTGTTTCATATTGTTAAATACTTACACCCTATAGGTGTAGAATATATTCATAAGTGCAATGATAATAGTATCCATTCATCCCCCGGGATTCATCCATCTAATAAAAAAGTAATATTCCAATATGCACCCTAAATCTGAGTTAGAAAGCTCTTTTGTTTCATATTGCTAAATACTTACACCCTATAGGTGTAGAATATAATATTCATAAGTGCAATGATAATAGTATTCATTCCTCCCCCGGGATTCATCCACTTAATAAAAAGTAATATTCCATATGGCAGCAAATATATTTTTCGTACCAAAAGCAGGAATGAAATACCAGATACATTATTTTGTTTAACAACACACATTACGTTGTCAGTGTGAAGTGAAGATGTTTTAAAGGTGTATGTTCTGATCACTTTTTTAAGCTATGATTTTTTTTCTTCACATTAAGTATTTTGATATCAGAAGAATCACCATATTTTTTTCATTATGTCTGTAAAATCTTAGGTTCCAGAAATGCTTCCTTTAGAAATTTTTCATTCGCAACCTGGGTGTTGTTTTTGATACTCAAATGTCCATGTCCACCCAAGTCGCTTCTTTGTCACGCAGCATCACCTTTCATCTCCGCAACATCTTCCGTATACGCCTTCAAAGACTACAGAACTGGGCAGCCAAGATCATTTTCTGTGCAGCTAAGCAAGATCATGCATCTCCATTGCTTCAACAACTACACTGGCTGCCTGTCAAGAAGAGAGTACACTACAAAGTGATGGTGTATGTTTACAAGTGTCTTGCTGCCGGTTTGGGTCCAGAATATCTCGCGTCCTGCCTCACATTATACATCCCAGGCAGGGAAGGTCTTAGATCTGCTATCGATGCCACACGCTTACAGGAGCCCAAACTACAGTATCGCTCTCTCAAGTCAGCTGCTGACAAGGCTTTCTCCTTTGTAGCCCCTAAGTTATGGAACAAACTTCCAGTCTCTTTACGCACTTCCATCTCCTTGCCAGTGTTCAAAAAAGGGCTGAAAACATATTTGTTTTCAAATATATAATGTGCTTGTATCATATTGCATTATCCTGTATACACCATCTTGTATCTATTTTTTATTGTTGTATTTTTTCATGCATTGTTGTATTTAATGCGCTGTGATCATTTGAAATGGCGCTATATAAAAGCTTATTGTATGTATGTATGTATGTATGTATGTAAATATTATAGGTTAAAATGTGGTGAATTACTGCCAAAGGTTGTTAACCACCCGCACGTTTGTGTACTACTCAATGGGCAACTTTCTTGTGACCTTGTGCTCCTTTAATAAGAACCATTGGGGTTATTCAACTCAAACTTTGGATTGCGACAATTTTTAGGATGACCTTTCATGTAAAATAGAAAACATCTATTTTAAAATCGGGCCAGCAATCAGAAAATCTACATTTAATAAATGTGTTATGTACTTTAGTGTGTTATTTTGAGTGGAAAATTGCACGTTGTAGGACGCGGACTTCAGTTGCAAAGCCCCTTTCACCCACTTTTTTCAAGTAATCAATCAAAACAATTTTTTTTATAGATATGATGGATTTTCCCTGAGACGAATATACCTGAAGGGATAAGAAGCACTATTCATTCCTTTTATGTGCAGCGATCCATGTCTAACACGGTATTGGTATTATAAATAGTTTAATTTGTAGCACGACCTCATTATGTGAGTTACCGCGCTATTTCAAATTAATTGTTATCCAAACGTGTGTTACGATATTCTTAACAACCTGAACACACTGTAGTACGGGACGGTCACCGACATACAGACTGTGATAAATTTCTAAAATTATTATTATTATTTATGACTTGGATTAGTGCATCCATGCACGCTAATTAATCAGACCTATACGAGCCACATTTCACATTATGAATAGCCAACCATACAATTGATAGATATTTCCCGGCCAATTTTAAAATGAAAATTATGTATGCAGCTCAACATTTTCTTCAGTGGCAATTCTGTTCAGAAATAAACTCCATTTTAGTAGAAAAAGTTGAAAATGGATACTCCCCTCCCCCGAGAACCAACATGCCATTTTGCACATATTTATATAATATAATGTTTTACATGTTCAAGTTTTCAAGTTCACGTGTTGGTTCACCGTGGGGGTGGGGGGGGGGGGGGGGGGGGGTGGAAGGGTTGCTATAGAGAACAAACGATTTATCATTGTCTTCTATGGAAAAATAAAAAATAAATGCGATATTGTTGACTTTTAAAAGTATGTTTATTTGTGTGTGTGTATATATTAACAAAGTTTATGAGCGTGTTTCTACTGGGGACTGGAAAGTTAACGCTAAGTTAACTTAACGGTAATCAACGCTAACTTTTTAATCCCCGCCCCCCGTTTCTACTCGCGAAAAGTTACAGCTAAGTTTATATGTGTCCTAATCGATAGGCCACGACATTTGACCTTTTGTTATACCAACAATGCCGCCCCACCTGAAAGAGACCGCCTTGTCTTTTAATATTGCATGTTAACAACGATAAGCGCTAAGCGATGTTAGCGATAGATTTAACGGGTGGCTGTTACCGTTATGCAACTCAGCGGTTATTACCGTTAAGTTCTCCAGTAGAACATACTCTATGAGCGTGTTTTCACTGCAAAGTTAACGCTAAGTTAACTTAACGGTAATTACCGCTAACCTTTTAATCCCACCCCCACCCCCGTTTCTACTCGTGAAAGGTTACCGCTAAGTTTAAAAGCGTCCTAATCGATGGGCCACGACATTTGACCTTTTGTTATACCAACAATGCCACCCCCACCTGAAAAAGACTGCCGCACAATGCGTAGAATCCTGCGTGTACGTGTATACTTCCGGGTCACACAAATTTAGCGTTAAGAGTTAACAGGTGGCTGTTTCTACTGGGAAAGTTAGCGTTAATTACCGTTAACAAACCTGGTTTGTGAAGGTTTTTGCGGTTACAAAACTTAGCGTTAATTAGCGTTATCTGGCTGTTTCTGCTGGGCAACTTAGCGGTAATTACCGTTAAGTTCCCCAGTAGAAACCTCTCTTTACTTTTGTGACTTAATATGACTAAATTTAAAATCATGTGTCATTTTTAGAGCCCTAGGGCTGATTCCCATTAAAATCCATAGAGGTCCTTCAATTGATAACGAAACACTCACAACTAGTTCCATTGAAATTGTTTAAAACATAACATTCTAAACAAAGTAAAACGATTCGAGGATCAAAAATAGTAATGAAGAACGATAAAGAATTTCTACAATCACTAGTATAAGATTAACGAAAAAAAGTATAACAAGAGAAAGAAAGAACACGAGACTCACTGATATTCGAACTCCGAACATTCTGATTATATGTTGCATTCTATAAATATAGACCCAAATAATAGTTCAACGTATCATTTTTACCACTAAATGGGAAGATAAAATGCTTTAAATGTCTAGTTTTGTGCGTTTTTCATATAGTGTTCTCGCCCAAAAGTTGATTTGAAACAATTCTAGACATGAATTTCGTTAAAAGTTTGCTATCGATTAACATTCGAAGCCAGTCTTCGGTCATTGCACCATGGGGGTTACATGATGTGTACATGGAGAATTGGGTAATTTTAACATTTGTTTGTGTTTTTACAAGAAACATGGCGATAACCTTGACTATTCCAAGCTCGTCGGATATGTAGTCTGTTCAGAGCAGTCGTTTGGATGGAGAATCAAGCAGGGTACCCTACCTATTGTCTACACTTTTAGAGAGATTATGTCTTGATATTTTTTCAAAAAGCGCTCTAAAAGGTACCGTTTCATTATTTTGTGTTCAAAAATCGGATTATCATCATTTTAATACAGTAAGGTAGAAAAATAAAACGTAATGCTATTGTTTATAGTAGTAAAAAATTCGTAAATTATTCATAAATTTTAGTTCAATCGTACTAACGTTTTAATCGTCCAGAAAACCACTTCCTAAGATATCAAGTATTTTTGGTCATAACATAATCCAGTGTTAGAGGGTAGTCTCTCAGATAAAATGTCAGCATATAGCCGATAGCAGCTAGTAAGTTTTTATGCCAGCCTCATCCGCCAACAGTGAATATTTTACTGCTTTATTTGCGGTGTATCAGGTGCATGTCGAAGTTCGGTGGTCCGTATCGCTCGCTTCTGGTTTCCAGATGGGTACGAGACTAATAATGGGTACTGGATTTAGTAGCAGCTTGATATGACGTCATATTGCCTCAGCGAATAACGAAAAGTTATTTATTACATTTTCATGAATACTACAACATATCGGCAGCATTAATATGATGATGTTGAGAGTTGAGTACAGGATGTGGCTATGTGAGCTGTTTCTGTAATTTAGTTATGGATTCAATACGATTCTGGTTGCTAGTTGCATCGCTACTTTATGGCTTCGAAGTAGAAACTCTTCGCGATGGCTTATCTGGGAGTAAGTACAAAACTGAAATGTCATTTTTATGAATCTAGTTATGAAGGTCATCAATAAGCATCGTATTTGACCGAAATATTAATATTAGCGAGTGATGAGTAACTATGCCTGTATCAGGTTAATACAACGTTTGATCAGTAACTATGCATGTATCAGGTTAATACAGGGTGAGTCAAAAAAAGTTTACCCTAATTGAAAAAAAAAATCAAAAAATATATTTCTATCCACAAAATCAAGGCAAACAAAACTTTAAATGATTGCGCCATTTCTTCGCTACCATCTGGAAAACAAATCACGCTATTTGATGATACTGTTAAGTAAATATGACTTTTTCTGTACAGGAGCTGTTTTTTCACCAAAAACACGGTTTTTAATTTCAAGCTTAACGAGCTTAATAATGTTTACAGGAGTATGATGTAAAGTATTACACATCTTGTTTATTAAAAGAATTAAGTAGACAATAGACTTGTTCAAAATTATCTCCTAATAGATTAAAACAATAGACAGCTTTAAGGTCACATTTACCACACTTTAATCATTTCATAACAAAGGAATTGATCCTTTCGCTGTCGGTATTGTAATTTTTTATTGGTCGTATCTTATGAAATATAATGGTCAAGATCTGGAAGCGTGTTCGGACGTTAAATTGGTCACTTTTATTCAAAACAGCGTAAAATAAGTTTCCCTCAACCAATCTAAACCAGATAAAATTTATATTAAAGCTAATTGATTTGTCTTTATACCGTAGTAACTTGTTTTGAAAACAAACGAATACCTTTTTCTACAAAAATCGCTGAAGTTGAGTAAACTTTCTTTTTGACTCACACTGTACAACGTTTGATCAGTAACTATGCCTGTATCAGGTTAATACAATGTTTGATCAGTAACTATGCCTGTATCAGGTTAATACAACGTTTGATCAGTAACTATGCCTTTATCAGGTTAATACAACGTTTGATCAGTAACTATGCCTGTATCAGGTTAATACAACGTTTGATCAGTAACTATTCCTGTATTAGGTTAATACAACGTTTGATCAGTAACTATGCCTGTATCAGGTTAATACAACGTTTGATCAGTAACTATGCCTGTATCAGGTTAATACAACGTTTGATCAGTAACTATGCCTGTATCAGGTTAATACAACGTTTGATCAGTAACTATGCCTGTATCAGGTTAATACAACGTTTGATCAGTAACTATGCCTGTATCAGGTTAATACAACGTTTGATCAGTAACTATTCCTGTATTAGGTTAATACAACGTTTGATCAGTAACTATTCCTGTATTAGGTTAATACAACGTTTGATCAGTAACTATGCCTGTATCAGGTTAATACAACGTTTGATCAGTAACTATGCCTGTATCAGGTTAATACAACGTTTGATCAGTAACTATGCCTGTATCAGGTTAATACAACGTTTGATCAGTAACTATGCCTTTATCAGGTTAATACAACGTTTGATCAGTAACTATGCCTGTATCCATGTCTAAACCACTTCACCATATTCCGGGTCATTTCGGTGTATTTACTTTTCGCTCGTTGGTTTTATTGACATAAATCCTTACAAACGGAAATGGGCGGAGTAGTTTTTTGGAGATCTGTCAATATAAACGGCCGTTAATATGAGAATCAATGACTTCAATAATGGTGAACTGGTACGGTCATGGGGTACAGAAGTTAGCAGAACTTAAATTCAAAATCTTTTAAAAAGATTATTTCAGTAAATTCCACGCGGCGGTGAACGGAGAGGGTGTGGGCTTGCTGAAGTATACATAACTTGAATTCAAAATCTCTTTAAAAAATTGTGTCTATCAACTCCACGTGTCTTAGAATCAAGAGGGGGGGGGGGGGGGTTACGGAAGATTACAAAACTTAAATTCAACCTTAACGATTTGGTAAAGATCATTAGTGTCAACTCCACGTGTCTTAGAATCAAAAATGTCTTTTTAAATACTATTTATATCATGTTAGACCCCGCGCCGTTCGGAGAGCGGGGTTTACGGAAGTATGCAAAACTTAAATTCAACCTTAAAGGTTTGGTAAAGTTCATTAGTGTCAACTCCGCGTGTCTTAGAATCAAAAATATCTTTTTAAATACTATTTAGATCATGTTAGACCCCGCGCCGTTCGGTGAGCGGGGTTTACGGAAGTATGCAAAACTTAAATTCAACCTTAAAGGTTTGGTAAAGTTCATTAGTGTCAACTCCGCGTGTCTTAGAATCAAAAATATCTTTTTAAATACTATTTAGATCATGTTAGACCCCGCGCCGTTCAGAGAGCGGGGTTTACGGAAGTATGCAAAACTTAAATTCAACCTTAAAGGTTTGGTAAAGTTCATTAGTGTCAACTCCGCGTGTCTTAGAATCAAAAATATCTTTTTAAATACTATTTAGATCATGTTAGACCCCGCGCCGTTTGGAGAGGGGGTTTACGGAAGTATGCAAAACTTACATTCAAAATCTTTTTTTGTTCTCATTAGAGCGTAATACGTTTAAAATTATATTTTTGATATTTATAAAAAAAAAGTTTTTTTCCGAATTTTGTTCCTACTAGCGAAAATTAGACCCTCATATTTTGGTCATTTCGATAAATATACATGATAAACTTGAAATCGTTTAAAGCAATCATTTATGTCTATGGCACGTGTCCGAGAAGCGCCAATGTCGCACAATCTTGTATTAAAAGACAGTGGGCCGGAGAAGATGTGCTTTTATACACAGCTCTATGGAATAAAATTTACATTATCGTCGATATCTCGGACAAAAAATCATTAATCAAAATGATATTTTTTCAAATTAACTTTTTGGGGCAGGGAATATGCGGAAATGGGCGGAGTAGTTTTTTGGAGATCTGTCAATATAAACGGCCGTTAATATGAGAATCAATGACTTCAATAATGGTGAACTGGTACGGTCATGTCAGGTTAATACAACGTTTGATTAGTAACTATGCCTGTATCAGGTTAATACAACGTTTGATCAGTAACTATGCCTGTATCAGGTTAATACAACGTTTGATTCGCTCGGCATCTGACATTACTCGTCTATTTGAGCCCAACTCCAACAAATTGCTTCAGTCTGCCTCTAGTCGCACTTTTTCCATTTCTGCTCCTCACATCTGGAACACTCTCAATGTCACCATCAGGGAATCGAACTCTTTAGGTATTTTCAAGAAGGCTTTAAAGAATCATTTATATCCAATCTAATTTGTCATTCTGCCATTAGTTTTCAGGTTTTTGTGTTACTGCTTTCACTGTATTTTACATTGTTTGTTTTTTCTGGGTTTTTTTCACACGACGT
>CM069443.1:25361955-25450259 GCA_035610835.1 Ophiura sarsii
TGCTGAGCAGTAAGCTACCACTGCCTCTAATGATGTGCCCGAAGTAGGCCAGCTTTCTTTTGATAAGCTCTCCTAGCAGTTGTCGCTTTACACCAAGTTCTTTCAGGATACTTATGTTGGTTCTTTTCTCCTTCCAGTTAACTCTTAACATTCTTCTCCAGATCCACATTTCAGCAGCCATTACGCGATTTTCATCTGCTTTGATTAGAGTCCATCCCTCCAGACCGTAAAGGAGCACGCTCCATACCAATGATTTACAATCTTTGTTTTTAGGTTTGTTGTGAGGTTGCGGTCATTCCATAGGTCCTGGAGTTCTATCATCCTTCCCTTGGCCATTCCGATTCTAGCTCTTATATCAGCTGTGCAACTGGCAGATGTGGTTTTCACAGAGCCTAGGTATTTGAAGCGACTGACTTGTTCAACATTCTCACCATCGATTGAGATATTATGCACAGGCTGTTCTTCTCCAGTTGTTAGAAGTTTTGTCTTTTTGACATTGAGCTTGAGATTTAGCTTCCTGCCTGCATCATTTACGGCTGTTGTTAGCCTCTCGATGTCTTCTTCAGAGGTTTCAAAAAGTGCAGTGTCATCGGCATATCTGAGATTTGAAATTGGTGTACCGCCTACTTTTATCCCATACTGGTTTACATCAGCGTCTCTCATGACTTTTTCTGTGTAGGAGACGAACATGTGTGGTGAAGCAATGCATCCTTGCCTCACACCTTTACCTAGGTTGAATTCATCTGTGTTTTCACCATTCCATCTGATCTTTGCCTTCTGATTCACATAGAGGGATTGAAGCAGTGCTACAAGATGTGCTGGAAATCCCATCTCTATCATTGCAGAGAAAAGCTTGATGTGGCTCACAGAGTCAAATGCTTTAGAATAATCTATGAACATGATGAAAGCTTTCTGACCTATTGCGATGATTTTCTCCATCAAGATCTGCAGACAAACCAGCATATCGACAGTACCCCTGCCTTTCCCGTAGGCGGCTTGCTCTTCTGGAAGTTCTTGGTCTAGTTTGGCTTTCAGGCGTAAGATAATGATCATCAGTAGCACCTTACTTGTATGGCTGATGAGGGCGATTGTCCTGTAGTTGGAGCACTGTTTGCGGTCGCCTGATTTGAACAGCATGACAAATTCTTGCACTTTCCAGTCATTTGGCCAGTCGCATTTGATCCAGATGCATGTACATAACTGATGTAGCGCTTTAATTCCGTGCTGGCCTGTTGATTTTATGAGCTCAGCAGGAATCCCATCAAGGCCTGGTGATTTCCCATCCTTGAGTTTCTTGACAGCATACATCACTTCATCCATTAGCGGTGGAGGTTCCATGTCATCGTCAAATGCTCTGTTCATTTTTGTCAGTGGTGTTTCTCCATCTGGACTTTCAAAGAGTGAGGCACCGTACTCTCTCCATCTGTTCATGATATTTGATGGTTCACTTATCACTGCTCCATCTGTGTTTTTTACACATGCTTGGTTTGATGGAGTGGATTTATTTCGGAGTGATCTGATCTGATTGAACATTGCTTTGGATTTTCCAGTTGCATCAAAGTCCTTTATTTGTAGACATTGCTCTTTAAGCCATACTGCCTTATCCCTTCTGATTTGTCTTTGAATTTCAGCACGCACTTCTTTATATCTCTCTACTTTGGCTGGTGAGATTTGCTTGCGTAGTTGACTTTTTTCCTCAGCTAGTTTCAACACTTCTTTGCTGATCCATGGTTTCTTTGGGGATCTTTTGACTCTTCCAAGTGTCTCCTCAGCTGTTTCAGATAAGATGGTTTTGTAAGTCATCCATAGTGATTCTGGAGATATGTTAGATGGGTCTTGAAGGAGAGCTTCTGCTTCAAATCGCTTTTCTGTCTCAGATTCAAACTTGGCTTTCGTAGTTGGGTCGTTGAGCATTTTCACATCCAGTTTGCCTTGTTTTCTCTTGTGTTTGTTACAGACTGGTTTTGCTCTCATCTTTCCTGCCAGTAGTAAGTGATCTGTGTCACAATCAGCACCAGGGTAGGATCGTACGTCTGTTATACTTGACTTCCATCTTTTGTTTATAAGGATGTAGTCAATCTGGTTTCTGTAGCAATCCCCAGGTGATTTCCAGGTGTATAAATTCCTCTTCCGGTGTTTGAAGCATGTATTCATTACAGCCAGGTTGTTAGCACAGCAAAATTCAGCTAGCCTGTCTCCTCTTTCATTTCTTTCACCCAGACCAGTGGCGTAGCCAGGTTTTTCTCAGTGGGGGGGCAAAGGGGGGGCCGGGAGTTTTGGTGGGGGGGGGGGGGGCAACAACCAAATTGAGGATTGAATTTCCTTGTGTTGTGAATAGGTTAGTCCCAAATTATTTCAACTGACATTTCCCACAGGGGGGGCAACAGGGGGGGCAGAGAACCCCACAGGGGGGGCAGCTGCCCCCCCTTGCCCCCCCTTGGCTACGCCACTGACCCAGACCAAACTTTCCAATTCCACATCTTTTGTCTTCTCCTTCTCCGATCTTTGCGTTCATGTCTCCCATAATTACACACACATCCCCTTTCTTTATGGTCTCCACTGCATTTTGGAGCTGCTCGTAAAATTCCTCTATAATGGCATCATTTAAAGTTTAGCAAAACAAAATAAAAGTTTAACCAACATTTTTTAACCAAACACTGTTGTTGGTTAAAACATAGTAACCAACAAATGATTAAAAATTGTAACCAACCACAGGTTAAAGTTTAACCAACAGCTGTTAGTTACGGTTTGAACCAACCAATTGTGTGGTTCACCTGGTAACCTCCCGTTGGTTAAAATGTTAACCAACATGGTTAAAGATTTTAAACTTTGTTCTGAGAGTGTACAGTGATGTTATGTGTAAACCGGCCTGATAATTGAATAGACACAACGCAGCTGCACGCATTTATCATCATCGTTTCCCAGCACCATAGTTCATGAGCATATACGAAAACTGATAAAGGATACGTGAAACAATTTACGTTGACTGTATCTGCTCTATGATTTGTGTTTTTTTTTTCCCCATTCATTTTCTTTTTCTTTCTATATTCTATACGATGGGGAGTTCCATCCATATGAAACAAGCCTGTATTGTAATGTAATGTAAACCAAGTTTCACTAGTTTAATAATTTATTCTGCTCCTACATTGTAGTTGAGCACTTTATCTAGTGATGGTTTCGCCTAATGTAATATATTCTATACATAGTTAAATAACATAATAATAATATATCAAACATACTGGTATCAATAAGTTACAAATATGAAGAAAAAAAACATGACTCTACCAGCGAACAGCATGTACCAACAATTACCATTTGCATGAAGATACGAGGGTCATTCAATAAGTTCCACCTCCTCACCCATAACTTCGCTAATATGAATGTCAGGCTCATGAAATTTGTCATGATCATAGCTCCGAATCATAGCTACACATTTATAGTAAATCATAAACTATATCTGTTTTACTTTTGTTATAATGCGGTCAAAGCCAGAGAGAGATTTTAGACAACGGAAATGGAAAAATAACTTTAAAATAAATACATGTGAAACAATTTACGTTGACTGTATCTGCTCTATGATTTTCTTGATGATGTGTATGCGCTAAAAACAACAGGCTGTTACGTTTGTATTGGTGACATACTGCAAGACGTAATAAGTGGGTATGATACTAGTTTCCCAAATGTCAAAACCTAACTATATAGAGGGGTCCGCCGTAGCAGGCGCCCCAAAAAGGATGAAGACTATGAAATTGATCTATATCGGCACGAGATAAGGAAACTAGCAACGGTTCGATAGTTTAAACAATAAAGATAATGCTCCAACATGTGTCATTACGTAATCATACTTACAGCCATGTTAGATTCTGAAGTCCAGCAAAGAAGAACGGATTCACTCTCGTAATGTTGTTATTGCTTAAAGACCTTATAAACATTGCAAATAAGAAAAGATATTTGAAATCATCAAGAATAAGACTACCTACGTATTGATTTGAATCATAAGTGTTACCTTGAATATTATTTATCGTTAAAGACTTTTTAAAAATTGTATAACTTACAAAACACGAAGATACTGCAGTGCCTTAAAAACGCCTTCAAATAAACCTGATTGGCTGGTTCCTGATAGCTCCCTGGATAAAGAAAATAGCAAATCAATATTGATAGAAATTTGTTTATGATTATATTACATTAAACCATACTGAAGCTTTGTTTAAAATAATTTATCTCACCATTATCTGTTTTTTACGTGGTATGTACATTCTAATTTTAACTGACAATCTTGGCAACGTTGAGATGTTTATTTGGTATGTTTAAAGATCCCAATATTGTCCTTTTTAATAAATAAGTACATCAACAAACATTTTGAACGATTACATTTGAACAATTTTGCGAATTGATAATCATTTCGATTCGTAGAACATGTAGAAGTTGACATTCAGCACTTTGGAATTCTCTTTTTCTGTTTCCCACGCCCCCTAGTGTCTCCAGCGGTTTATGCATATTTTCCTTAAAATTATGTTCATGTTTGATCAAGGAAACGAACACTACTGGATGAAACAAAACATAATTATT
This sequence comes from Ophiura sarsii, assembly GCA_035610835.1. Taxonomy (NCBI): domain Eukaryota; kingdom Metazoa; phylum Echinodermata; class Ophiuroidea; order Amphilepidida; family Ophiuridae; genus Ophiura; species Ophiura sarsii. The sequence goes on from CM069443.1 coordinate 25,366,525, forward strand.
TCAATAAATGTACAAACAGCATTACAAACTTTGTTTGTACGATTATAACATTCATTGCTTTGCGTGTCTGTCAAAACGCCCATTTCATGTGGTGAGGGTTATTCACGGGGTTGATGTACCAGTTTTATGAAATAATTTGTAGCATTATGGAACGTTGGTTCTACTTTATTTATATAAAACTTAAAAGTAGGCTAGTATTTAGAAATATCAATGGTCCGGTTTATCCTCTAACGCATTTAAATTAGACAATAATTATGGTAGGCTATTGTACTTACAAGGCATAGAGAGTTCTAGCAGCCTCATTCAGCGTATCTAAGTTCCATCCATTCAGACACTTCGTTAGAAGTTTACCGTTGGAATAATCACAATCACAATCATCTGGACATCTCTTGATATCTGAATGGAATACATTTGCAAAAAATTATAATTTAATTCAACTTGTTTTTAAAGGCTATAAATCTTGAACAAAATCCACATTAAATTATTATAATTTTATCGAATAATTAATTAATGATACGGTATATTTTCATCGTATCGATGAGTCATCTCTCTTGACCCATATGTATAGCCAAACGCTTGATAAATCGCACTGACTCGTTTTGTCTATTGAACGCAGATTGAATTTTTGATTCAAGACTAATGTGTCAGTTGTGATCCAAAGCATAATTCTTGTACAGTTGTGAAGCAAGCTGTGGCGCCCTATATCTTTTTTGTACACCCGGTTAGTACAAATGTACCACAGAATGTGTCTACATACATACCACATTGCCGTTCGTCATCCCCGGTTGGACAATCATCTTTTCCATCACAGACAGACGCCATTAATACGCACATGGCGGGAATGCTACGTGTTGGTCTTTCGCAGACGTATGACCCTGGACAGGATATCGTTTCTGTTCAAAACAATTATTTGCCGAGTTATTGATGTATCAGTTTAGCACAACAGAGAATAAGGTACTAATTTACACTGCCGCGCAAAAGGATTTGCCCCCTGGAAGCTTGCAAGTTATCACTGTGTTGTCAACAAAGTATTAAGCCATCAGACCCTCATTATCATTTCATTGTGTTCATCGTACATTTTATACCAATAAATGCACGTTTCCTATTAAGATTCGTGATTTAAAAAGCATTACAATTCATGATTTTATCGAGCAAGTCAGAATTCCTATGTAAAATCGCCGTAGTAAATCACCTCATGAATATCAATTAGCTCATTATCGGCAGTATAACGCTATGGGAATTTTCAACTGAGATCAACTGGTGTCGGGAAACCTCATGTGCAGAAATGTATAAATGATAAATGGCATGCGCAGTTTATTGGAACACAGGCTGTCCCAAAATGATTAGTACCCATCGATGCCCAAAGTTCAATAATTGTTTTCATCATCAAAATCAACGAAATTAGATCCGTTGTTTTTCTATCATATTTGCTATATTGTACATTTTCATTAGAATTTTAGGTCATGAATATCGGACTTATTTTAATGAAGTTACACTCCATTGTGTAAGACATGATGATTTCACCTTTTTGGCAAAGTGCAAAAAAATGTGTTTTTAAACAGCTTGTTTGAAAGAAACTAATACATTCTCTTAATCTCTTGTCTGCTAATATCTTTGTTTACTTTCTATTTTAAACTGCTGTTGTATCATATTGTTGTTCAAACCATTAATACTTCTTCATTTTGATTCAATTTGAAGAGTAAAAATGGATCGTCACGCATGAGCGACCCCAAGCTTTGTTTCTATAATGAGCTAGTTAAGTTTTGAGGCTAAACTTGAGGGACATTTAAACAGGTAAAGACGTGGTCATGGGTAATTAGCAGTGGCTTAGACTTGTTTTTCATATTGGGGATGCAATTTCCTGCAAACTTGGTAAAACTGATATAGTCCCTTGGTGATTCACCAAATACCACTTCATTTTAAGAAGTCCCTAAACACTTGTCAAATAAAACAATGCATGGGGGGTCACTCAGGTGTGACAAACTTCTTTTACCCGTTAAATTGAATTAATGAGAAGAATTATTAATGATTTGAACACCCATAACTAATAACAGTTACAAGAGAAAGACACACAAGATTATACTGAGTATAATCTGTACCTTCTTAAGGAACCATTCCAGCTTTATGAAATCATTTTTGTGATGTCGGATTATGTTTTGGGCAGATATTCATCTTTTTAAGGCACATCTAACATTATTTTCATTATGATCGGGCTGAAATACCATGGAGAACCAGCAAAATTACAAAGTGTGCATGCACGTTGCTCATTGTCCTATTTGCTCCAGTGACCTTTACAAACCACGTTATCAATAGGATGATTCAAAGCAGTAGAGTTTCCCACTATTTCATCTTCACAAAGGACCTCTCAATAAACAACGTACCAAGACACAATAAATCCTTTTCTACTATGCCACCGTCTCTCATCCCAAACAATAGGGAGCTAGACTATTCTATTCAAATCAGATGAATAGGATACTTATCGTGTTTATCCTCTATAGTAACGCTACAGTACAGTCGGTCAATGGGGTTTCCCGGTGTTTTTTGAACTTTCCGAATTTGCTTTATTACGGTACGATATGATATGGTTTATAAAGATAAATATCTGCCATAAAAATAATCCGAATTCACAAAATTTAAGCTGGAATGGTCCTTTCTGAAGGTATTCCAATAAACTACGCATGACAGTGGAAGACTTCAAATACCTTGGAGCCTGGATGAACAACACTGAAAAGGACATCAAAACACGCAAAGCAGCTGCATGGAGAGCTTGTGGCAAACTTAGTCAGCTATGGAAGGCTAAATCATTATCCAGAAAGCTCAAAGAAAGACTGTTCATAGCTACAGTAGAATCCGTCCTCCTTTATGGATGTGAGGCATGGACAGTCACCCCAAAGCTTGGTAAACAACTGGATGGATGCTACACTAGGATGCTAAGATCTGTGTTCAACATCAACTGGAGTCAGCATGTGACAAATAAGGACCTGTATGGGGACATGCCAAAAGTCTCGGACAAGATCAGAGAACGCAGAGCAAGATTTGCTGGACACTGCTTCAGAGGGTCCAAGGAGCTTGTACACAAACTTATACATTGGATCCCAAAGCACGGAGCAAGAAAGCGTGGTAGACCAGCCCTGACCTACATTGATATACTCAAACGTGATACAGGACTGCAGGTGGAAGAAATCAAGACAGCTATGTTGGATAGGAAGATCTGGAGAGGCATTGTGGTTCGGAAAAATCATCCGCCCTAAGTCAAGTAAGTCAAGTCACGCATGACAGTAATCATTTATAAATTTCTGCACATGGGGTTTCCCAACACCAGTTGATCTCAGTTGAAAATTCCCATAGCGTTATACTGCCGATAATGAGCTTATTGATATTCATGAGTTGATTTACTACGGCGATTTTAAATCATGAATCTTAATAGGAAACATGAATTTATTGGTATAAAATGTACAATGAACACATTGATGGCTTACTACTGTGTTGACAACACAGTGATAACTTGCAAGCTTCCAGGGGGGCGAATAATTTGCGCGGCAGTGTATCTGTGCAAAGCAAATCCATTATTTTGAAGAAGAAAAAACCTCTGACTTTGAAATACCCGTATATTATTATTAGGTACCTTGTCGAAACGAAAGTATGCTATATTCATGTTATTATATTCATTTTCACTGTCTTACAGGATTTGTTTCCCTTTTACCAACATTTTGGTCCTAGACCATCAAGAATATTTCTAGTTCTCTACTTCCGTCGTTTGGCATCGCCCCACATTGATGGATATTGGGGCGCAAGTTGGAGCAATGTCAACCTTTATCCGTCGGCATTGATGGATATTGGGGCGCAAGTTGGAGCAATGTCAACCTTTATCCGTCGGCATTGATGAATATTGGGGCGCAAGTTGGAGCAATGTCAACCTTTATCCGTCGGCATTGATGGATATTGGGTCGCAAGTTGGAGCAATGTCAACCTTTATCTGCCGGCATTGATGGATATTGGGGCGCAAGTTGGAGCAATGTCAACCTTTATCCGTCGGCATTGATGGATATTGGGGCGCAAGTTGGAGCAATGTCAACCTTTATCCGTCGGCATTGATGGATATTGGGTCGCAAGTTGGAGCAATGTCAACCTTTATCCGTCGGCATTGATGGATATTGGGGCGCAAGTTGGAGCAATGTCAACCTTTATCCGTCGGCATTGATGGATATTGGGTCGCAAGTTGGAGCAATGTCAACCTTTATCCGTCGGCATTGATGGATATTGGGTCGCAAGTTGGAGCAATGTCAACCTTTATCCGTCGGCATTGATGGATATTGGGGCGCAAGTTGGAGCAATGTCAACCTTTATCCGTCGGCATTGAAGGAAGCCCATTGATGGCGGGAGTATGAACGAACCATTACCCAAAAATCTGCTCTCTATTATGGACGATATCATGCAGCACTTCACATAAATCATGTAATTACTACGGTGTATATATGTAGGTACGAATTTATGCTTTATAATACCCATTCGATGGTCTTTCACACCGATACAAGCAATTTCATTATGGATATTTTACTAAAGCCTTACCGCAACCAATCTCATCCGAGTTATCCAAGCAATCATCAAAACCATTGCATTCAGCAAGTCTATTTACGCAGAATCCGTTATCACAGACTACATCTTCGTCATCGCAGATATTTTCTATACAATATAATAAAAAGTGCCGATATTCATCAGGATTGTATCACGTAGTGTAAAAAAGGATGAAATGGAGTAACATAACTTGAGTTTATGCTGCTGTTACCACTAGGTAAAATATCTTTAGCGCCCAAATATTTAAGTTATAACACCGCGTAGTGATTTGTATACTAAATCGCAAATAACAGTTGGTATAGGTAATTTCATCTGCCGAATGCTGACCTGCGAAGTTAGCGTAAATGTCACGAGGAAACCAAAATGGACTTATATTTACCTGCAGTATCAACTAGTTCCGATATTACAATGAAAAAACCACGTCTAGAGCCAGTCTGATCACTTGAAAAAGTAATCCACATCTCGTTTTCTGGAGAAAATAACCGCTTTAACATCACTGTCCCAGAAAGTTTCACAATGATTGAGTCAACCGAAACAATGTCGTCGTTGCCAGAACCCACAGTTAAGATATCGTAACCTCTCTCTGTTTCAAAATCCCAGATATCGAGTAAGATGTGACTAGATGAAGATGATTTTACAGTCCAATGACAAGACGCTTCATTTGGATAGTTGGACGGATACGTAAAAGACGTTGTCAGGTTTCGTTGTTGTACGGTTTCACTTAGTAAGATACGACTCGGGCCGCACTCTCCTGAAGACGCGTATAAAGAGATTGTATTGAACAAAAGGAAGTGTCTGAGTACGGTAATCATACATGTATACTAATTTATAAATTCAAGTATAAGAGTGAGCATATAACGACGATGATAATAACAACGACGAAGACGACGTCGGTAACAACAACAACGACGACGATGATAAACACAATGACAATGACGTCGATGATAAGTAAAACGAAAACAACGATGAAAACATCGACGATGAGCTGAAAGTTGAACTTCGACGACAGTCGCCAGAGACAACGACGACGATGTGTACGTTGACAAAAAACGACGACGACAAGGACATAAACGACAGGGGAGCAAATGACGACGACTATACTACAAAAATGACTTGGCAACAGCAACAACAACAATCATACTGAATATAACAATAAAAATATATGTATTACCACAGTTTCTCTCATCTTCCGATCTTAAAAGAATAACGTCACAGTCAGGCAAACCATCACATATCATGTCTTCATTAAGACAATAGTATACCGGCCTAAAGTATGTACTGTTATCAATATGGCACAAGAACGCACACGAGGAGACGTCTGTGGTAAATAAGAAGAGTGAAAAAAAAAATATCAACACAGCTCAGTTATACCTTAGGGTTAGAAAATGAAAATACATGCGAAATGTTAAAATCACTTGAAAGAAAATACATGCATTTTTAGCTACGAGATTCTAGAATTCTGGTGAAACAAAATTCCCTCGCAACATTTCTACTTAGGGCTGATATCCAAACTCTCAGCGGTGTTACACCGGTATTACACCGATGTTATACAAATATCGGTGTAATACCGGTATAACATCGGTGTAATACCGGTGTAACACCGCTGAGAGTTTGGATATCAGCCCTAATAAGGTAATTTGCTGTGTCCTATTTTTGATATCAACTTGAAGATGATAGATTATCAACCTTTTTTTTAAATGTGTTTTAAGTACTATTTTTGTAAAGGAATTTTTCGGCTAGAGAGTGACTAATGCTTTTATTATATTCAATGGACTCTGCGTATGTTTTGTTTTTAATTTCTGCGTCTGTTTTGTTTTTAATTTCTGAAAGTATATAAATCACAAACAAAGAGTGTGAACAATCAGTTTTCAATCATCAGTGTAATGCGTGCTGTGCGGTGGACACATGAGATGGAAGATTGTATTATTAATATACACCTAGCAACAAAAGTCACTGACCAGGTGCTTTGAGGTTGGCTAATTCAAAATAGATAATCGATACCAAAAATCTGAGATATACATTAAATGAGCAAATTTCTTCTCCGCAGTTTGATACCGCATTAAACAAAATCGAATCGATGCTTTTTAAGTTATGGCGGTTTCAATGACCGCGCATAACAACAGCAAAGTTGCACTAGGTATAGGGAATGATTGATTTGTGTGTGATTACGCACTGTTGGTGTGTGTGTAAGATAGCAAAGACTTTCATTCTTCACAGCTCACTCCAGACCCATTCATCCAGATAGCACAGAGTTATGACAGTAATCAACTTTAAAAGTATCTATTCGATTTTGTTGAATGATGTATCAAACTGCGGAGAAGAAATTTGCTCATTTAATGTTTATTTCGGATTTTTGGTAGCGATTATCTGTTTTGAATTAGCCAACCTCAAAGCACCTGGTCAGGGACTTTGTGTGCTAGGTGTATATTTATGTAACTAAAGCGTTATACCTGTTACGTTAAACTCTTTATGTGCTAGGTGTATATTTATGTAACTAAAGCGTTATACCTGTTACGTTAAACTCTTTATGTGCTAGGTGTATATTTATGTAACTAAAGCGTTATACCTGTTACGTTAAACTCTTTATGTGCTAGGTGTAGAATTATGTAACTATAAGCGTTATACCTGTTACGTTAAACTCTTTATGTGCTAGGTGTAGATTTATATAACTATTAGCGTTATACCTGTTACGTTAAACTCTTTATGTGCTAGGTGTAGATTTATGTAACTAAAACGTTATACCTGTTACGTTAAACTCTTCTATGGTTAATGAGAAATAACTGCCGGATATAAAATTCATGTAAATCGACGCTTTATTGTTGACGAATCCAACGTAATCTGGTGCCCTTCTTGCAAGCCTAACGAAGCCCTGCTGGTGCGGATGAACACCGTCCTCCAAAACAAGCATCTCTTCACTCTTCAGACGAAGCTGGTGAATTTCAAATTTGATATGAAATCCCCATAATGCTTCAATTATCCAGATGCAGTGCACTTTGTACAGATTACCATATAGATATCGAGGGGAAGTCAGAAGAAATGACACCTGCGTGGTCATATCAATGGTAGTTCTTCCACAGGGAGCTGTGGGGAAAAACAGTGTTGGTCCAACAGAAACAAATATAGTTCCCATGAAAATTGAGTAGGTCTTTATGTAAAGTATCCACTAGAACATGATGTGTACAGTGGAATACGAAGTAACAGATGGCCATAAAACCATTACTACTGAATCAGAATAATCTTCATTTCATTTTACAGCATGAAATTATACAATACTTTAATGTTTAACAGGTAAATTTGTAATTAGTAATTTACCATGACAAATGTTACATATCCTCGCCACTTTCAAATATATATATTTGCAAATATGATATTTCGTGGTGTGGGTAAACTGAGGGGGAGGGGGGGGGGGGGGGGGGGGGGGGTGTCAGGGAGTTTGGGTCAGGGCAAGTTTTTCAACCTCTTTAAAATGCCCATAACTTAGACGACAGAATGCTTCCTAAACAAAATTCCCTCGCAAGATGTTGCAATCAAATATTTATTTGACATAACGGAAAATAACATCCACTTGATGCATCTTTACATTCAGGGAATTATTGCAACATCGAGTGTGAATCATCTAGGTTATTGTGAAACCCCTTGCGACGTTTCTGATAGAAATTAAACTATTTTCTAGTCATATTCCTAGTTTGACCAAAATGATCTCTTTCTCGAAAAGACTGAACATGTTCGGCAAACATTTCTACTTAGGTAATTTGTCCTATTTTTGATATCAACTTGAAGATGATAGATTGTCAACCTTTTTTTGATGTGTTTTAAGTACTATTTTTGTAAAGGAATTTTTCGACTAGAGAGTGACTAATGCCGTCATTTCCTTGGTGTCAGTTTGAACAGTGGTATAGTACGTGGATTATCATTTGAAATGGGCTAAATGTGAAAAACAGTTTTCACCGATTTCCAATACTTTCATGCCCGGAATATATACAGATATTTTGATGACAATAACAGAATAGGTAGGTCTATGTAACATCTTCAGAATTATATTTTAAGATAAATTAGATTTAGATACATTGTTGTTTTCACATTTGCAATATTTTTTTCAACAAGGTATAAATGATTCTGAGACATTCAGTATACAACATGAAAACAGACAGTACGATTCTTACCACAATCGAATTCATCCAATATATAGCACGTTGGTGTTGTATCACACATTTCATCTTTTCTCAAACATTTTACAGAATTGGCTCCAACTGCTTGGCATGGTAACTGGTTTGGCGCACAAAGTCCTGTATAGGAAAATTAAACCAGATTATATACAAGTTTTTTCAGTAGGTGTAGAAAAACATATTTAATTTACATGAGTTTTTTTTGTTGTTGTTGGGGTTTTTTTTGGGGGGGGGGGAGGTTGTCCTACAATCATGACAATATCAAAATCCTATAAATCGTCATCCATCTCAGTGGCGTAGCTCAGGGGAGGGGAGGGGGGGGGGGGGGTGGGGTGGCAGGGGGGGGGGGGGCAGTTGCCCCCTGACAGAATTTGTTGTGCTCCCGCCCCCTTTGTTCCCCGCCCATCTCCGGATGTAGTGGTTATATGCTATGCGTTATAAACATTTTAAAATGACCGTTTTTTCGTGGGTTTTATATAAATAAACGAAAATGTTATAGAGAAAACGAATTAAAACCTGGAGGATTGGCCATTATTTGTATTTGTTGACTGTGCTGTTTTTTGGACTGTGCGAATTTATTTTTTACCCCCCCCCCCCCCATCCTTCAATCTAGGACACCCTGTATGGCGCGGGGTACATATATTACCATGTAATCATATCGCCGCGAATTTATACTTTATACTTTATACTTTAATGTCTAATTTTAATTTTTCGGTTGTACCCCTATTATTTGTGCGTTCAAAATAACCTATGCAATAATACTTCCTCTTTTATTCCACCACCCTACCCCACGTGGTGACTGACTGCAAATCTTTTTGGGGCATCCTTTTACAAACATTTCAGAAATCTTGCCCCCACCTGAAAAAAATCCTAGCTACGCCACTGATCCATCTGGTTCTCGTGGGGAATCCTTGTGAACATGTGGTGGTATAACCGGGGTGTTCATGCTCTCACTAGATTATATACATAAATTAATAAGTAGATCCCCCCTCACAGGTCTTGTCTCCCCTTTTGATCTCTCTCCCTATATCGCTTTTCTCATTTCTATATCTTTTTCTCATCGTCCGAAATCTTTTACTTTGTACACTCCAAATGTTCCATAAAAGCCAACATTGTCAAACAATCTATTTAATTTGAATTGTCTGAAAAATACCACGAAAGTAATTGGGTTTGGTAAAAATAATATGCCTGATCTCTCTTTTGAAGAAGTACTCCCTTTTTATGTTTACGCCACTGAGAAAGTGTTCCTGACCATGTGAAATTATGTGCTATTTTTGTCAGCTTATTCATAATCTGACACTCAAAATAGCCTACTACAGACAACGACGTTACACCCAAATGAATTAATTCAATGATATTTTGCAAATTTTAATTTCTCACATTCAGTTTCATTTTTAGTTTTATTTACCAACAGACATTAATGGGCTGACCAAATTCAGAGCCGAGCTTGGAAATATATTTGGCCACCCTTAATAAATCATTTAACGTAACATAAATTCGGATGCGTGTCGTCAGGGCATGGACATACTGCACAGACAATAATATATACACATCAAGAAATAAAAGAGGAAGTATTATTGCATAGGTTATTTAGAACGCAAAAATAATAGGGGGACAATCGAAAAACTAAAATTAGACATTAAAGTATAAAGTATAAATTCGCGGCGATATGATTACATGGTAATATAGGCCTATGTACCCCGCGCCTTGCAGGGTGTCCTAGATTGACCTAATCGTCCTATTTATGATAAAAGCACATACACAGTCAGTCCAGAGTTCCACAAATTTCACTTATAGCATGTATAGTACAGCTTCAGAGTGCTATAAATTTGACATCGTAAATAACCTGATTAATTATGTCCCAACTTGTGTGTGTGTGTTTAGTAGATGATTGTTTATCTTGATCAGCGTTGCTTGAATCAAAACTTCTATCAGTGTCCTATATGCAGGGTTTGTATAGCAGAATTCTGCCACATAAATCATCTCTTATACTAGTACTGTCAATGAGTGCTATTAATTCCTTATAGCACTCGCCTGCTACGCTTCCTCTTTAAGTCATACTAAAAACTGTGCCACGGAACGAGATCTCATTAAGTTTCAAGTACTTCCGTGTTCGAACTGCTGGCGTATAATTCACTGTGCATGCACAGTATGAGTATTGTACATCTGAAAACTTTGAATATCGTGATTTGTGGTTGGGCAAAGTCCATAAAGCTTTAGAAATAAATAAAAATATTAGTGACTATATGCATGCATCCTGACTATTTTTACAGCGTTACTCATCACATTTTGCCAAGATAATAATTTTGTTATTTTTCATGCTTTATAGTTTTTTTCAACAAAATGGATCCAGACGGAAATTAATGTTTGGAATTTTTTAACTCACCACAACCGAATTCATCCGCCGAATTCGAGCAATCCGGGTATCCGTCACACACTCTTGATCTAGTTATACAATTCTGTTCAGATGGACACAGGAATTCGTCGTCTGCGCAATCTGGTAAATGGAAGTGAAATAAATTAGTCTCCCTAGAACTTCATGGAATATCTAAACAATGTTTTTGTGCACATCTCATCTTAGATTGAAGTGGCATTATTCTAAGATAAGAATTGTGCACACTATAGACGTTATTCGTAATTGGCGATTTCAAACTAAAGAGGGAGACATACTCTGATGTGACGTCACTAATAATAACGAAAGCGAGACCAGAGGAGATAAAGGAAAAAGTGTACTTTAGGTCCCAGATACTGGTATACCAGTATCGGTCGATACTGGTACATGAATTCTGCCAGTATCGCTCGATACTGGAACAATTTACATGTTCCAGTATCGGTCGATACTGGAACATCAAATTGTGTTCTAGTATCGACCGATACTGGAACACTTCATGTGTTCCAGTATCGCCCGATACTGGAACGGTTTCATTCCAGTATTGATCGATACTGGAACAAATTAAATGTTCCAGTATCGCCCAATACTGGACCATATTGTTCCAGTATCGCTCGATACTGGAACATGTAAATCGTTCCAGTATCGCTCGATACTGGAACACAATTTGATGTTCAAGTATCGCTCGATACTGGAACATGTAAATCGTTCCAGTATCGCTGTTTCAATTTGTATAGCTTGAGTCATCCATTATCAGTGAGAGAGTCTACGACTACAGAGAAGTTAGAAATCAAACCCGGATAATGAAGTAAGACTATTTCACCGTGCTTTTATATGGATCCTGTCGTCATGCTATCGGATCCTACTGAGAACCAATCAGGAGCGTAACTGTGAAATTGGGCCTATGATTTGCTCTAAAATAGCCAATTGGCGGCGACTCCCATTTCTAGGATTTTGTGCTAAGTTTTGCGTTAGATTGGCGCCTTTTTCTTAATGCTCCGACGGCTGTAAGGACCGATCATTAGTTCCCTTTTATTTAGTGGTCGGCGATTGGTTAACATTACGCCGAGTTTCTGTAAATTTTGATTGTGCCATGATCCCCACAAGCAAAATAGAACAATAAAAGATGTGCCAGTATCGCCCAATACTGGAACATGAAAAATGTGCCAGTATCACCCAATACAATATCGGTGAAGTTGGCTTGTATGGTTATTTTCTCTTTCGCAACCATCTTCCAACAGTCCTATTCATAAGAAGGGTGACAGAAGTACTCCATCAAACTTTCGTCCAGTCTCCATCACCTCCATTTGTAGTAAGCTGATAGAACACATCATATTTAGCCAAATCATGGGCCACTACAACAAACATAATATACTGGTCGACACTCAACATTGTTTCAGATCTGGTCGGTCGTGTGAAACGCAGCTTATTATTACATCACAAGACCTCCAAAAGTCATTAGATGACCGCGAGCAGGTGGATGCAGTAGTAGTAGTAGTAGTAGTGCTGGACTTAGTAGTGTCTCCTTCACAAACTCCAGCATTGTGGCATCATGGCGCTCTCAACGCGTAGCTGTCGACGGCTAATCCTCGAACTGGGCTCTAGTCATCTCCGGTGTGCCACAAGGGACAGTGCTAGGACCACTCTTCTTTCTGTCATTTATAAATGACCTTCCATCTGGCATCTCGTCCAAGATACGCCCCTTCGCAGATGACTGCCTTATTTTTAAGACCATCAACAGCAGTAACGATTCCATCGCTCTCCAGAAACATCTTGACACCCTTCATAAATGGTCCGAAAAGTGGCAGATGAAATTCAACACAGACATATGCCACACAATGCGCTTCACCATCCGCCGCAATACTCATCATCAATACGGAATATAACCTTGGAGGAAATCTTCTGTCTCCTGTCCCTGAATATCCCTATCTAGGTCTGACATGTCCTGGCAGCCTCATATCAACAAAGTATCGACCAAAGCTAGCCGTATGCTATGACTGGTCAGACGAAACCTAAGAGGATGCTCCCAGAGACTGAGACAACAAGCCTACATCTCACTTGTCCGTCCCCACCTGGAATACTGCAGCTCGGTATGGAATCCTCACACCAAGAAGGACGTGACAAGGATTGAGATGATACAACACCGGGCAGCAAGATTTGTCCTTCATAGATACCGGCGGAGGGAGAGTGTCAGCGCTATGCTACAAGACCTTCAATGGGACTCCCTGATAAAAAGACGTCATGCTGCAAGCCTAGCACTCATGTACAAGATAAATAATCAACTAGTTGCCATCAGTGCCAGTCACTACATTACTCCGATGATGCCAAGCAGTACGAGATCATACCATCCAAATAAATTTCAACCCATCAATGCTCGTACCAAAGCCTACAGCTTCGCATTTTCCCCAAGAACTGTTGTATGGTGGAACGCCCTCCCTGGTGATGTCCTAGCCTCACCATCTGTAGGGGCATTCAGCATGTTCAGGGGAGCTGCTTCAGCAAACATATAGGCTGCATTATTTTTTACTCGCACTTTATTGTATAGCTTCACTGCACATGAGCTAGCACCTTGACATCTACATCCTGACTGAAGGACTCTGCAGAGTATCGACGTAAACGTAAACGAGACCTATGGAATGAAAGTATATGAGTCGACTTCGCGGATGGTCGGATATTTTCATCAATATTTTTCAACTTTTCTGAATAAAATATCCAAATATTCATGGAAGTTGTGCTGAATTGAAATACAGTCTGACGACTAATAAAGGTAACAGGTCATGACATATTCTGTTATAGATGTTATTCATAATTGGGACCTTTTATAATTATCAAACACTGCCCCCCCCCCCCCCCCCCATCAATGAATGTCAGGTTTGGGGGCAACTCTTGGAATCCAACATATATACATTGATGGATTGGAATCATTGCTAGACTGTAATTAAGTCCATGGCAGAATACAGCGTAACAACACTATTTACGCAAAATTGGTATAGCTAGTACGAATGGTACATTACACAGTTGGCTGAATGAAATATTAACCCAGTTTATTGTTTCCTTTTTCTTCACCTTCAAATTTGTTGGCTTACAGGTATCATCATACACAGGCAGATATGTCCAGTTCAAAAGACAATAACTACCAGTCTACAGGCAGGCTTGGAAAGACGAACTGCAAGAGTGATCAAGAATCGTGGGAAACCCGATTCTCGGTTAATTGTCGCTTGACATTCAATTTTAACTCTTGAAAAAACCCCAAGTTATCCTTATACACATACTTGTGTGACGTTAATGATGATGTCATCATCTCATAGGCTGGATTCTTCAAATGAAATGTGTGTTTATATTATAATATTAAAAAGGTACCTTTCAAGTCATATACAATTTTTAAGGTACCTTTCAAGTCATATACAATTTAAAACCTCGACCTTGCTTGTATTGTATGTTTTCTTTTGTCCACGAGTCTTGAAAGCTGCTTTGTGTTATCCAGAAATTGGTGTTATCAGATTTTGTTTTATTGAGTTTCCACTGAATTAAAAAGCCCACAAGTTTTAATGAATAATTGCCATGCCATCGCAAGCTCTTGGATCACAGTCATGATAATTACATGAACATGAAATGTGTTATTTCATGTATCATCTTTATATTTTTCATGACCTCAAAAATCATGTTTTACATGGGACCCTTTTTTACACGCCCCTTTATGCTTGTTGTTCTTAGTTCATTATCCAAAAGAGAGAAAAGAATGGTATTATGATCGTAAAAAATCATACCAGAAACATTGACCGTTGTTAAAGTGATGTCAAAATAAGCCGGCCCATTGGTCCTGCGTACAGAAACAGCCATCCATATTGTTGACGAATCAGACGAGTAGTATAAAGGTATGTTGTAACCGGTCCGTGTCATAATTCTGCTCCCTTTATCGCTTGGGTCTCGTCCGTTTCCAAACGATAAGTCATTTCCGTTTCCAAAAGCAAACATTTGAAACGTGATTAGTAAAATGGATTCCTCGTTGTTGATGTGGATTAGCCAAAGGCAATCTAAGCCGGTATGAAACATTTGGAAATGTGAAGAAGTGTTAAATGATAGAGGCATTCCTTCACCGGCAATTGTGATATTGCGTGATCCACAAATATCTGTAGAATA
Source organism: Ophiura sarsii (assembly GCA_035610835.1). Lineage (NCBI taxonomy): Eukaryota > Metazoa > Echinodermata > Ophiuroidea > Amphilepidida > Ophiuridae > Ophiura > Ophiura sarsii. Next base: position 25,381,795 of record CM069443.1, read on the forward strand.
GACAATACTTAAAATGTAAGACGGAAATTCAAAAGTTTCTGCAATTATCTAAAATGTATGAACAATGTCAAATTTTGATTCTATTCATTTTAATATGGCTTCCTCCTTCATAACAGAGAATTTCTAGAATGATATAAATACCACTATAATTACCACAATTCTTTTCATCTGAGAAATCTTTACAGTCTGCTAGTCCATTACATACAACGTTTGGTTCCAGGCAAATGTCATTAGCTTGGCAAAGTATTTGCGGAAAAGGACAATTTACTGTAAATAAATCACGAATAGAGAGATAAAACTAAAAATATAGCTAAACTTTTTAATATGAGCCCGTAAATGAGGGACATATATTTGTAAAATGAGTAAGTCACGCGACGTTAGAAATAGCAAATGTTACTTTTCATTGAAATCAAATCACACTATGGTCATAATTCGAAAGTTGGTTTAAAAAAGTTACGCTCTGTAAATTGAGAGAAAATTCACCAATTTTGATTCAAATCCACATAACTTTTATTGTATACATCCGGTCTACAGGAGTAAAGATATTTGGAAACCTATTACTACAAGGATACCAGATATGTATAAACACCAAGTGATATTATATTATACAGGGTGTAACATAAGAAAAGACATTTTATTTCTAGTTTTGATGTACCCAGGTTATTTTTTTCTTCTAAAGTATTACATTCAAACAAGTATAGTAGTAAGAAGGCAGGATATAGGGCTTTCAGTAAAAAAAAGTAAATCGACCAATCGTCCTCCGTTAAAATATACAGAGTGGCCAAAATCATGTATATAAAATAATGGAAAACAATGCTTTATAGATATTTTTTTAATATCTTATTTATTTTTTGAGTTATAAACCAAATAGTGCCAAAAATGTGATTTTTTTTACCGCCCAAATCATGAAAATCACATTTTTTGGCACTTTTTGGTCTATAACTCAAAAATAAATAAGATATTAAAAAAACCCCGCTCCTGGGGAATGTTATCAGGATTATCATAAAACTAGTATGACAACATTTGACAACATATTTTTTAAGTTATATAAAATCAACTTGATTACAATTCCATGATTATACTACAGCACTGTTTCATACAGCCAGCATTGGCTGCACTCATCAGGTATAATGAATTCATGTACTAAGAACACTAGCATATTATAGTCCAACTAAATAGATTGACTCAAGTCAAGTATGCATGGTCACAGACAATAGAAAGTATAGTAAAACGTATGAGGTGTGAAGAGCAATCAATAATCAATAAACTATCCACTTTTAGAACATGTCACTGTAGTAAATGGCTGCTAGCCAACAATAATAATAATAAATGACAGAGTTAGGTTGAGTTGCACAATAAAAATTTCTTTCTATGCCTGCATGTGGTGATTAGCTCATTCCTTTTGTTTAATGAGCTCAAGTCCGGTCTGAAGATAATTAGAAATTTCTCATGAAGGCATAGATTACATCGTTTACTGGCATTAGAGTACGGTTTGCGTTTGGCCAAAATCTTCCAAGCTATAGAGTGTGGTATTTTAGAGTCCTTGAGCTTCCATATGTGTTGACTGAGGGTTGTGCTGTGCTTGTGTTCTACATTTCTGAAGGAACTAGTGTGACCATTATATCTCGATTTGAATGTATTACCTGATAGTCCGACATAGGTTTCTTCAGTTTTGTTGATGTTGTTAGTTACTGTTGCTTGGTAGACAATGCCTGCAGTTAAGCATTTACCGGACAGCGGACAGACGGTGTTGCGTCGGCAGTTGCATTCACGCGTGTTGACCTCAGTGTTTTGTATGTCAGCTTCCTTTTTTAGTAAATGCTTGTTGTGTGATGAAATAGTGTTCTGAACATTAGGCATGCAGGAGTAGCTAATTTTGATGGTGTTCCTATTGAAAATTTGCCGTAGCTGATTGCCATGTGGAAAGCACCGGTCAACAAGTTTCAAAAAATTCTGGCCTATGTTGGTGTCGACATTGGAGCTGTATGGTGGGTTATACCAGATGATGTTTCTACGCCTATTCTTGTGGGTTCTCACTTTAGGTGTAGTAGGGTTGAATTTTAGCTGGTGGTCATAGCCGCTGTTTTTGAGTGCTTGTTGATATTCAATTCAATTCAATTCAATTCAATTTATTCAGCAAAAGTAATACAAAGAAATTATAATACAATATGGAATAGAGGCTAGGAACCCCAGTGGAAACCCTGATAGACGGGCTTATATAACGGGGACCCTTGACACAAAAATAGAATGAAAATAATTAGAGCATTTTTAATGACGGGAGAACAGAAAACACGAAACGAGATCAGACAGAACAGCACAAAAACAATACACTTGACAAAGACACACAGAAACAAAAAGAGAACAATACAGAACACATGTACATGACAAGAGACAAAGTTGCCAAGATAAAAGTAAGTTAAGTCATTTGTTATGTTCTACAGGAGGAAGGCATGGAAGGAGAGGGGATAGAATGAAAATAGAGGTGGATGAGAAGAAGAGATAAGAAGAGGAGCGAACAAAGTTTATGTTTTACTTAGAGAAAGAATGGTATGTGTGGTGTGTGTATCATATGTAGAAATGTAGCATTTTTTGAGCTGCCTTTTAAATGTATGTTTGTTTGTGATATTTGTGAGAGTGTTGGGAAGAGCGTTCCAGAGCTTAGCACCATAGTAGAGTATCTGATGTTTTTCAGCTGTGGTCGTTGGGAGAGGAAGATGAAATTTGTGTGCTTGCCTTGTGTTGTGTGCGTGTATCTGACGGTTTGTGGTGAAATAGTTTGCGAAATTTGGAGGAAGGTTGTTATAGAAGTGGTCGTGCATAAATAATGCCGTTTGTAGCTGGTTGATATCGTTGATTTTCAATGTATTGAGTTGGTGAAAGAGAGGTAAAGTGTGTGTCATGCGTCGTGAATTGGTTATTGTGCGAATGGCCCATTTCTGAGTGATGTTTAAGCTGGCGAGTCTGGATTGATAGTTTGAGGCCCATATTATGTTGCAGTAGCTGAGGTGTGGAAGAACCAGCGTATTATAGAGTGATTTCAGAATGTGCCGTGGAAGATGATCCCTAACTCTGTAGATGGTACCAATGGCATGAGATGCCTTAGTGGTAATAGTATTTATGTTCTTCTGAAGTGGTAATTACAGTTCTTGAGTTATCCTTGAGCAGGCAGTAGATCCGTCCATCGATAGTCCACGTCGCTTCTACCGACTCTTTCTCAGACGCCTTGCGGAGCAGTTGCTGTCGGGTTACAGTCAGGTTTTCAGTAACGAGGATGCCGGTTCCCTTAAGCGCTCTCTTATTCCTGAAGACTGCATTGCGTCCACTGTAGGAGATGAACTTTACAATGATAGGACGAGGACGAGTTTTTGAGTCATCATGCATAGATGCTGCAATCCGGCGCTTGCCAAGACGATGGGAGCGATCGATGTCGTTGAGATGGATTGGAGGGTTAAGCTTCATTGTCTTATTGATGGTGTCTAGTGCTTTCTTTGTAGTATCTTCATCAGCTGATTCACTTAAGCCATGGATAAGGAGACAGTTTCGTCGTGAATATTGCTCAAGCTCATCTTGTTTGTTTACAAGCGCAACGAAATCATGGCGGAGTTGATCCTGTTCCTTGGTAATTTCGGAGGATTTGGCTGATGCCATAGTGTTATCGTAGGACACGGTTTTTTCCAGTTCAGGAACAACCTTCTCTAGCAGTTTTTCACTGATGGCTGCGATGAACTTGTTACTGGTGCATATGGCACTGATTACTCCACTAATTAGATCAGGAGTCGTCACTATAGCTTCTATAATGGCATCGGTGATAGATTTTAAAATGTTATCATCGGTCATGATGGCGGACTGTAGCTTGGACGCCATGTCACTAGAGGTTCCCGTCGGGGAGAAGCTCCACGTCTGTTGTGGCGTTTTTGGAGATTTTAAGTCCACATTTTCTGCCTGGTTATTTCTCCCACGGCGAGAAGATTTGGTCCCTTTGCCAGACATGTCGTCACTCTGGAGTTGATTATGTTAAGCGTAGAGGAACAGATTTCGTGCAGATGTGTTGGTAATGTGTAATTTTGGTGGTTTTTTGCGGAGCTGAATCAGACCATGTCTGATCAATATCGTATCAGTATCGTCGGTGAATGATTGAAAGGAGGTATGGCGTCGGTGAATGATTTCTCGTCTGATGAGATGTTTGATAGCCTGTTGTTAATTGCTTCGGGGATGTTGCGTAGAATTGATGGTGGATGGTTGCTTTTGCTGTGGACATATAACGGTTCATTGTTAGGTTTCATGAATGGTTTGAACGTACTTGTAGATAAATCCAACGTGATGTCTAGGAAGTCAACCACTTTCTGGTTTGCTTCTATGGTTATTTTCAGATTGTGTTTGTTGAAGACCTTGCAAATTTCTTTCTTAATGCACGTTATATGTCCGTTATATGTCCACAGCAAAAGCAACCATCCACCATCAATTCTACGCAACATCCCCGAAGCAATTAACAACAGGCTATCAAACATCTCATCAGACGAGAAATCATTCACCGACGCCATACCTCCATATCAACAAGCACTCAAAAACAGCGGCTATGACCACCAGCTAAAATTCAACCCTACTACACCTAAAGTGAAATAGGCGTAGAAACATCATCTGGTATAACCCACCATACAGCTCCAATGTCGACACCAACATAGGCCAGAATTTTTTGAAACTTGTTGACCGGTGCTTTCCACATGGCAATCAGCTACGGCAAATTTTCAATAGGAACACCATCAAAATTAGCTACTCCTGCATGCCTAATGTCCAGAACACTATTTCATCACACAACAAGCATTTACTAAAAAAGGAAGCTGACATACAAAACACTGAGGTCAACACGCGTGAATGCAACTGCCGACGCAACACCGTCTGTCTGCTGTCCGGTAAATGCCTTAACTGCAGGCATTGTCTACCAAGCAACAGTAACTAACAACATCAACAAAACTGAAGAAACCTATGTCGGACTATCAGGTAATACATTCAAATCGAGATATAATGGTCACACTAGTTCCTTCAGAAATGTAGAACACAAGCACAGCACAACCCTCAGTCAACACATATGGAAGCTCAAGGACTCTAAAATACCACACTCTATAGCTTGGAAGATTTTGGCCAAACGCAAACCGTACTCTAATGCCAGTAAACGATGTAATCTATGCCTTCATGAGAAATTTCTAATTATCTTCAGACCGGACTTGAGCTCATTAAACAAAAGGAATGAGCTAATCACCACATGCAGGCATAGAAAGAAATTTTTATTGTGCAACTCAACCTAACTCTGTCATTTATTATTATTATTGTTGGCTAGCAGCCATTTACTACAGTGACATGTTCTAAAAGTGGATAGTTTATTGATTATTGATTGCTCTTCACACCTCATACGTTTTACTATACTTTCTATTGTCTGTGACCATGCATACTTGACTTGAGTCAATCTATGTTGGACTATAATATGCTAGTGTTCTTAGTACATGAATTCATTATACCTGATGAGTGCAGCCAATGCTGGCTGTATGAAACAGTGCTGTAGTATAATCATGGAATTGTAATCAAGTTGATTTTATATAATATATATTGCTCTACTTATTTTAGTATTGAGCACTCTGTTCCAAATGTTCTGGATTTACGTTATTGTATTTTTTAAGTTATCTTTTCCAAACCTAAAATGGGTAAAAAAACCGTGTTTTTTATAATTTTTTCCAAAATTGTCAATTTCATTATCATGGTTGGATTCATTGAACCCTTTTCTGCAAAAATCTGTATACGTTTATAAAGATTAAATGAATATTGAAGAAGTTACGGCAGTTTTACGGAGGCTGTACCTGAGAGTCCACACCCCCTTAAGTGCACCTTCAACACTGAACTAATTAGCACTTAATTAAGCAATTAATTAATTAGATTGTTGGTGACAAATGATATATTATCGGATATGTGTGTTGACCGTTTTGTGTGTAATCTCTATGGCAGCCCCCACCATCAGTCCCCACGAAGTCCTACCCCGACTACCTGCTCATGTCACGGTCCAACTCCTTTATTTGTTATCGTAATGATCTGGGGATTTTATATTTAAAAGAGGACATAATTAGCAACAAAATGACACCCTTCTTAATTCAATAGTTCAAGTACTTTAAATATACCTGATTTATTTCGAGTCCCCAAGAATCCAACAAATCCGAAATCGGCACCATAAAATTGAGTTGTGGTTGTGGTTGATACCATAGCAATCCACATTTCTCCCGAAGCGCTTTCAAATGTCCTGTTGCTATTTGTGTATCCTCTTACGCTAGCAATGAGTGAAGATTCACTGATTGTATTTCCATCACCGAATGATAAATAATCGGATGTTCTGAAGTTGGCTAGCATTAAATTAAAGACAATGCGAACGTTGGGCGTACTGGAAATTAACCAAGCACATGCAAAACCAAGTCGATACTCCGACGGATAACCGGGAGAAGTTAACTTAACTGGAGGACCATTAGATTCAACGATTATTTCCCGGATTCCGCATGGATCGGCTGCAAATGAAAAGATATTATCGTTAGTGCTGTTATGAATCAAGGTATAGCATACGTTTCATGATAATTATATATAGCTATCTATGGGTTTTGTTGAGACTTATTCTACTCTATTTTCCCCTTTTCCTATCCTCATGCTCATTCATCCCATGTCTGAGTAGCAAAATGAACGTAGCCGATCCTTGGAGTATACGACATTCATAAGTTAGAATAATGTCAAGACCCCTTTACGGAATAAAGCTGTATTATCGTTTTATCTTTCAATAAAGGATTTTGTGCTAGTCCACCAAGGATAAGCCGATAAAGATAAAGGAAGCAAAAGGGGAATTACCGAACAGTATTTTTTCGCTAACTTCACACGACTTTCAAAAAGAATAACACATAATACAGTATATTAAGCAGGATTTATAGTATGAGGTACTGTAAAATACACTTTAGATTCCACGCCAGTAAATAATTTCAGTCCTTGTAGAGACGACAATCAAAAGTTTTTTATTAGCTTTCATCCTGTGGCCCATTGATTATAGAATTAATCAGAAATGGTACTTATTGCTCCCAAATGATTAAAGTTGTAGTTTAATCCTGATTTTAGGACTACTACCTAATACCACAGTGGAGAAAGACATATTTTCAATGCATTTTGTAGGTTTTTTGGATGTATTTTGATTGTAAATGATCTGGCAACATTTCTCAACTTTTTCTGATAAATGAGGGCGCTACATCAATTGTCCAACTTTGGGGTCTTATTCCTCAGAACTTTCGGGGATACCATATATATTTGTTTTGATTAAATGATCAAATATATCATGAAATTTAAGGAAAATGTCAAATTGAAAATTCCAGTCGCTTTATAAGCGAGAAAATGGGCTTTTTGTAACTACCATTTTACATGTAAACTCATAGGGAAACCATTTGGTGGTGTGAATTCGTAAGAGTGTGTTCGTGCTCCCAAATTACACATTATTGCAAAATAGCGCCCTCTATTTTTCGCCGAAGGCGTTCTATAAAGGAATTGCCACCCAATGTTAGCGCCTACTTGCCAGTATTGCCGTGTTGATGCCGTGTTAAGCTAATGGGCCCAATTGTGAGCTATATTGCACATGCACAATTAGGCTCCGCCCCTTTTTGCATTGACTACTGACCTTTGACCTTAATACATTTATTCATTATATTCATTAGGAGACTATTCCATTAGCTGCATGGGTAGGCCTAAAACGGAAACTTATTTCCTGCGTGTGCAGACTGTGCACATAGTGATATTTTGTAAGAAACATAAAAGTTATAGTGATGAGGTAGTTGTTCCATTGACGGAACGGGGGTTGATTTCTGACATACAGGGTGGTAGAATAAAGACCTTTTCAAGTAGGGAAGAGAAAGAAATGTGTTTTAAAGACTTCTTATTTATTATTGGAATGAATGTAGTAAAGTAATTTCCAGTGGATTTTTTTACAGTGTCTAGTTATACAGGGTGATAAAATAATATATTGTTATACAGGGTGGTAGAATAAGACCTTTTCAAGTAGAAAAGAGAAAGAAATGTGTTTTAAAGACTTTTCATTTATTACTGGAATGAATGTAGTATAATAATTTCCAGTGGAATTATTTTACAGTGTCTAGCTATACAGGGTGATAAAATAATCTATTGTTATACAGGGTGGCAGAATAAAGACCTCTTCAAGTAGAAAAGAGAAAGAAATGTGTTTTAAAGACTTCTTATTTATATATTATTGGAATGAATGTAGTATAGTAATTTCCAGTGGAATTTTTTACAGTGTCTAGTTATACAGGGTGATAAAGTAATGTCCTGTTATACAGGGTGGTAGAATAAAGACCTTTTCAATTTTAAGTAGAAAAGAGAAAGACATTTTTCTATGGAGAAAATAACTGTCCAATTAAAATGTTTACAAATGGGTTCTTTACTTTTAATATTTTAGACAATGTCTTAAAGGTAGATGTTCCGATTTTCAACTTGAAGTTTTCTATTCTACATGAAAGGTCATCCTTAAAAAAATCGTGTTCCAAAGTTTGAGTTACATAGCTCTAATGGTTCTTATTTTAGACGCACAAGATGCTGTGAACTGTACCCATTGAGTAGTACACAAACTATATCGGTGGTTACCACCATTCGCGGTAATTCGACGTTATTTCATCGATTTCTCGGTAATTATACAGATTTAGGCCGTCAAATTTCAGTATGATGATGACAAAAATACGAGCTTTCATATGATATGAAAATCTCCGTATGTTTGAAATAATTCTGTGAAAATGTGATCGGGTCATCTACCTTTAATTCAAATTTCGAAATTATTATGAAAACAAAGCTGAAAACAAAGGGCAAGTATTTTCTTAGTTATCAAAGCAAGCTAGTCCTTGTGTTATCCTCAAAGCAAGCTAGTCCTGGTGTTAGCATCAAAGCAAGCTAGTCCTGGTGTTATCCTCAAAGCAAGCTAGTCCTGGTGTTATCATCAAAGCAAGCTAGTCCTGGTGTTATCATAATAGTTCAAGCCAAAAATATACCATTTGTATTTGCCAAAATCTTTAAGAATACATACTGCAATTGCGCTCATCTGTGAAATCTGGACATCCGGGGGATCCATCGCAGACATAATCCAATGCTATACAGTCACCTGTGTCACATCTAAACTGGTTGTCCAGACAATCACCTGTAAAGACAGGAAAACATTTGAGTAGCCTCAATTTGATAATGACATATACAATACCTAGTATAAAAATTCAGAGGTATAGACCTTCCGGAATGTTATCGCTACTCTGAGTTTCATGGACAATCCCATACGGTCATGTTGTCCAATCATCAGGCGAAAAGACCAGGACTAATCATCAGGTGTTAAGATACTAGGTATATATAATACCTAGTATATATATATAGTATATCAAGAAATGTAGGCCTACCGGTTGATGGTGCAATATAACTTTTGTTCATTTGGGTTTGCTCAACATAATTACGCGTTCTTAAATTGAGTGGAGGTGACACGAATTATAGAGACGTGATAATTATTCAGAACATGGTAAGCCAGGAAAAATTGGTAAGCCAAAAAACATTGTAGTGGACATCGCGTGGTGCAGGAAACTCGTGATGGTCCATTAGTGCCGAACCCCTTAGAACAACGTGTCATTTTAGGTTAAAATATCGATGTATATTTGGTTACAATTTTGGTTAAACAATTATTTTGATTAGTCATTCAAACGGGCATATATCATGTAATCATCCAATCAGAAAGAGTGTGTGAAAGACTGGTAGTTAGTGCTCAGAGGGTTATCTGCATCCTAGTCTGCTCTTCTTTTTCCGAATGGTATATATTGATGACAACGGATCCTAAATTCCTGCTATAAAACTGTTTTCCATAAAGTTCATACATTACCACAACCATTTTCATCCGTTGAATCCACGCAATCTGGTTTTCCATCACACATCAACTCTCGGCTGATACATTTCTGACTAAATGTACACATGAAGCTACCATTCAAACAGCGACCTTAAATGAAAAAGTCATTATCATAATGTGTTTAATAACAATAATAACACTGTAAGGCCTACCTTCTATTAGTTATAGGATCATAAATAAATTTTCGGATATCTACACTGAAAAATAAATTGGTGTCAAAGCGACGCCTTCTTGGAGTCAACTGTAAATGACACTTACAAAGGCGTTATTTTGACTCCAAAATTGGTGTAATCGTCAATGATATGGGTTTGCACATACTTTACGTTGACACCGTTAAGTGTCCGACGGACACCTTTCAGTGATCGTTTAGTGATTTACACCAAAACTGGTGTCAGATTAATTGAAATAACTCCAAGGGCGTCAATAGTTGGCGGGAAAGCTCACGGTTTTTAGAGGTGTCGAAGCAGCATGACACCAATTGGTGTCATTTTGACACCAATTGGTGTCATTTTGACACCAATTGGTGTCATTTTGACACCAATTGGTGTAATTCTGACACCAATTGGTGTAATTCTGACACCAACGGGTGTAATTCTGACACCAACGGGTGTAATTCTGACACCAATTGGTGTAATTCTGACACCAAATGTAATTCTGACACCAAATTGGGCGTCTATCAACATATCAACGCATGCGTTTTCTCGTCGCCATTTTGTTTGCATGTTACGAGCCGGTAAGACTGGTAAGTACCGATCTGCTCCATTTCCAGACATTTTTGATAATAATTATGATACAATTAGCGTAATGTAAGCCTTGTTCATGTTGTTTAATATTGCGCCAACTAACTGATGAAATGAATTACAATTTCATAGTCAGAAACTAGCATTTTGTTGGACTGTGTCTCAGTGCATGGACCTACTACATGTAGTACTATGTGTGTGTTCGTCATGCATGCATACGATGATATGTGCAACATTACATACATGTAGCCCGATTTATCTGGCTCAGTGGTCATCTTTTTCATACGGACGTCTTACATTACGCTAATTGTATCATAATTATTATCAAAAATGTCTGGAAATGGAGCAGATCGGTACTTACCAGTCTTACCGGCTCGTAACATGCAAACAAAATGGCGACGAGAAAACGGCTCCTAAACATGTGCTATCTCAATATGACTCTTAAGAGAGTCAATATTACACCCCATTTGGGGTGTAATGACTTTTTCGAAAATGGGTCCTCAGGTAACCACCCAAAGGTGTCAAAATGAATATGACACCCAAAGGTGTCAATTTGACACCCATAATGGTGTCAATTTGACACCTTTAGGGTGTCAAACTCAATATGACACTTAAAGAGAGTCAATATTACACCCCATTTGGGTGTAATGGCATTTTCGAAAATGGGTCCTCAGGTAACCACCCAAAGGTGTCAAAATGAATATGACACCCTAAGGTGTCATATTTTACACCCATAATGGTGTCAATTTGACACCTTTAGGTGGCCAACTGAGGACCCATTTTTTGACGCTTGTTTTAGTGTCAAAATGACACCAAATTATTTTTCAGTGTAGCAATCCTTGAAGCCCTGTGTGAATATTGGTCATATATTACGGCCATGCGAAATTGATTCATACGGCCAGAAAAATGTGAGATCTGATAAAGTTATGGTCACTTTTTGTAGTCGTACGAGATTGTTTAAATCAGTTATGGATGAGATGGTGGTGTTTATTAGAAAAGACAGTGATTCCCTTCCCGTGAATCTCAGTGCAAGATTGTTGCCAGTTACAGCTATGACAGCGTGATGGAAGAGGCTTTTGTTTTTTCAAAATTTCAAATTTGATGTTTTCATATGCAAATAAAATCAGATTTATCATTGGCGTGTTTCCACAGAAAAGAGCTAGTTAAACGGTTTATCTTACCAGGAATGAAAATTCCGTGTCGGCGCTTAACCAACACGTTTCCACAGAGCGCAATAAACAGTTTAAATAATCGGCTCCCGCCCTCCTGAATTAAACCGTTTAAACCTTGTGTGGTGTTTGTCGAACGCACCGCATCTCTGCTGCCATAACAAGGCTGCGTAGAACCGAGCGTACTACTGCGGGAACCATGAGGCGCACAATGTACGCGCGCGAGAAAGGTAGGGCGCCTTACGGGCCGCGCTTCGATTCCAAATTCAGCTTAAACGGTTTATCATAAAACCGGTGTGTTTCCACAGCGCAGTGGTGCCGATCTTGAGCGGAAATAACCACCTCTGGAGAAGGTTATAATAAAACGTGTATGTGTGATAATCGATTTATCAATAATCCGATTATTATGCGTTTCCACAGGAGAACTTACCGGAATTGCAGTTTCTTACACGGCAATAACCGGAAAGTTCAGTTCTGTGGAAACACGCCGTTTGATACATAAAATGGGATCATTTCCCCCGCTGCTTATTCGGCAGAATAAGTTACTTAAGATGTGAAATTAAATAAGATATAGACTGTCGTTGAACGAGATATGATTAATTGATGAAGGTTTTAGAGAAGAACTGAGAAAATTGATACGTTAAATGGATTAAGTTGAAACCCGGTGATGAAATCACACCAATGGTACCTACTGTTTATAAGGGGCATGTACTGGCTGAACCGAAGCTCCAATTCTCTGTGCTTTGATGATCCCGTGTAATACTTTATATACACTCTTTCATGTGGAAAATACTCAATTAATGGAGCTACATTTCCATGAAGTACTTTGGCAGGAAACGGATGAGTGTGTAATCCAAGACCGTATATGAATTCACCCCCTTCTAGCTGAATTCGCCGAAACTGAATTGTAATATGCGCACCAGACTGCGCAATGATGATATAGTTACAAGTAAATGGTATGTCTTTTCTTATTGGATATTCAGATGGATCTAATAGCATTGAACTATTAGGTGATAGTCGATACATGGTGTTTCCACACGGCCCTGTTGTAAAATGCAAAGACACGTAGTACGAGGGTCATTCAATAAATAATGAAAGTGATCATGGTGTGGGATGCATGAGTGATTCTATTGGCAGATAGTGTGATCAATACAAAGTATGAGCCTTTGTCTTTCAAACAATACACTTTTGGATTTCTAGGATGATAAATGACGTCATAGCATTAGCTTAAAGTAACTACACTCTGGACACTGCCTGAAATATGTCAATATTTGGCTGGATATGTAATAAGTTGAAATGATCACTTTCATTATTTATTGAATGACCCTCGTATATATGCATATTATTTACTCAATATGTATGATACAGGGTATCCCAAAAGTCGCACAACAAATGCTTCATATCTCAAACTATATAACTTGCATGGCGACACATTGTATTTAATATTATTCCAACTCCTCTGATACCGTTTTGAATTCGCTACAACTTCCCGAAGAATCTGGGAGAAAATTATTTAACAAAAAGGATTTTCTTTCGACCTTTAGAAAAATGTCCTATTTGCATTATAGAACTGAATCCACATTTGAATGTGACAAAATAACTACTAGATGTTCGCTGTCTATTCAATGTGGACTTTTTTACGATAAGAAAATAACCCACCTCGTATACTTATCAGCCTACTAAAGTGTTGAAGTAGTTATAGATTGGTAGTTATAGAACTGAATACACATTTGAATGTGACAAAATAACTGCTAAATGTTCGCTGTCTATTCAATGTGGTCTTTTTACAATAAGAAAATGATCTGCCTAGTATAAACATCAGCCTAGTAAAGTGTTGAAGTATTTATAGATAATGAGCAGTTACTGTACAAGTCTATAATTAAAGCAAACAACTGCTGAATGGTATACTCACAGCAGTTGATGTCTTCACTTCTGGAAAATCCACATCTAGAGTAAAAATCACAGATCAAGTTTTTATCCACACAGGAGCCACCAAATTCACAGTGAAGTTTTTCCGCGGGGCAAGTATCTGCATTAATGAAAACATGCTTTACTTTGTCCGTAAATAGATAATCATGAAATATTTAGGTTTTTTGGCAAGACCAATATCAGGCAGATGCAAAACTTACATTTTTTCCAAGCTGACAGTTTCGCTGGTCAACGACCAGCTTTCTCAAAGCTACTTATCGGCTGTTGATGTTTTGCTGGGAAACTGACCGGAAGTGGTCAGTTTCGGGACGTCCTTGTTGGGAGGGCGTATAATCACTGGATCGTTTACGTGACTCGGTCAAATTATTGGTGCACAGAAAAAAGAGGGCCGACTCCACGTGATTCTTGATTTACACTCACCTATGACCTAGCGAGTGACGACACGTTTTTAATATTACGGAGGACCATCCACGTCAGAATTTTACAGTAAACCATGGGTTAAGACTTGGCATATGCGCCAATTGATTTTGTAAGGGGACGATGCTGATTAATGTGGATATTTACCTCGCTAGTTGCTATTCTGGTGTAACTCGCCAGTTATGCTCTAAGAATTACATCGTTAGTAAGTTATGCTACAGTTAGAGCATAACTACTAGGTAGGTAGCTTACCTCCCTATTAAGTTACCCGTCATTGGTGCACTCGGCCGTATAATAATATCTTATAACAGAATTAATTCTGTAGAGACCGTTATCCGTATCGTGTCTCTTCTTCCAATAATTGGTCAAAAAATAGTCTTCAAACAATATTCTCATTGGAAAACGGCTTTATTCCTTCTAAGTAGCCGTCATCGTTAAATATGGCTGACCGAATTTAGCCGTCTTCTTTAAAAGATGGATATGTGAAGGACTCAGTTGATATAGCCAATAGGTCTATATTCGAACGAAAACAAAGGTGTAACTTAGGGTCCATATCCAAACTCTCAGTGCTTTTAAAGCATTTTTCTAGCGATTTAAAAGCGCTTTTCCAACGGTATTTCGTTCTATTGTTAAAAGCATCGGAAAAAGATCGGTGATTAACTAGAAACCTCTCTACTTATCTGGCGTTAACAATAGAACTATTGTAGTACTCTCGATGGCTGCATTAGTGAAGCAGACAGATCAAAGGCGCAAGGAAGGTTGTGTTATATTCTTTAAGAAATACTATATTATAGTATTTCTAAAAGAATATAACACAACCTTCCTTGCGCCTTTGATCTGTCTGCTTCACTAATGCAGCCATCGAGAGTACTACAATAGTTCTATTGTTAACGCCAGATAAGTAGAGAGGTTTCTAGTTAATCACCGATCTTTTCCCGATGCTTTTAACAATAGAACGAAATACCGTTGGAAAAGCGCTTTTAAATCGCTAGAAAAATGCTTTAAAAGCACTGAGAGTTTGGATATGGACCCTTACCACAACCGAATTCATCGGTTAAGTCTGAACAATCCAGGAAGCCATCACATACAGAAAAGTATGGCACACATTCCAGACCAGAATGACAACGAAACTCGTCTGCGGTGCAATCTAAAACAAAACACAAATGGTTTGAAGTTAGTATATAGGCTTTGTAGATCGCCCCCTATTATATTATAGACGCATTTTGACATTATCCAATTGCCAAATAATTAAAAAAAGTTTAAACACATTTTCACAATCCAATAATTTCAAAGCATCATTATTCGTGCTGAAAAGCTGTCGATAGAGGGTATTGAAATGCAACATAGCATTCGATTTCTTTCTATTTATTGACCATAGCCAACAAAGAAATAATCACATTCAAGATTACTTACTAATATCCCGATATTGGTAGAATCCTAGCCTAAATCCATGGTACAAATGATAATAATGATTATTTTCCAACGCTATCCACATTGCGTCTCTGCTAGACGAGAATATCTCTGGGAATGTCAACGAATATCGTCTAGACAACGTAACACTTGACAAATTTCCAGGATTCAAACCATCTCCTATGTTAAATGTACTTGTAGCTGCTGCGAAATCATATAATTTTAATGCGATGCGAAATAGAGTAGAAGCTTGTACTGTCCAAAAGCATGCGATGCTCTTAATGACAAATAACGGATATCCTGGAGAGGTTAGCTCGTGGATTCGGCCATCAGAAATATGTAAATGCATATGTCGGCATGGAGCTGAAAAGGTAAATATTATTGATATATAAATAAATAAATAATAAATAAATAAATTGTAAAATGATTCTTTTAAGAATCATTTTTACTATTTACAGCTAAGAATGTTTTGGCAATTCTCATTGTTTCGCAGAGAAATCGGCGACATTTATATCAGGCAACTTAACACGGCGGACATTAATTAGCGTGACCACCCTCGCGCATCGCGTGGTAATTAAAGTTTTCTTCGTCTACTGCGATTTTCCTGCATGCTTATGCGGCGCATTACGCCGACGCATGGTGTACTCACCGCACGGGATTGGATGGAATGTTTTGGGGTTGTTCGATACTAACAGGGGTAAAAGTATGACTGTTCAAGAATAACAAATAAAGGTATTGTTTTTAGTTTATATTGTCTGACATTAATGCATTCCATAGTATTTTGATTGCGTGAAACAACTCCACCTGTGGCGTCGTTGTTCCACTTAAAATAATACAACAGTCCGCATTTATATCAGACAATATAACACGGGTACGGTCTAAAAACAACACATTTATTCTCTAAATTAAAAACTTCACTATTAACTGTAAAATAATTATCGTATAAACGACTTGATAAAAATAATTGTACTCACCCTTCATTGTAATTAGTGTGTGAGATATTTACTGACATATTTTTATAAAGAGAAACACGACAGGAAGTCGAAGGCTTCAGTTTCTTCATTCATTCATTAATTTTATTATTCTTAATGATGACTTTCAACCTGTATTTGTTATTATTCAGAATTCGTTTGGATGATGTGAGCTCTTGAAATAAAAGCTTTTATTATATTGATATTCATTTAACAAATAAGACTTACACGAACATGCATGTACCCTTACCACAATGCATTTCGTCAAAAAAATCACCACAATCGTTTCTGCCATCGCAGAGTAATGCTGTGTCTATGCAGTGTCCTGCTCTACAGGCGAATGAATCTCCGTCACATGGAGCTGAAATATAATGTATTAAAAGGTACTGTCAGTGGCGGATCGAGGGGCGGGGTGTGGGGGCGGGGGGGTGTAACTTTAGTCCAGAAGAAGTATAACACGTAACTTTAGATGACCATATTTGACCCGAAATAACCTACATAATACCCCATGAGTCACATCAAAACAATTTTAACTTAGAACTTAGTATCCTATTACTAAAGTATACTTTATTTGATTTATTCTGGGCGAAATTATAACTTGTGAGGATTTAAAGAAAATTGTTTAATCGTAAAGAAATATAGGCCTGAAACTCAGTTATTTTGACTTAAAGGTAGCTAAAACTACAGCCAAAATTGTGCTTTCAGCGGACTAAAATAATTAAAAATCCCACGGGAATCCCGCCCCTTGCCCAAATACAATAACGTGTTTTTTTCCTTCTTTCTATTTGTAACTATACATACGATAACATTACCAAACAAAAGTACAAGAGTGTTTTTTAAAATGGTATTGTTTGAAATGAGATGCTTGTTTAATAGGAAAGAATCAAAAGGCCATTTGAAAGAAAATAACTTAAAATACAGCTAAAATCGTGTTTTAGTGGATTAAACGTTATTTTCCACGGCAAAGGGGCCCATTGACCCCCAACAAAATCTGTCTTTCTATTTGTAACTACATATTAGGATAACATTACCAAGCAAAAGTACATAAATAAGTCAAAATGATTACTTACATCATATTTGAGTCTTATTGATTTAAAAGAAACTGCTTGTTTAATAGTAAAGAAACAAAAGGTCTCAGAGCCGGTAATTTGAAGTTAAAATAGATACAAATACGTACAGCTCAAAATCATGATTTAAGCGAACTAAATAACCAAATCCCACAGCAGGGGGAGGGGAGCTCTTCCCCTTGCATCCCCCGTCCCTTGCCCAATAACTTCAGTTCGACTAGATTTAGAAACAAATTAACAAGAAAAACACAAACAATAGGCCTTTTTCCTTAAGTTCTATTTGTAACTACATATGATAACATTACCAAACAAAAGTACAAAACGAGTCAAAATTATCACTTTAATTTTAAGTGCTATTATTTTAAAGAAAATGCTTGTTTAATTGTAAGGAAACAAAAGGCCTCAGAGTCAGTTATGTGAAGGAAAAATAGCTAAAAGTGTAGATAAAATCGTGTTTTAACGGACTAAATTTTTAAAAAAATCCCACGGCAAAAGTGCAACCCCCTCATATTAACCCCTAAAATATATTTTGTTCTTTCTTTCTATTTGTTACTACATATTATGATAACATTACCAAGCACAAGTACAACCATGAGTCCAAAATGAAAGTGATCAGTGTTATTGATTTTAAAGAAAATGTTCTTAGCGGCGGTAATAAAAAGCAAGCTTACGAATGATACAATAACATTGCAATCATAAAATAACGTCCATACATATCGGTTGCATACTGTATTTGAAATAAAGTCCACAGATAAACTATAACCCTTATTATAGTCCTGATATTTTCCCGCTAGCAATTCAAAAGATGAGCTGCAACATGAGTGAAGATCTCTTTGTCTAGATGAACAGCAATCGAAACGAAGTAGGCCTAATATTTTGCTATTCTTATATTACACATTAAACAAATTGTTTCACCTCACCCAGTATTAATGAATGAACCATAAACTATTTTTAAATATCTAAATAACAATTTCATTAAACAAATTTGTAATGTACTTTCCTATCCTTTTTCTTTTCGTAACCTATCGAAATTGTAACTCTAATCGTAACCCCTAACCCTAAATCATAATCCTAACACTAACACTAACAATCTATACTTAAATCAAGAAAATATCAGTATTATGCTCAACTTCTTTCTTGCATTGATAAAAACAAAATATTGATTGGAAATGAAGTGGTGGCGTTTCGATAAAATGTTGGTGCCCCCTCAGACTCCCCTGTTCCAGCTTTTAAACAATCTATACTTAAATCAAGAATATATCATATGCTCAACTTCTTTCTTGCATTGATAAAAAAAAATGATTGGAAATGAAGAGGTGGCTTTTCGATAAAATGTTGGTCAAAAGTATACACCAGATCGCACCAAATGAGTTCGAAAATTGAAAAAATGTTTTCTACTTCTGAGGGGGGCACATCCCTCATCAGACTCCTCCCTGTTCGAGCTTTTAAACTATACTTAAATCAAGAATATATCAGTATATGCTCAACCTCTTTCGTGCACTGATAAAAAACAAAATATTTATTGTGGAAATGAAGAGGTGGCTTTTCAATAACATTTTGGTCAAAAGTATACACCAGATCGCACCAAATGAGTTCGAAAATTGAAAATTGTTCTACTTCTGAGGGGGCACATCCCCCCTCAGACATCCTCTGTTCGAGCATAGCTCAGTGTGGGGGGGGGGGGGGGGGGGTCGCACCGCTTAGATTGTACCAGCACAATTTCATTTTAGGCCCCCTAAAATTTGCCTTGATCCGCGCCTGACCCTAACCCTAATCCTAACACTAACACTATAACACGTATTACAATCCGTGGCTGGGTTACGATATAATGCGCGTCCTGTCCTATACCGTACCACAATTGATTTCATCACTGTAGTCATTGCAATCAGGAACACCATCACAGACGGACTTATTTGTTATACACTCCCCATCTCGACACAGAAAATAGCCTCTGGAGCAGTTATCTACGTGTATAAGCATAAGTACATTTGTAATTTGTATCATGAGTATTTTCTTTTGATATAATGTGTTTGATAATCAAGTAAGGCTTATTAATATGTGGATGAAATATGTTCTTGATTTTAAACCTATTATTTTGAATTAAGATATACTTTGTAAAGCGCAGTTACACAGCAGTGTAAAGCAATGTTAACGAACACCCAGTATCGTTCGGAAGATACTGGAACAATAATACTGTATCAGTATTGAGAGATTATCGAGCGATACTGTGTTACCAGTATCTGGGACCTAAAGTACACTTTTTCAAGAATTCGTTTTAAATTTCATTGTAGGCCTATATTTCACACAATTGCATTCAATATTTGCCTTTTTCATACACAGCAAGCTCCACTAGAAATAAAGTCGCATCGTTAAAATTCTCATCACTGCCATCCGTTATGAAAGTAATCCACATCTCATTTTCTGTAGCCCTCACATACAGGGGTGTGACGCTACCTTTACGTAACAACAATATCGATCCAGTGTTGGTTGAATCCAAACCATTGCCTACTTGAAAGACGTCATCTCCATATAGAAGAAATTCATAAAATGATAATTGCACTCGGGTCTCTACAGGCGTTTGGACAGTCCATGTACACGCCAATGGAATAGATGTGGTTGAAGGGTACGAATAGGACGATAGGTTATAGTATGTATTATATGCCAGGTTGATGTCCAAAATGCCACATTTTCCTGGTCAAAATAGAATAAAATTATCATGAGCAATCAATTATCAATAATATTCAATTCTTATTGCTGTTTTAATACCTTAAAGGTAATATAACAGCAATACAACAACAAAAGTAATGACAACGTCATTCAACGCAATGTTAGTGAAATGTTTATAATTACATTATTTTAGCGAAGTTATGTTGGGATTTTACCTTGGCAAATCACACCTCCTACATTTCCCGTCGTGCAATTTACTTCGGATTGAATGCTACAGTTGCCTATACAGGTTTCATTTCCAATACAAGATATACTTAGTACATCTGGATAAAACTCGAGGTCATCGTATGTTAGAATATGTAAAGCATCGACACCGTACAAGTGATTACAAACTACATTTGCCTGTGTGACACCCCATCCATCAGAACATACGTTCATCCACTTTCCATCACGTCTTATCTGCACTATCCCTCCGAGAGAATCATTGTAAGAAATTGTTTTGTTTTCGGTTGACAGTCTGAGATCTGATGACAAAATATAATATCGTTATCCACAAGTTCGTTTTGAAAATCCCAGTCTTACTACATACATACCTAATGTTCAACCCGTAAGTGCACCAGATGAATACTTAACAGTTTTAAAGACCATTTAAAAGATTTGACTTTATTGGAGCAACCAAACTTGCAATGACATATGTTATAGTCTATTTCACAAACGCTTGCGCCTACTCGAGGTGCTAGCGTATACACACTCGCATAAAGACAAAAAAACCATACGCGTGCGTCAATGTTGCGCCTGTAAAGGTACGTCACTGTCCAGAAATAGTGAAATTGAGTTATAGCTTTGTGGGGTATGTGAATGAAAATCCTTCACCATCATGTATAAAACTGCTTTTACAACTAATTATAATGTTCGTTTCCCTTTTGTTCTCCCAAGTAATACAGACCAAGTAATCAAGACCAAGTAATCGAGTATGGTATGGTCCACAAGCCATGCAGTTATTGCTATACATGTATAATCAGTAGAGTATCAAATTGATTGTCATTGTCATAATTTACAAAACAAAGTGTTACTATTGTATAAACTGACATTTGGAGACTTTCACAAGTATTTATTACAAAAGATCATTGATCATCCCTGAGTGGCCTATTGTCAATAACAACTATATCTATCAGATTGATGCAGTATTGCAGTATAACAAAACAGTATTTATTGAACGAAATATAAAAGTTAAGACCAAACCTCCAGGCCTGTCAGAGTTGAATGCATACCTCCATAAGCGAAGAAATGCCGGTGTTCCTGGCACCAATCGTATACCTTAGATAGTATGGAAGAAGTGCCCAAGAATAACAGCACTGTTGCATGGAACCATCTGTGACATTTGGAGAACTGCTTCAATTCCTACTTACTGGAAAGTGTGAGAAACAATCCTAATCTCAAAAGAAGAGAATATACAAATGACCCAAACTACTTTAAACCTATAACTGTGAAGAATTCAAGTGGAAATCTTGGAATGGGCATTCTTGCTCAAAGAACCATTGAGTTCTTAACAGAGAACAACTACATTGACAAATCTGTCCAAAAGGGCTTCATGGAGAAGATTTCATGTTGTGTTGAACACACAGACGCCCTTGCTACAAGATGCCAAGAAGAATGGCATGTCAATCGTGACAACTTGGTTATATTTACAGAACGCATATGGAACTGTGCTACACAACCTCATACAATTTGCCTTCGACTATGTGCAAGAACACATCAGGAAGATCATATACAACTACTACGATGAGGTGTTCATCCGTGTGAAAACAGAGGACAACTGACTGGATACAGTGTTACATTTGAGTATTCCAAGGCTGTCCGCTATCATGCGTTCTGTTTCTAGCCATCTTCAATAATTATGTGTCTAGATCTACTTGACAAATCTCATCATCTACAACACGTGTCCTAATTTGTAGGGAACATATAGCGATATTCCACGGTTAGAAAAAAAAATGCACATTTGTTACGATGTTAACTTGTTTCAATTCAATATATTCTGTCCGAGATATTGATGTTTATTGCGTTACTTGCGATACATAGAATTTCAAAGTTGTTCAAAATTACCATTTAAACATTTAAATGTACATATTCTGAATCTAAAAGAACATTGGTGTTGGAAAATAATATTTTTAAATTTTGTTAGCAGCATATCTGACCTTGAGAAAAAATAAAAATGCTGCAAAGCATGCGACCTTGTTAAGGATGTTTATTACGTTATTCAGATTTCTCCCGAACTATTTATCAAAACACACTTTTTTGTTAAAAACCTATTTGATACATATACATAGACTCTGTGGTTACTTGGAGCACTCGCTAGCTCTTTCCAGATCGTCTACATGGTCCTATGTGTACGAAAAAGTTTACTACGTTATCGTTTATTACGTTATCGAATAAATCGATAAAGAGACAGCCACACTCTACGACTCTATTAAGAAAAGACATGTGGCAGGCCCTTTTCTCAGGCATACATGGGGAATACTCGTTGAAAGTACAGTGCGAAAAAAAACACGACGAATGGTAAGAATTCCTTATTTTTATCTTGTAAGTAATATGAATATTAAGCTGAATGAAAGTTGAAGTCATATAGATCTCTTAAGAACATTGAAAATGGACCTATGATATCAAAAAGGGGTTTATAATGTGAAGAAATGCAGTAGGTATCGCTAACGTCTGCATTGATTGCTTTGTATCCCATAATCACTTCACCTCACATAATGGGTGTTTATACCAGGAGTGAACTACTTCAGTTTAGAAGCTCTGTGATGAGCAATGATCATCTCCCTCAAGATACTTGGAAAACTGTATTATCTTTGGGTATTGAAAAGGCCAAGTTTCAACCAACACATCGGGGTTGCCGAAGCGGAAAATACAAACAGAGACAAATTACACCTTGTATTTCTGCAAGAAACCAAACATCTCAAATTCACTCTGTTCGTAAAGTTAATCATGCAAACTTGGTGCAAGTTAAAAGAACAAACCTCCGTGCTCCACGTACTAAAATCGCAGTCTGGAATTCACAGTGTATCAAATCATTTGCCAAGCCTAAGGTTGCTAGTTTATGCGATTTCATCATCTCAAACCAGTTAGACATTGTATGTCTTACTGAGACCTGGTTTAGAGGAAATTTCAAAGACAATCGGACAATTGCTGATTTGCAGAACACTTTACCTCACTTCCAACTTTTGCATATACCAAGAATAGGAAAAAAAGGTGGCGGAGTGTGTGTTTTGCATAGGAAGGGTTTCAAGATCTGGGTTACTCCTTCATGTAATATCGCACGAAATAACATATATATATATATATATAAAGCACGAAATATAATACATAAATATACATCAATATAGCACGAACATCAAAATAGCACGAAATAAATACATTGTGTCATCTGTGACACGGTGAGTTTAATTCATTATATATACTATTATGTCTTATGATATCATACTATTATGCCTTTATATCATACATTTAATTACATTTTCGCCTGCGACATTAAATTCATATACTATTATTTCCTGTGACACATTTTCATGACCCATTCTTTTCATATACCAATATGTCTTTTATATCATGAATTCATTTACTTTTTTGCCTGTGATATTGTGTCTTTTGTGTCAAACCGGGTTTCATTCTTTTCATATACCATTATGTCTTTTATATCATTAATTCATTTACTTTTTCACCTGTGACATTGTGTCATCTGTGCCAAACCGGGTTTTACTCTCCTCATATACTATTATGTATTTTATATCATAAATTCATTTACTTTTTTTGCCTGTGACATTGTGTCTTCTGTGTCAAACCGGGTTTCATTCTTTTCATATACTATTATGTCTTTTATATCATAAATTCATTTACTTTTTCTCCTGTGACATTGTGTCATCTGTGCCAAACCGGGTTTTATTCTTCTCATATACTATTATGTATTTTTACTGGGTCCATCCCAGTATTGAATTCGTCTTACGAGCTCTGAGTCATGGCTCAAGGACTGCAGTGTTGCCAACTCAGATTAGTTCAAAACCGCGGCCCAAGTGTCCTCTAAAACCGCGACCCGCGACAAAAATTGTTGTGTTCCCATAGAAAATACAGTGTAGCTTGACTTTTCCCTAAGACTAATAGTTATATTAGTCTCAGTTTTCCCAAACCGTGGCCCCCGTTTTTTTGCCCGCGGTGCAGGGGACAAAAGTAGCCCAATAGTGCGGCCATACCGTGGTGTTGGCAACATGTCTCAAAAAAGTCTTAAAAAAGTCTCAAACAGTGTTGCCAACCGAGATGTTCCAAACCGCGGCCCAAGTGTGCTCTAAACCGCGGCTCACGACAATAAGTAGCCCAATTATATTACGATCCTGTGTATACTATTAAGGTCATTATATCATGTGTTACGGTTGATTGGGAGAGAACCTTGTTGGTTACGGTCGAGTTTATTATCAAAGGCGCTAATCCGTATATAAGTTTGTCGTGGCCAGTATTTGGCTTTTGCATGTCTCAAGGATCTAATCCCCCTGTGCAAACGTCGGCGGTAATGTGTGACGCTTGGTCGAAGGTAGACTTTGGATTCTGTTGACGGTGAAATGACCAACCGGAAATCATAAATATTATGCTAATCATTAAACATGTTGATCCTCTCTGTGCTACGGTGCATCGTTCTTGGTTAGTCAGTCAAAGGGAAACTGTGGCTTCTAAAGCTCGCGATATTATCAACTTTGAAGCCAGGAATTCGCGCAGTCGCAATGACTCGAAAGACCGGGGGAAGGACCTACGTTTCAGTTGGGTGGCAAAGTGTTGTTGTTTTTGTATTTTCAAGTGGGCGAATGCCCGGGGGAGGGAGGGCACTGACGTTGGAAAGGTGTTCAAAACACTGGAGGAAAATCGCGAACATTTTCATTACAAAGCCCCATTTTTTTAAAATCAGTTTAAAAATATTTCGTCATAAAAAATCTCTTTGTTCAGTTCGTACTCTACCCTGAGACTAATATAAGTCTCAGCTCTACCTCTGTACCTGATCCCCTTTTTGATACCGTGGTCAATTTTTTTTTTTATCAGTATTATAGGCGAAGTTTTTTGTGCTGGTATTTTATAACAAACTTCCTACAACAACCCTTACCCCTTGAAGTCTAATGGAATATTCAGCTATGCTTACAAGAAATCAGGATATATGACAACAGTGTTGATGGAATCGTCGCTGTTCTGCTGACATACCGGCACATTACAACAGAAATAAGTAAAGAGATGTGCCGGTATGTCAGAACAGCGACGGAATGTTTAGAAGCCATAAAGCAAATATAACGCTTGAAGTTGAAGACAATAGCGGCGTGTTAGCCCAAATACGCACTTGAGTGGTTTATTGGCTCATCAATTGACGGTACTTGAAATTAATGACTAGATTGTCATCGCGCACGGGAAGCTACAGCCATTCTTGCCGGGGGGGGGGGGGGGGGGGGGGGGGGGCACTCATATGCCGTATCTACGTAGGCTTATATACAATGTATGTTAGCACAGCAAATATTTGAAGGCCTATAAGAATAGTCTTAGAAATTCGAAACTTAACTGGTATTTTTTATTGATTGGCAAAAAAATTATACAATATACGAAACCAGTCCCAACTGAATAGCAAAAATACTGGTTAAAAACTGTTTTTCTCGATAAAGAACTGATTTTCTCAAGAAAAAAATAGGTCTCAAGAAATGTGTTTTTTCCTCCTCAATCCAGTCATTCATTGTTGTCAAGGCCTACTGCTTTCCAATAAATGTGTGTACACCGCCCGGGGTACACCGTACACGTCAGTGGCGTAGCTAGGAATTTTTTCAGGGGGGGGGAGGCAAGATTTCAAAAACCTTCGTAAATAAGGTCCACAAATTTTGCACGGTCCAAAAATTTCGCAGTCCAAAAGCAGCACAGTCAACAAATAATGGCCAATCCGCAGGATTTTAATCAATTTTTTTTATTTGGTAAAGATCATTTGTGTCAATTCCACGTGATTTATAGAACCGGAGATATATCTTTAGTGACATTTTAGAACACTTTAGACCCCGTGCCGTACCGAGAAGGGGGGAGTATGCAGAACTTAATTCAACCGTAAATATTCAGTAAAGATCATTAGTGTCCGATTGAAACTTTCCACGCGGCATGCGTCTGTAGACGACATTCCAAAAGTTCACAAAATGTCTAAACACATGACATATTGTAGCAATTCCACGTACTAATGACATTTTAGAACATTGTAGACCCCGTGCCGTACCGAGAGGGGGGATGAGAGGGGGGGGGGGGGGGGGGGGGAAGTATGCAGAACTTAATTCAACGTTAAATATTTAGTAAAGATCATTAGTGTCATTAACACTTTCCACGCGGCATGCGTCTGTAGACGACATTTCAAAAGTTCACAAAATTTCTAAAAAATGACATATTGTAGTATCAATTCCACGTGGAGATGTATCTTTACTAATGACATGTTAGAACATTTCAGACCCCGTGTCGTACCGAGAGGGAGGGGGGGGGGGGGGGGGGGCGGAAGTATGCAGAACTTAATTCAACGTTAAATATTTAGTAAAGATCATTAGTGTCATTAACACTTTCCACGCGGCATGCGTCTGTAGACGACATTCCAAAAGTTCACAAAATGTCTAAAAAGGACATATTGTATCAATTCCACGTGAAGATGCATCTTTACTAATGACATTTTAGAACATTGTAGACCCCGTGCCGTACCGAGAGGGGTGGGGGCGGAAGTATGCAGAATTTAATTCAACGTTAAATATTTAGTAAAGATCATTAGTGTCAATTCTACGTGGTTAAGTACCGGTTCTGGCATTTTATTACAATGTAACAAAACCTCCTTTATGGAAACTGAAGTAATAAAAGATGACCATTTACAAATACAAACCAACATTCCATCTAAACAGTACTTACCTTTCAAACGGTGTTATGCATATGACTGTGGTCCATCGTGACAATTAGACTAAAATATAAACATTTGCTTTACTTGTAGCACACAAATTCCTTAAATTGCAATATTGTTCTTGTAAACAGATTTAGAATATAGTTATAAACTATATAGTTTAATTAGTTCCATCATAGCAAGATACAGGGTGAGTCAAAAAAACTGCAATAGTGGAAAGAAGCCATTTTGTTTCCAAAACCAAAATGAACTTTAAATTTCTTTAAACGTTGCAAGAATGATGTATTTAATCCTAACTTTGTGTGAAAAAATGAAGTCGATCGCATTTTCGTTTGTCTTTGGCAGTGACCCTCTTTGCTGCACAACCAAATATACCTGTTTGTCCACGAGCACAGGGATTTTCATTTGAAATGGCACACATTGCATTTTCATATTTGAATATCCCGCCAACAAAAAAAGGAAAATGTCACTTTTTTATTAAAATTTAGAATATTATACGCTTTCATAGCATAGGTATGATTATAATTGATTATGCTAAGTTACATGTAAACAAGAAAGGATGCCATCAAATTCCAATAACATCACAAATGAACTTAAGTTTCCAAATTTGACTGAGTGACACATTTTGCGATCTGATGCATAGTTTTGGGTATCTCGTGGACAAACGTGTGAAATGGGTGCACTGATTAAAAGGTTCAAATTAATTTTGGTTTTGAAAACAAAATGGCTTCTTTCCACTATTGCAGTCTTTTTGACTCACCCTGTATATTCAGCTATTATCAATCCGCGCACACAATTTATCCAAGCCTATAAGAACGATTTTTGCAAACAAAACAAAAATGCAAGTGTTTTAATTGCCTACTCTTCCACAAATTAAATCATATGTAAACAGTTTCCGCCAATTTGGAACTAAGTAAACTATAGCACTAAAAATAATCGCAGAAGGAATATATCCTAGAAATTTCGTTTTTAATGAACAAACTACAACTATTTTTATAGTAAAGATGTTGTATGTGTGCATAATAAACATTGTTCGGCAAAAAAATCATACACTTGTCCCATTATTTTGAGTCCAATCAAACTAGATAGCACCCCCTTCTTGGCTAAATCGCTGCTTCCACTTTCACTTTACATAACCCACATCCACGTAAATGCGCCAATTAAAAATATATACAAAATTGAAAATAATATGATTAGCTTTGTAAATATGTCATGTCCATCAACTCAATTTTTTTAATAACCATGTTTATGCACCACTTCAGTAAAACAGCATACCCCACGGTAACCTTAATATTTCAATGGGGACATTGTCACTCATCTCATTATATCAGTTCGTCTGAAATCTGATAAAGACTGTTCCCCTTACAAATATACAAAGGATGAGACCAACTCTATTCACTAACAGGACCCAGTCAGGTTTTGTTCAAAATCTCAAACCACAAACCCCGAGAACCGCAAAAACCGAGAACCGCGAAAGCCGATAACCGCTCTAGTATATCATAAATTCATTTCCTTTTTTGCCTGTGACATTGTGTCATCTGTGTCAAACCGGGTTTCATTCTTTTCATATACCATTATGTCTTTTATATCATAAATTCATTTACTTTTTCTCCTGTGACATTGTGTCATCTGTGCCAAACCGGGTTTTATTCTTCTCATATACTATTATGTATTTCATATCATAAATTCATTTACTTTTTTGCCTGTGACATTGTGTCATCTGTGTCAAACCGGGTTTTAATCTTCTCATATATACTATTATGTATTTTATATCATAAATTCATTTACTTTTTTGCCTGTGACATTGTGTCTTCTGTGTCAAACCGGGTTTCATTCTTTTCATATACTATTATGTCTTTTATATCATAAATTCATTTACTTTTTCTCCTGTGACATTGTGTCATCTGTGCCAAACCGGGTTTTATTCTTCTCATATACTATTATGTATTTTATATCATAAATTCATTTACTTTTTTGCCTGTGACATTGTGTCATCTGTGTCAAACCGGGTTTCATTCTTTTCATATACCATTATGTCTTTTATATCATAAATTCATTTACTTTTTCTCCTGTGACATTGTGTCATCTGTGCCAAAACGGGTTTTATTCTTCTCATATACTATTATGTATTTTATATCATAAATTCATTTACTTTTTTGCCTGTGACATTGTGTCATCTGTGTCAAACCGGGTTTCATTCTTTTCATATACCATTATGTCTTTTATATCATAAATTCATTTACTTTTTCGCCTGTGACATTGTGTCATCTGTGCCAAACCGGGTTTTAATTCTTATCATATACTATTATGTATTTCATATCATAAATTCATTTACTTTTTCGCCTGTGACATTGTGTCATCTGTGCCAAAACGGGTTTTATTCTTCTCATATACTATTATGTATTTTATATCATAAATTCATTTACTTTTTTGCCTGTGACATTGTGTCATCTGTGTCAAACCGGGTTTCATTCTTTTCATATACCATTATGTCTTTTATATCATAAATTCATTTACTTTTTCGCCTGTGACATTGTGTCATCTGTGCCAAACCGGGTTTTAATTCTTATCATATACTATTATGTATTTCATATCATAAATTCATTTACTTTTTTGCCTGTGACATTGTGTCTTCTGTGTCAAACCGGGTTTCATTCTTTTCACATACCATTATGTCTTTTATATCATAAATTCATTTACTTTTCCCCCTGTGACATTGTGTTATCTGTGCCAAACCGGGTTTTATTCTTCTCATATACTATTATGTTTTTTATATCATAAATTCATTTACTTTTTTGCCTGTGACATTGTGTCATCTGTGCCAAACCGGGTTTTAATTCTTATCATATACTATTATGTATTTCATATCATAAATTCATTTACTTTTTTGCCTGTGACATTGTGTCTTCTGTGTCAAACCGGGTTTCATTCTTTTCACATACCATTATGTCTTTTATATCATAAAAATTCATTTACTTTTCCCCCTGTGACATTGTGTTATCTGTGCCAAACCGGGTTTTATTCTTCTCATATACTATTATGTTTTTTATATCATAAATTCATTTACTTTTTTGCCTGTGACATTGTGTCATCTGTGCCAAACCGGGTTTTAATTCTTCTCATATACTATTATGTATTTTATATCATAAATTCATTTACTTTTTTGCCTGTGACATTTTGTCTTTTGTGTCAAACCGGGTTTCATTCTTTTCATATACCATTATGTCTTTTATATTATAAATTCATTTACTTTTTCGCCTGTGACATTGTGTCATCTGTGCCAAAACGGGTTTTATTCTTCTCATATACTATTATGTATTTTATATCATAAATTCATTTACTTTTTTGCCTGTGACATTGTGTCATCTGTGTCAAACCGGGTTTCATTCTTTTCATATACCATTATGTCTTTTATATCATAAATTCATTTACTTTTTCGCCTGTGACATTGTGTCATCTGTGCCAAAACGGGTTTAATTCTTCTCATATACTATTATGTATTTTATATCATAAATTCATTTACTTTTTTGCCTGTGACATTGTGTCATCTGTGTCAAACCGGGTTTAAATCTTCTCATATATACTATTATGTATTTTATATCATAAATGCATTTACTTTTTTGCCTGTGACATTGTGTCTTCTGTGTCAAACCGGGTTTCATTCTTTTCATATACTATTATATCTTTTGTATCATAAATTCATTTACTTTTTCTCCTGTGACATTGTGTCATCTGTGCCAAACCGGGTTTTATTCTTCTCATATACTATTATGTATTTTATATCATAAATTCATTTACTTTTTTGCCTGTGACATTGTGTCATCTGTGTCAAACCGGGTTTCATTCTTTTCATATACCATTATGTCTTTTATATCATAAATTCATTTACTTTTTATCCTGTGACATTGTGTCATCTGTGCCAAAACGGGTTTTATTCTTCTCATATACTATTATGTATTTTATATCATAAATTCATTTACTTTTTTGCCTGTGACATTATGTCATCTGTGTCAAACCGGGTTTCATTCTTTTCATATACCATTATGTCTTTTATATCATAAATTCATTTACTTTTTCGCCTGTGACATTGTGTCATCTGTGCCAAACCGGGTTTTAATTCTTATCATATACTATTATGTATTTCATATCATAAATTCATTTACTTTTTCGCCTGTGACATTGTGTCATCTGTGCCAAAACGGGTTTTATTCTTCTCATATACTATTATGTATTTTATATCATCAATTCATTTACTTTTTTGCCTGTGACATTGTGTCATCTGTGTCAAACCGGGTTTCATTCTTTTCATATACCATTATGTCTTTTATATCATAAATTCATTTACTTTTTCGCCTGTGACATTGTGTCATCTGTGCCAAACCGGGTTTTAATTCTTATCATATACTATTATGTATTTCATATCATAAATTCATTTACTTTTTTGCCTGTGACATTGTGTCTTCTGTGTCAAACCGGGTTTCATTCTTTTCATATACCATTATGTCTTTCATATCATAAATTCATTTACTTTTTCTCCTGTGACATTGTGTCATCTGTGCCAAACCGGGTTTTATTCTTCTCATATACTATTATGTATTTTACATCATGAATTCATTTACTTTTTTGCCTGTGACATTGTGTCATCTGTGTCAAACCGGGTTTCATTCTTTTCATACACCATTATGTCTTTTATATCATAAATTCATTTACTTTTTCTCTTGTGACATTGTGTCATCTGTGCCAAACCGGGTTTTATTATTCTCATATACTATTATGTATTTTATATCATAAATTAATTTACTTTTTCGCCTGTGACATTGTGTCATCTGTGCCAAACTGGGTTTTACTCTTCTCGTATACTATTATGTTTTTATATCATAAATTTATTTACTTTTTTGCCTGTGACATTGTGTCTTCTGTGTCAAACCGGGTTTCATTCTTTTCACATACCATTATGTCTTTTATATCATAAATTCATTTACTTTTCCCCCTGTGACATTGTGTTATCTGTGCCAAACCGGGTTTTATTCTTCTCATATACTATTATGTTTTTTATATCATAAATTCATTTACTTTTTTGCCTGTGACATTGTGTCATCTGTGCCAAACCGGGTTTTAATTCTTCTCATATACTATATTATGTATTTTATATCATAAATTCATTTACTTTTTTGCCTGTGACATTGTGTCATCTGTGCCAAACTGGGTTTTAATTCTTCTCATATACTTTTATGTATTTTATATCATAAATTAATTTACTTGTTTGCCTGTGACATTGTGTATTTTGTGTCAAACCGGGTTTCATTCTTTTCATATACCATTATGTCTTTTATATTATAAATTCATTTACTTTTTCGCCTGTGACATTGTGTCATCTGTGCCAAACCGCGTTTTACTCTTCTCATATACTATTATGTATTTTATATCATAAATTCATTTACTTTTCTCCTGTGACATTGTGTCATCTGTGCCAAACCGGGTTTCATTCTTTTCATATACCATTATGTCTTTTATATCATAAATTCATTTACTTTTTCGCCTGTGACATTGTGTCATCTGTGCCAAACCGGGTTTTACTCTTCTCAAATACTATTATGTATTTTATATCATAAATTCATTTACTTTTTCGCCTGTGACATTGTGTCATCTGTGCCAAACTGGGTTTTACTCTTCTCATATACTATTATGTATTTTATATCATAAATTCATTTACTTTTTTGCCTGTGACATTGTGTCATCTGTGCCAAACTGGGTTTTAATTCTTCTCATATACTTTTATGTATTTTATATCATAAATTAATTTACTTGTTTGCCTGTGACATTGTGTCATCTGTCTCCAACGGGGTTTCATTCTTTTCATATATCATTATGTCTTTTATATCATGAATTCATTTACTTTTTTGCCTGTGACATTGTGTCATCTGTGCCAAACTGGGTTTTACTCTTCTCATATACTATTATGTCTTTTATATCATAATTCATTTACTTTTTCTCCTGTGACATTGTGTTATCTGTGCCAAACCGGGTTTTAATTCTTCTCATATACTATTATGTATTTTATATCATAAATTCATTTACTTTTTCGCCTGTGACATTGTGTCATCTGTGCCAAACTGGGTTTTACTCTTCTCATATACTATTATGTATTTTATATCATAAATTCATTTACTTTTTTGCCTGTGACATTGTGTCATCTGTGCCAAACTGGGTTTTAATTCTTCTCATATACTTTTATGTATTTTATATCATAAATTAATTTACTTGTTTGCCTGTGACATTGTGTCATCTGTGTCCAACGGGGTTTCATTCTTTTCATATATCATTATGTCTTTTATATCATGAATTCATTTACTTTTTTGCCTGTGACATTGTGTCATCTGTGCCAAACCGGGTTTTACTCTTCTCAAATACTATTATGTATTTTATATCATAAATTCATTTACTTTTTCGCCTGTGACATTGTGTCATCTGTGCCAAACTGGGTTTTACTCTTCTCATATACTATTATGTATTTTATATCATAAATTCATTTACTTTTTTGCCTGTGACATTGTGTCATCTGTGCCAAACTGGGTTTTAATTCTTCTCATATACTTTTATGTATTTTATATCATAAATTAATTTACTTGTTTGCCTGTGACATTGTGTCATCTGTGTCAAACCGGGTTTCATTCTTTTCATACACCATTATGTCTTTTATATCATAAATTCATTTACTTTTTCTCTTGTGACATTGTGTCATCTGTGCCAAAACGGGTTTTATTCTTCTCATATACTATTATGTATTTTATATCATAAATTAATTTACTTGTTTGCCTGTGACATTGTGTCATCTGTGTCCAACGGGGTTTCATTCTTTTCATATATCATTATGTCTTTTATATCATGAATTCATTTACCTTTTTGCCTGTGACATTGTGTCATCTGTGCCAAACTGGGTTTTACTCTTCTCATATACTATTATGTCTTTTATATCATAATTCATTTACTTTTTCTCCTGTGACATTGTGTTATCTGTGCCAAACCGGGTTTTAATTCTTCTCATATACTACTATTATGTATTTTATATCATAAATTCATTTACTTTTTTGCCTGTGACATTGTGTCTTTTGTGCCAAACCGGGTTTTACTCTTCTCATATACTATTATGTATTTTATATCATAAATTCATTTACTTTTTTGCCTGTGACATTGTGTCATCTGTGCCAAACCGGGTTTTAATTCTTCTCATATACTATTATGTCTTTTATATCATAAATTCATTTACTTTTTCTCCTGTGACATTGTGTTATCTGTGCCAAACCGGGTTTTAATTCTTCTCATATACTATTATGTATTTTATATCATAAATTCATTTACTTTTTTGTCTGTGACATTGTGTCTTTTGTGTCAAACCGGGTTTTATTCTTTTCATATACCATTATGTCTTTTATATTATAAATTCATTTACTTTTTCGCCTCTGACATTTTGTCATCTGTGCCAAACCGGGTTTTATTCTTTTCATATACTATTATGTCTTTTATATCATAAATTCATTTACTTTTTCTCCTGTGACATTGTGTCATCTGTGCCAAACCGGGTTTTATTCTTCTCATATACTATTATGAATTTATATCATAAATTCATTTACTTTTTTGCCTGTGACAGTGCTAATACCAAAAATCAGATCAAAAATGCTGTCAACCGGGGCTGTCAATCGGATGGAACAGTTCGAGAAATTTGTGGGAGAAAAAGCGCAGATGGATTTAGGCCTAGCCATAGCGGCCTACCTGGATTTATTCCTGGGCAATTTCTTCGCTAGTCTTCGTCAACAGAATGGCGAGCTGTACCAAAAGAAATCCATGCAGGCGATCCGGTATGGTCTGGACGGAATCGAGTTCAAAGAGAGCAACAAAATTCGAACTTTTTCACGGTTTAGCGTTTAGAAATTGGAGCATTTGTGTTGGAACATTAATTAGTTGGAAACAGATGTTTTAATGAGGATTAATCACGTGAGTGTTATCTTTTGTTTATCAAATGGAAGATTTTTATGTGTGATATAAAACAAATATTTACTGCTCTATATTCGGGAAATGGTGCATATAGCCCCCTCGGTAACTGGAGACCGTGGGCCTACTATTTTCCCTCGACCTCTCGGGAAAATATATAGTAGGCCCACGGTCTCCAGTCACCTCGGGGAGCTATTTTGCACCATTTCCCTCTTGAGAAGTAAATATTTGCTTACTATCAAATTCCCAGGCATGTAATATTTTTTATAATAAGTTACCACCAATGCCTTTCAATGTATTTTCTTGAGGCAATCTGCCAGCGAATTCAATTCATATTTCGTTATCACATTTTTGTTTGTTCTTGGATTTCCCCCATTACTTTGCGTTATAAATCACCGTATGTAATAATATTATTATAACATTTTATTTCGTAATGTGTACATCATCAGTACACAGTTTGCCGTTTTTAGCTGCAATACTGTTCTCTATTTTCTCAGTGTGTATGATGTAACCTTTAAAATCAAGAAAAACTGGTTTACGTTCTTGCAGTCTGCATTTGCAAATATACCTTTTTGCCAGTAACAATACCATATTCAAAAACATTGAGTGTTTGTGGTCATGGTAACCAAAACACATTTCCCAGTACGTAACATTGGCACCAACTTTCAAAACAACTACATAACTATGAGCCAACTATAGATCCTTTCATATTAAGGATGTAATCTTACATGTCCACATTAGATGCTTCATGACCTCCTCCTTATCATTACAAAAAGAGCACCTGTCATTATCTTTAATACCGATTTTAGTCAGAAGAACATTTATGTTCCAAAAGGGATCAACTCCACTAGTTTCCGAAAATAAAGAATGACGTAGGAAATACAGTGAAAATCAAAAAATGAAATCAAACCTGTTTTTAAGCTTACACGTATGGTATCTTTCATATGGCAGAAAATTAGTATAATCAAAGAAGTGCAACATCCTTAATTTAAAAAACTTTCATTTTCTCCTATTTCACTTTATCCCTTGGACATAATTCGCGTTATTTCACGCGAGCGTATTTTGTTGTTGTTTTCAAGGCGCGGCGTCAAAATGCTTGACAGGCGCGATAAACATGAACAAGGTCACGCGCCGGCGATCACGGCGTGTGACGATTTCACGATTGACCAATTAGGATGCGCGATTATTGTTTTAAAGAGACTGGTACACACTTCCGGGTTTACGCACATACGCACCTACACATTACTCCGCGACCCTACGCACATACGTACGCAACTCGCACGTACGCATGATTTGATGGAATTATGTCCAAGGGATTATGAAAGGGAGTATATATGGAGTTGATCCCTTTTGGAACATAGCTCTTCATTTGTATCATCACATTTCATTCTCAAATTAAACCAAGCATTCAATACATCTCTAAGGAAATAAAGGTATTGCCAAGATTGCCATACTTGAAATCTGTATTCTTTTTTGGGTTTGCACAACCATATCCACTTATCATTGGCAACCTTATCAATCTCCCTTCTAAACAAAATTTTCCATTTCCCATTGTTATCATTGTCGAGATACCCTTTTCACCCAAGCAATTTTTAGAGCATCAATGAAGTGGTTAATATTTGTCATTTTAAGACCACCCTCCTCTTTACTATTTTAAATAGTCTCTCTATTAATTTTGTCTGGTTTGCCTTTCCAAATAAATTTAAAAAGCATCTGCTCTAATTTTGTAATAAATGTATTGGTTGGGTTGGGTAAAATAGAGAATAAGAATGTCCTTTGTGAGATAGCCAAAGTCTTAATAATCATTTCTCTGCCAAATGGAGTTAGGTTCCTCTGGGACCAAATATGAAGAGTATTCGGCAGCTTATCTAGTTGGGGATTGAAATTCAGATCACATAACTCCTCGTTCTTGTTCAAGACATTTTACTGGGCCTTTTGTCCACCTGTAATTACTATCAGAAACAAATTCTCATCACAATTACGCAACGCACCGATATTTAGAAAGGTTGATTTGGAAACATTAATCTTCAGCCCGAAAATCAGACCACATTTCTTAATAGTCTTAATAGCATTTGAGATTGATGTTTTGGAACCATCCAGAATTAAAGTTGTGTCATCTGCAAATTTACTATGATTCTGTAGCGGAGATTCAAAAATTACAATTGGGAAACATTTCATGAGACTGTCATATTTCAGGTTATTTCATTTTTTCAAGGGTTCTACCAACATGTCATCGAGTCCATTATCCAAAAGTGTCAATGTCGTATGATTGTGGCAACCTCCACCTACTTTCACCGCCACCCACGCCACCCGCACCAAACCAACACCACACTCGAGTAAAGATGTGTTTATAGAATATTAATTAATTTAAAATCATTTCTTCTGCAATACGATTTAAACGTAAATCTATAATAAGAAGAAACGTATATTGTTGAAGACGGATTGTGTTTTAAATTATACAGCACGTCATGAATCAAATGTGAAAAGAGGACACTTTTTAAAGTATTTTGACTGTTTGATTCATATCTAAATCACCAAATATGGCTTATACCCAATTTGAATCATGTCTAGCACGAATAACCGTGAACACCACCCATGAATTGCGACCTGGATTTGGACCTCTATCGGGGTACTCAGTGGTCATTACAAGGGGATCGGGTCCTTCACTGCAAAAACACCGGTGTTAAAAATAACACCATTGGTGTTGTGAGAGGTCCACACCCAAAAAAATTAACACCGGTGTACCGGTGTTAAATTGTTGGTGTTATATCAACACCATGTAGTGTCATTTTAACAACTGCAAGTGTGAAAAATAACACTGTAAGTGTTAATGTAACACCAAGATAGTGTTAAAATAACACTAATTGGTGTGGACCTCTCAGAACACCGAACGGTGTTATTTTTAACACCGGTGTTTTTGCAGTGTAGGCGCGTCCAAGGACCCTAAATAAGTACGACGTAACTGCATTAATGTGAAAAAGCCCTCCCCACCCTAAACAAGTAATTTACATACCCTAAACAAGCAGTATCAGTATTTTCAATACCTTAAACAAGTATAGTCAAATATGTTGATATCCTAACTAAGCAAGTAATGTGTATAGTTTAAACTTCTTACCGAGTAGGATGCAGGTGTCCCCCCAAAAAGGGTGCACGTGTTCCTATGTCATTGCCCTCATTGATTATACTCAGTATGTGCCTATAATATTAATATAATCTAAAAGATAATTTGGTTGGCAATCAAATGCCGTTGATTTGATTGTGTTTAGTATATGTAGATGTCAATTTCAAATGTTTAATGATGAATGATGACAATGACACATTCCACAAAAATCATATTTGTCTAAAAATGGCACATGCCCGATTTTGTGTACTCGTTACTGACTGTAGATTGAGAAAATTAAACACAACCAAATAAACGGCATCGGAAAGCCAACTAAATGTGTCTTTAATTGTATAAAGTTTACAGGCAACTACTGTATACTCAATCAGGGCAATGACGTGGAACACATGCACACTTTTTAGGGACACCTGTAATGCAATGATACGCTGTCTAGCGTTTGAATAGAAACTTGATTTTCTATAATATCTGACTCATTTGTTATACTTTTTCTATGCATTCAAAATTGTAACTGTGTATTACTATATTGATAAACAACGCGAAGGAATCTGAACACAAAAAATGTAAAGCACGCCAGATCGAAAAACTCGATAGATTGAAAGACAAAAACAATGTGAAATTATCGACAGCAGATCCTTTGGATTTGAGTGGAACCCAACTGAAAAAATGGGTCACCAATATCTCCCAACGTAACCTTGGAAAACCGGAGGTAAGCTTACTTCAAAAAGGCCTCAATTTCGCGGTCAGTTGTGAGAAAATTCCACATGAAGAATTCATAGTCGCTACGGAAAAGGCGTGCTCATTCATCAATAGCGACAAACGTGCTACGCTGAGAGCTGAAGTTGTAGGAGTACTTCGCGATGCTAAACCGCCCAAATCAAACATCTCCAAAGATGAGCGTGCAGCTATCAAGAAGCTCCAAAAGGACAAACAAATCCTCATTATGCCAGCAGATAAGGGGCGATCTACCGTGGTTATCGGCACTGACACCTATGAGAAAAAGGTACAAGAAATGCTGAATGATGATAAGATCTATGAGAAATTGCCGAAAGACCCTACTGCCAAGTAGGCCTACAAACGGAAACTCATGACCACCATATCCAGACTAAAAAAGGAGGGCAAAATAAATGAATCTCAATACAAATTACTCTACCCTACTACAGCCAACACTCCTAGATTGTATTGTACTACAAAGATTCACAAAGCCGGCAATCCAGTTCGACCGATTGTGGACTACACCGACTCTCTTGGTTATGAGAGCTCCCGTGCATTGGCAGACCTACTGGGCCCTTTGGTTGGTAATTCCGAACACCATGTCAAGAATTCTAAACAACTAGCTGAGGACTTTGCAGACATAACCATTCAAGATGAGGAGATGCTTAACTCCCATGATGTGATTTCGCTCTTCACCAACACCCCTATTGACATAGCCCTTGAGATTGTTAGGCAACGACTGAAGGAGGACACCGACTTAAAAAACCGCACAAAACTCAACATAGATGACATCATGGAGCTCCTGGAATTTATTTTGACCACCACCTACTTTGAATTCCGTGGAAACATCTATAAACAGAAGTTTGGAGCCGCTATGGGAAGTCCGGTCAGCCCTATCATCGCCAACATCTTCATGGAGTTTCTAGAGAAGAAAGCGATAGCCACATCACCTATGGACTGCAAACCTCGCTTGTGGAAACGTTATGTGGACGACATACTGGAGATAGTCAACAAAGGAGAAGTCCCTAACCTAACGGAACACCTCAACCAGGTAGACACTTCTGGGAGCATCAAATTCACTTACGAAGAAGAGAAAGACGGACAGATCCCTTTCTTAGACACTCTCATCGTAAGAAAACCTGACGGTGGCTTCAAACTCCTTGTGTATCGCAAACCCACACACACAGACCAATACCTGAACTTTGTCTCAACATCCACTCCACCAAAAGCTAGGGGTGATTAGGACTCTTCTCGACAGGATGAATTCCATTGTCACCGAAGACGCGGACAAACAACAAGAAGAAACCAAGATCCGCAAAGCCCTCGGTACATGTGGATACCCTGAATGGACCATAAATAAAGTCAAACGCATACTGTACTAAAGCTTTTACTAGTTCAGCAGATTGAACTAGCATGTTCAGCTAGCTTGCCTAACTAAGCTAAAATACGTCGATCAAAGGAAAGTTACGTGAAAATATCATTTTTCTCAACGTTTTTTTAAAGTTGTTTGTTATAATTTAAAATGAGATCGTAAAGCGTCATGCAAGGTAGGCAGGATTTTGTATGGTCAACTTTAAATGGTGTGTTTTGTACACACTTGTGCACATCGTCTGAGGTATGATGATCAGGTCTAGTGTATGTTTTATGTAGTCTGCAAAATTTTGCACCATTGGCATTGCATTACATTGCAAACTGGGCCAGTTCACGTTAACCATACAAAATCCTGTCTAACTTGCATGACGCCTTACGATCTCACTCAAATTATAACAAACAACTTTATTATAAAAACAACGTTGAGAAAAATGATATTTTCACGTACCTTTCTATTTTGATCAGTATTTAACTCGGCAATCAGTCCCAGCTCAGTCCCCCACATGTAACATAAAGCGATGCACGATGTCGTCTGAGCTGGCTGACGCAATGCATGTGATCAAAACGGCGGTAAAATTCAACGTTAGTACAACCAGGGACTCGTACGTCGTGAAACGTTAGTAGGACGTCTTTCACGATGAATCTAATTTTCATTTAGTAGTACAGCAGACAAATTTGGAATAGTTGAGCATGTCCAACTAACAATTTACTTCGATCCATATTATACTTGTCAAGCATATTAGTTTGACACCGAGTCGTCCATTGAAAACTAGTTCACCCAGTGTAACTAAGCTTAACTATTAGTCCTACTAAACAATGGCTTAGTTTGTGTTTTCAGTGCAAGGAGAGGAAGAAGAATGAGGGAGTCAAAACCATAGGCATGGTGGTTGTCCCATATATCCAAGGCATCACAGAAAGAATCCAGAGGATTTACAAAAAGTACAACATCAACACTGCTATGAAGCCTCACAATACTCTGAGACGCCTTCTAGTACACCCTAAAGACAAGAGGGACACCCTTCAAACCAGCAACTGCATCTATGAAATCCCCTGCAAAAACTGCAAACTGACGTATGTGGGCGAGACCTCCCGACTTTTCGGAGTCCGACTAGCAGAACACAAAGCAGAGTCAAAGAAAGCAGACATCAAGAAATGCACGAGATCAGAGAGAAAGGCTTCAGAGCAAGAGCAGACTAAATCAGCTATTTCGGATCATGTAGCTAGGGCAAATCACGTCATAGACTGGGATGAGGCCACCATATTAGGTCGTGAACACAACAGGAGATCCAGAGAGGTACGCGAGGCGATGGAAATAAGAAAGAGAGGGGACAAAACGCTCAACCGTGAGGAGGGGACTTTTTTGCTCAGTCACGTCTATGATCCACTACTTAAACGAACTGGCAACTCTGAAGATGATGTTTCTTCGCGCCAAAGTGGATCATTGCCATTCTGATGAAATCCTCCGATGTATGAGGATGAAATATTAATATGTGAGTATATTAATTGGTTTTGTCAAGCAGATTGTTTACTTTCAATATATTGATAAACATGAACAGCATGTACAGGATGTCTCAACCGATATTAACGTAATTTATATAAAATATCTGGTAATTTAAAGTTTGTCTTACACAATGATGATGGAGATTGGAAAATAAAGAAACCGTATAGTTATACGAGCAGACCAATACAATATTCTCGCAAACGTTGATTTATAGCTAGGAGATAGATACGGTATTTCGCATGAATAGTCTCGTAATGTTGGAGGATGAAGCATACATATTATGATAACAATAAAGAAATACGTATAAAACCTTCAAATATTCTTTGTATAAATAACAATCACTTAATATAGATGAAGTTTGAGCTGGGAAAGTAATTGTGAAAACTACGCTGTATCTGGTTACCATGGTAACATTGAGTTATTATTAAATATTTATCCATGATTTATTGTATTCAACGTTATCAAAATAGTATACAACTTTAGCGGGTTTGATTTAAATTACTCTTGTGTTTATCATAATGCCAATATCAACGAAACGGTTACCGGTGCATCTCCTCGAAGAATGGTCTGCGTTTAAAATTTGAAAACACTGATAAACTTCTAGACAATACTTGATCCTATCCAAGGGCAGTTATTTATGTACGCACAATCAGTTGGTCGTAATTGAACGTATACAAGTTTATGGGGAAAATGTACTGTACGGAACACCAGTATTGTTCGATATTGGTATTTACCAGTATTGTTCAATACTGGAACAAATCACAGGTATAACATTGTGTACCAGCATTGCCCGATAGTGGAACATAAAAACCGTAGAACAGTAAAATCGTACCTGTATTGCGCGATACTGGCAACCATTTTGTTCCAGTATTGGATGATACTGGTATACAGTATCTGGGACCAAAAGTACACTTTTTCCTATTTTTTTTTGTTTCTTAAAGTTTTTGCAGGCGGACCAGTTGTCCCATACCTCTTCGGACCACTTGCCCCAACAAATGACTTAGCACTTTGTCGAGATGAAACATTATTCAAACACGCCTGTGACGTAATACATTTTACGCCAAAATGTTTTAAAACATACCACCATTTGTCATAATAATAAATAACTCCAATACAATTCAGAAAAAAGGCAAAATTGCAAGCCATTACACAGATTTCTGTAGCCAGCGAGTATCTTTGAATTCGCAAATATTACGGCGTTCGGGTCCTACAAGTAGACGAGTGTCTTTAGATAAAATAAGAAATGGTGTACTTTGTTATTGGTAAATTCATACACTAATAACTCTACCAAATGAATACCCGTGATACTTATTTAAGTTGAAGCATTCTTTAAATGATAATATTGATCGCAAATCCAAACCACCGATGTCCCAAGTTAGTAATATGCGCCATTTTACGGTAATTTCAACCATAACCTATGGTTTTAATCATATTTCGGAAAGTCCCTATAAGCACACTACAATTAGCACCCATCAAATGCAATATGCACCTAGCATCTTAAGTACAATGGACTGTAAAAATGGAAGATTTTTTTAAAAATGTTGGCCACGGCCCCGGAATGGAATTTCTTTATACTTTCATATTTGATGACCCTTTAGTTAAAACGAACAAATGTGGAATTCATTTTGAAAAATAATTCTCGTTTCCATGGCAAAGGCCAAAATACCATTTTAGGGCTATTTTCCCCATTTTTGCCTTTTTAACCTCACAAATTATCAAATTTGTAAGCATCTATTTCTAATAGACAAAAAGTATATGAAATATTTTCTTTATATAAGCTGAATAGGTGAATATGTAGATGCTTCAGTGAGTGCATAGGCATAAATATGGGATATCATGATGAGTCATACCATTTATTTGAAATAGGGGTGTTTTTCAACTTTTTCAAAGTATACAAATACCGTATACCAAATCTGCATAGCTTACAACCCACATGGTAACGCTCCGATTTCAACGTGGACCATGTCATGTTGAGATGAGACATTAGTCTTATGAAAAATGTTAATTTGACTTTGGGGAAAATACTTCCTGAATATACAGTGTTGCCAGATATTTTCACAAAATTTCACAATTCCTTCAAAAGCTAACGCATGTTTCGCTGTGTTTAATGATATGAAACCGGAACCTTAAATTCACAGCGAGATGTTATTTAGAAGAAAATTTGATATTAAAATAAATTTGATCATCTTAAATGGTCAGTGTTGCCAGTCATTAACTTAACGGGTGTTGCCACGGGTGTTGCCATAG
Source organism: Ophiura sarsii (assembly GCA_035610835.1). NCBI lineage: Eukaryota > Metazoa > Echinodermata > Ophiuroidea > Amphilepidida > Ophiuridae > Ophiura > Ophiura sarsii. The sequence goes on from CM069443.1 coordinate 25,425,982, forward strand.
CAAGTAATATGATTACAGATTACGTTTTCAACGTGAAAACCCCCTATAACCCCAAATATGTTGCCATGTGTGCTCATTGTAATCACATATTAAGTGTAAATCAATTGGTGTTCACCCCAAAATGTTTATTAGTGTGTGTGGAAAGCAAAACAGTGTTGCCAGTCTTTTATCTATTTTCTAAAAAAAAATCAATATAAATCTTACCGTAAGTTAAATAATACGGAAATGAAAAATCAACTTTACATGCAATATAAACCACAGTAGTATTAAAAAAACATGTAAAGACTACAAATACAACTAAATACAAATGATTACATTATTATGACACGTTTGACTTGCCATACACCTTGGCTACGGGCTGTCTTTACCAATTTGAATACATGTGCCATGATTTATGATCTGAGGGATTAGTCTTAGATATTAGTCGGGTATCTACAAAGGGTTAGTGTGCACCCATCCCAGTCAGGATGTTACCAACAATATTTTCATAATGCTAAGGGGTTATGCAAGATGGCGTCCAAGATGGCCACCACAACTGGTCAAATCTCATAAAAATGACATATAGCAATCAAATTGTAAGGTGAAAGTGTAGTTTTAATAGTGGGATGTATGTTTTAGACTACTAGATACTTATATCCAGAACTTTTGCTTTGTTAACACACCTATATCCAAGATGGCCGCCAAAATGGCCGCTAAAATGGCCCCAAAATTCTATATGTTGGCATATTTAAACCAACATGTATGATCAGAGTATAGTTTTAACAATGGGATGTATGAGTTAGACCACTAGAGACTCATATCTAGTATTTTTGCTTTGTTAACATACTTTAAAACCAAAATGCCAAATTAAATCAAATTAATGCCAAAACTGGTCAAAACTGGTCAAAACTGGTCAAAATTCCATGAAATAGCATAATATCAACCGAAACTAGTGTATGATAAAAAATATAGTTTTAATGATGGGATGTATGTATTAGACCACTAGTAACTCATATCTAGTATTTGTGTTTGTTGACATACTTAGAAATCCAAAATGGCCCCCAAAGTGGGTCCCAAAATGACTGAAGGGAGCACAACACTATGTCGTCTCCCATTGACTTTACACGCTTCGTACTGTGATTTCAAATCGCTCTAAATCCAGAGTGCTAGCGATAAAAACAACCAAATTTGGATATGTTTTATATTATTCTGTATACTTTAACATTATCTGGGTTTAAACTTAGAAAGGCCGTCAAGATTTGTTGATATCAGCAAATATAGCGGGACCTAGTGATTTCGTGGCATGTTATTCGGCTCTCATCCCGGCATGCACCGTGTGGGTAAATCGGCCGGTAAAATAATAATACAGCTTAAATTGACGTGTTTTCTTTCTTAATTATTAAAAACATATGTAAGCTAATCCATAAAACATAAATTTGATATCACTACCCGTTAATATCATGACGATTTTGCATGTTCATTCTGTCAAAAGGAACTAATATCGTACTCAAGTTTTGCCGGAAGTGCCGCGCAAAACCGACTTAGTGGTGTGCTCCCTTCAAGGTGACACTTTTGGTCAAAATCATTAAACATTTGATATCAACTTGTTCAGCATAAAATTTTGAATAAACTAGCCAGATATCATGTCAATCGAACACTCCGTTTTTGAGATATGCTCAGATTGCGGAGAGCGCATCTTGCGAAAAAAAAATCGATATTCCGGTTTTTTTTATCCTATCGGATGCGCGTTCTAGGCCTACACTCAACATGCTCAAGTAAATTCAACTTTTTTGAGTGAAATCAGGGGTGCAAATCCAACCGATTTTGATTTTGATCAGTCACTGATAATGTTGAACTAACATAACAACTGAAAAAGTCACATTTAATGTATAAAAAAGAGCACCCCCTCCTGGTCCTTGTTAAACCCAACAATTTGGGTATAGTGCGATATTTGGTATATCCTTAGTGTAAGACAGCACGAAATATTTATATGGAAAACCGTCAGTATTAACTTTAAAATGTTGTCGAACGGAAGCACGAAATTGTAACACGAAATTGTAGCACGTTCAGTACTAACTTTAAAATGTTTTCGAATAGAAGCACGAAATTGTAACATAATGCATATACAAGCGATCGGCACGTGAATAAGCCTGTGTAAAACCACGTACCAATCAATTTCATCAATTCAATTTTTCATGGTCCACTGTCATGCTTGCAACTCTGACGAAACCCATTTTCCCCCTGTTCCGCTGTGGCGCTGGTCAGCCATGTTTTCCTTCTGCTATAAAGCATTTTATATTCCATTTGTATTTACTTTTTCACTCTCTAATTTTCCTGGTCCGCTGTGGCGCTGTGGCGGTCCCGATGACACCCATGTTTTCCTCTATTCCGCTGTTGCGCTAGTCAGCCATGTTTTCCTTCTGCTATAAAGCATTATATTTTCCATTTGTATTTACTTTTTCACTCTCTAATTTTCCTGGTCCGCTGTGGCGCTGTGGCGGCCCCGATGACACCCATTTTTTCGTCTGTTCCGCTGTGGCGGGCACGATGACACCCATTTTTTTCCCGGTTCCGCTGTGGCGCTGGTCAGCCATGTTTTCATTCTGCTATAAAGCATTTTATATATTCCATTTGTATTTACTTTTTCACTCTCTAATTTTCTTGGTCCGCTGTGGCGTTGTGGCGGCCCCGATGACACCCATTTTTTCCCTGTTCCACTGTGGCGCTGGTCAACCTTATTTTCCTTCTGCTATAAAGCATTTAATATTCCATGTGTATTTACGTTTTCACTCTCTAATTTTCCTGGTCCGCTGTGGCGCTGTGGCGGTCCCGATGACACCCATTTTTTCCTCTGTTCCGCTGTAGCGCTGGTAAGCCATGTTTTCCTTTAATTTGCTATAAAGCATTTTATATTCCATTTGAACTTACATTTTCACTCTCCAATTTTCCTGGTCCGCTGTGGCGCTGTGGCGGCCCCGATGACACCCATTTTCCCCTCTGTTCCGCTGTGGCGCTGGTCAGCCATGTTTTCCTTCTGCTATGAAGCATTTTATATTCCATGTGTATTTACTTTTCACTCTCTAATTTTCCTGGTCCGCTGTGGCGGCCCGGATGACACCCATTTTCCCCCCTGTTCCGCTGTGGCGGTTCCAATGACACTACTTTTTTCCTTGTTCTGCTGTGGCGGTCCCGATGACGCCCATTTTTCCCTGTTCCGCTGTGGCGCTGGTAAGCCATGTTTTCTTTTAAATTGCTATAAAGCATTTTATATTCTGTGGCGCTGTGGCGCTGTGGCGGCCCCGATGACACCCATTTTTTCCCCTGTTCCGCTGTGGCGGTCCCGATGACATCCATTTCCCCCTGTTCCGCTGTGGCGCTGGTCAGCCATGTTTTCCTTCTGCTATAAAGCATTTTATATTCCATTTGGATTTACTTTTTCACTCTCTAATTTTCCTGGTCCGCTGTGGCGCTGTGGCGGCCCCGATGACACCCATTTTTTCGTCTGTTCCGCTGTGGCGCTGGTCAGCCATGTTTTCCTTCTGCTATAAAGCATTTTATGTTCCATGTGTATTTACTTTTTCACTCTCTAATTTTCCTGGTCCGCTGTGGCGCTGTGGCGGTCCCGATGACACCCATGTTTTCCTCTATTCCGCTGTGGCGCTGGTCAGCCATGTTTTCCTTCTGGTATAAAGCATTTAATATTCCATGTGTATTTACTTTTTCACTCTCTAATTTTCCTGGTCCGCTGTGGCGCTGTGGCGGTCCCGATGACACCCATTTTTTCCTCTATGGTAAGCTATGGTAAGCCATGTTTTCCTTTAATTTGCTATGAAGCATTTTATATTCCATTTGAACTTACATTTTCACTCTCCAATTTTCCTGGTCCGCTGTGGCGCTGTGGCGGACCCGATGACACCCATTTTTTCCTCTGTTGCGCTGTGGCGGTCCCGATGACACCCATTATTTCCCTGTTCCGCTGTGGCGCTGGTCAGCCATGTTTTCCTTCTGCTATGAAGCATTTTATATTCCATGTGTATTTACTTTTTCACTCTCTAATTTTCCTGGTCCGCTGTGGCGCTGTGGCGGCCCCGATGACACCCATTTTTCCCTGTTCCGCTGTGGCGCTGGTAAGCCATGTTTTCTTTTAAATTGCTATCAAGCAATTTATATTCCATTTGAACTTACATTTTCACTCTCCAATTTTCCTGGTCCGCTGTGGCGCTGTGGCGGCCCCGATGACACCCATTTTTCCCCTGTTCCGCTGTGGCGGTCCCGATGACATCCATTTCCCCTGTTCCGCTGTGGCGCTGGTCAGCCATGTTTTCCTTCTGCTATAAAGCATTTAATATTCCATTTGGATTTACTTTTTCACTCTCTAATTTTCCTGGTCCGCTGTGGCGCTGTGGCGGCCCCGATGACACCCATTTTTCCCCTGTTCCGCTGTGGCGGTTCCAATGACACTACTTTTTTCCTTGTTCTGCTGTGGCGGTCCCGATGACACCCATTTTTTCCCTTTTCCACTGTGGCGCTGGTAAGCCATGTTTTCCTTTAATTTGCTATAAAGCATTTTATATTCCATTTGAACTTACATTTTCACTCTCCAATTTTCCTGGTCCGCTGTGGCGCTGTGGCGGCCCCGATGACACCCATTTCCCCCCTGTTCCGCTGTGGCGGTTCCAATGACACTACTTTTTTCCTTGTTCCGCTGTGGCGGTCCCGATGACACCCATTTTTTCCCTGTTCCGCTGTGGCGCTGGTAAGCCATGTTTTCTTTTAATTTACTATAAAGCATTTTATATTCCATTTGAACTTACATTTTCACTCTCCAATTTTCCTGGTCCGCTGTGGCGCTGTGGCGGCCCCGATGACACCCATTTTTTTCCCTGTTCCGCTGTGGCGGTCCCGATGACACCAATTTTTCCCTGTTCCGCTGTGGCGTTGGTCAGCCATGTTTTCCTTCTGCTATAAAGCATTTTATATTCCATTTGTATTTACTTTTTCACTCTCTAATTTTCCTGGTCCGCTGTGGCGCTGTGGCGGCCCCGATGACACCCATTTTTCCCCTGTTCCGCTGTGGCGGTTCCAATGACACTACTTTTTCCCTTGTTCTGCTGTGGCGGTCCCGATGACACCCATTTTTTCCCTGTTCCGCTGTGGCGCTGGTAAGCCATATTTTCCTTTAATTTGCTATAAAGCATTTTATAATCCATTTGAACTTACATTTTCACTCTCCAATTTTCCTGGTCCGCTGTGGCGGCCCCGATGACACCCATTGTTTTCCCTGTTCCGCTGTGGCGGTCCCGATGACACCAATTTTTCCCTGTTCCGCTGTGGCGCTGGTCAGCCATTTTTTCCTTCTGCTATAAAGTATTTTATATTCCATTTGTATTTACTTTTTCACTCTCTAATTTTCCTGGTCCGCTGTGGCGCTGTGGCGGCCCCGATGACACCCATTTCCCCCTGTTCCGCTGTGGCGGTTCCAATGACATTACTTTTTCCCTTGTTCTGCTGTGGCGGTCCCGATGACACCCATTTTTCCCCTGTTCCGCTGTGGCGCTGGTAAGCCATATTTTCCTTTAATTTGCTATAAAGCATTTTATAATCCATTTGAACTTACATTTTCACTCGCCAATTTTCCTGGTCCGCTGTGGCGGCCCCGATGACACCCATTTTTTTCCCTGTTCCGTTGTGGCGGTCCCGAAGACACCCATTTCCCCCTGTTCCGCTGTGGCACTGGTCAGTCATGTTTTCCTTCTGCTATAAAGCATTTTATATTCCATTTGTATTTACTTTTTCAGTCTCTAATTTTCCTGGTCCGCTGTGGCGCTGTGGCGGCCCCGATGACACCCATTTTTCCCTGTTCCGCTGTGGCGCTGGTAAGCCATGTTTTCCTTTAATTTGCTATAAAGCATTTTATATTCCATTTGAACTTACATTTTCACTCTCCAATTTTCCTGGTCCGCTGTGGCGCTGTGGCGGCCCCGATGACACCCATTTTTCCCTCTGTTCCGCTGTGGCGCTGGTCAGCCATGTTTTCCTTCTGCTATGAAGCATTTTATATTCCATGTGTATTTACTTTTCACTCTCTAATTTTCCTGGTCCGCTGTGGTGGCCCGGATGACACCCATTTTCCCCCCTGTTCCGCTGTGGCGGTTCCAATGACACTACTTTTTTCCTTCTTCTGCTGTGGCGGTCCCGATGACGCCCATTTTTCCCTGTTCCGCTGTGGCGCTGGTAAGCCATGTTTTCTTTTAAATTGCTATAAAGCATTTTATATTCTGTGGCGCTGTGGCGCTGTGGCGGCCCCGATGACACCCATTTTTCCCCTGTTCCGCTGTGGCGGTTCCAATGACACTACTTTTTTCCTTGTTCTGCTGTGGCGGTCCCGATGACACCCATTTTTTCCCTGTTCCACTGTGGCGCTGGTAAGCCATGTTTTCCTTTAATTTTCTATAAAGCATTTTATATTCCATTTGAACTTACATTTTCACTCTCCAATTTTCCTGGTCCGCTGTGGCGCTGTGGCGGCCCCGATGACACCCATTTTCCCCCCTGTTCCGCTGTGGCGGTTCCAATGACACTACTTTTTTCCTTGTTCTGCTGTGGCGGTCCCGATGACACCCATTTTTTCCCTGTTCCGCTGTGGCGCTGGTAAGCCATGTTTTCTTTTAATTTACTATAAAGCATTTTATATTCCATTTGAACTTACATTTTCACTCTCCAATTTTCCTGGTCCGCTGTGGCGCTGTGGCGGCCCCGATGACACCTATTTTTTCCCTGTTCCGCTGTGGCGGTCCCGATGACACCAATTTTTCCCTGTTCCGCTGTGGCGCTGGTCAGCCATATTTTCCTTCTGCTATAAAGCATTTTATATTCCATTTGTATTTACTTTTTCACTCTCTAATTTTCCTGGTCCGCTGTGGCGCTGTGGCGGCCCCGATGACACCCATTTTTTCCCCTGTTCCGCTGTGGCGGTTCCAATGACACTACTTTTTCCCTTGTTCTGCTGTGGCGGTCCCGATGACACCCATTTTTTCCCTGTTCCGCTGTGGCGCTGGTAAGCCATATTTTCCTTTAATTTGCTATAAAGCATTTTATATTCCATTTGAACTTACATTTTCACTCTCCAATTTTCCTGGTCCGCTGTGGCGGCCCCGATGACACCCATTTTTTCCCCTGTTCCGCTGTGGCGGTCCCGAAGACACCCATTTTCCCCTGTTCCGCTGTGGCACTGGTCAGTCATGTTTTCCTTCTGCTATAAAGCATTTTATATTCCATTTGTATTTACTTTTTCAGTCTCTAATTTTCCTGGTCCGCTGTGGCGCTGTGGCGGCCCCGATGACACCCATTTTTCCCTGTTCCGCTGTGGCGCTGGTAAGCCATGTTTTCTTTTAAATTGCTATCAAGCAATTTATATTCCATTTGAACTTACATTTTCACTCTCCAATTTTCCTGGTCCGCTGTGGCGCTGTGGCGGCCCCGATGACACCCATTTTTCCCCTGTTCCGCTGTGGCGCTGGTCAGCCATGTTTTCCTTCTGCTATAAAGCATTTAATATTCCATTTGGATTTACTTTTTCACTCTCTAATTTTCCTGGTCCGCTGTGGCGCTGTGGCGGCCCCGATGACACCCATTTTTCCCCTGTTCCGCTGTGGCGGTTCCAATGACACTACTTTTGTCCTTGTTCTGCTGTGGCGGTCCCGATGACACCCATTTTTTCCCTGTTCCACTGTGGCGCTGGTAAGCCATGTTTTCCTTTAATTTGCTATAAAGCATTTTATATTCCATTTGAACTTACATTTTCACTCTCCAATTTTCCTGGTCCGCTGTGGCGCTGTGGCGGCCCCGATGACACCCATTTTTTCCCCTGTTCCGCTGTGGCGGTTCCAATGACACTACTTTTTTCCTTGTTCTGCTGTGGCGGTCCCGATGACACCTATTTTTTCCCTGTTCCACTGTGGCGCTGGTAAGCCATGTTTTCCTTTAATTTGCTATAAAGCATTTTATATTCCATTTGAACTTACATTTTCACTCTCCAATTTTCCTGGTCCGCTGTGGCGCTGTGGCGGCCCTGATGACACCCATTTTCCCCCCTGTTCCGCTGTGGCGGTTCCAATGACACTACTTTTTTCCTTGTTCTGCTGTGGCGGTCCCGATGACACCCATTTTTTCCCTGTTCCGCTGTGGCGCTGGTAAGCCATGTTTTCTTTTAATTTACTATAAAGCATTTTATATTCCATTTGAACTTACATTTTCACTCTCCAATTTTCCTGGTCCGCTGTGGCGCTGTGGCGGCCCCGATGACACCCATTTTTTTCCCTGTTCCGCTGTGGCGGTCCCGATGACACCAATTTTTCCCTGTTCCGCTGTGGCGCTGGTCAGCCATGTTTTCCTTCTGCTATAAAGCATTTTATATTCCATTTGTATTTACTTTTTCACTCTCTAATTTTCCTGGTCCGCTGTGGCGCTGTGGCGGCCCCGATGACACCCATTTTCCCCCTGTTCCGCTGTGGCGGTTCCAATGACACTACTTTTTCCCTTGTTCTGCTGTGGCGGCCCCGATGACACCCATTTTTTCCCTGTTCCGCTGTGGCGCTGGTAAGCCATGTTTTCTTTTAATTTACTATAAAGCATTTTATATTCCATTTGAACTTACATTTTCACTCTCCAATTTTCCTGGTCCGCTGTGGCGCTGTGGCGGCCCCGATGACACCCATTTTTTTCCCTGTTCCGCTGTGGCGGTCCCGATGACACCAATTTTTCCCTGTTCCGCTGTGGCGTTGGTCAGCCATGTTTTCCTTCTGCTATAAAGCATTTTATATTCCATTTGTATTTACTTTTTCACTCTCTAATTTTCCTGGTCCGCTGTGGCGCTGTGGCGGCCCCGATGACACCCATTTTTCCCCTGTTCCGCTGTGGCGGTTCCAATGACACTACTTTTTCCCTTGTTCTGCTGTGGCGGTCCCGATGACACCCATTTTTTCCCTGTTCCGCTGTGGCGCTGGTAAGCCATATTTTCCTTTAATTTGCTATAAAGCATTTTATAATCCATTTGAACTTACATTTTCACTCTCCAATTTTCCTGGTCCGCTGTGGCGGCCCCGATGACACCCATTGTTTTCCCTGTTCCGCTGTGGCGGTCCCGATGACACCAATTTTTCCCTGTTCCGCTGTGGCGCTGGTCAGCCATTTTTTCCTTCTGCTATAAAGTATTTTATATTCCATTTGTATTTACTTTTTCACTCTCTAATTTTCCTGGTCCGCTGTGGCGCTGTGGCGGCCCCGATGACACCCATTTCCCCCTGTTCCGCTGTGGCGGTTCCAATGACATTACTTTTTCCCTTGTTCTGCTGTGGCGGTCCCGATGACACCCATTTTTCCCCTGTTCCGCTGTGGCGCTGGTAAGCCATATTTTCCTTTAATTTGCTATAAAGCATTTTATAATCCATTTGAACTTACATTTTCACTCGCCAATTTTCCTGGTCCGCTGTGGCGGCCCCGATGACACCCATTTTTTTCCCTGTTCCGTTGTGGCGGTCCCGAAGACACCCATTTCCCCCTGTTCCGCTGTGGCACTGGTCAGTCATGTTTTCCTTCTGCTATAAAGCATTTTATATTCCATTTGTATTTACTTTTTCAGTCTCTAATTTTCCTGGTCCGCTGTGGCGCTGTGGCGGCCCCGATGACACCCATTTTTCCCTGTTCCGCTGTGGCGCTGGTAAGCCATGTTTTCCTTTAATTTGCTATAAAGCATTTTATATTCCATTTGAACTTACATTTTCACTCTCCAATTTTCCTGGTCCGCTGTGGCGCTGTGGCGGCCCCGATGACACCCATTTTTCCCTCTGTTCCGCTGTGGCGCTGGTCAGCCATGTTTTCCTTCTGCTATGAAGCATTTTATATTCCATGTGTATTTACTTTTCACTCTCTAATTTTCCTGGTCCGCTGTGGTGGCCCGGATGACACCCATTTTCCCCCCTGTTCCGCTGTGGCGGTTCCAATGACACTACTTTTTTCCTTCTTCTGCTGTGGCGGTCCCGATGACGCCCATTTTTCCCTGTTCCGCTGTGGCGCTGGTAAGCCATGTTTTCTTTTAAATTGCTATAAAGCATTTTATATTCTGTGGCGCTGTGGCGCTGTGGCGGCCCCGATGACACCCATTTTTCCCCTGTTCCGCTGTGGCGGTTCCAATGACACTACTTTTTTCCTTGTTCTGCTGTGGCGGTCCCGATGACACCCATTTTTTCCCTGTTCCACTGTGGCGCTGGTAAGCCATGTTTTCCTTTAATTTTCTATAAAGCATTTTATATTCCATTTGAACTTACATTTTCACTCTCCAATTTTCCTGGTCCGCTGTGGCGCTGTGGCGGCCCCGATGACACCCATTTTTCCCCCTGTTCCGCTGTGGCGGTTCCAATGACACTACTTTTTTCCTTGTTCTGCTGTGGCGGTCCCGATGACACCCATTTTTTCCCTGTTCCGCTGTGGCGCTGGTAAGCCATGTTTTCTTTTAATTTACTATAAAGCATTTTATATTCCATTTGAACTTACATTTTCACTCTCCAATTTTCCTGGTCCGCTGTGGCGCTGTGGCGGCCCCGATGACACCTATTTTTTCCCTGTTCCGCTGTGGCGGTCCCGATGACACCAATTTTTCCCTGTTCCGCTGTGGCGCTGGTCAGCCATGTTTTCCTTCTGCTATAAAGCATTTTATATTCCATTTGTATTTACTTTTTCACTCTCTAATTTTCCTGGTCCGCTGTGGCGCTGTGGCGGCCCCGATGACACCCATTTTTTCCCCTGTTCCGCTGTGGCGGTTCCAATGACACTACTTTTTCCCTTGTTCTGCTGTGGCGGTCCCGATGACACCCATTTTTTCCCTGTTCCGCTGTGGCGCTGGTAAGCCATATTTTCCTTTAATTTGCTATAAAGCATTTTATATTCCATTTGAACTTACATTTTCACTCTCCAATTTTCCTGGTCCGCTGTGGCGGCCCCGATGACACCCATTTTTTCCCCTGTTCCGCTGTGGCGGTCCCGAAGACACCCATTTTCCCCTGTTCCGCTGTGGCACTGGTCAGTCATGTTTTCCTTCTGCTATAAAGCATTTTATATTCCATTTGTATTTACTTTTTCAGTCTCTAATTTTCCTGGTCCGCTGTGGCGCTGTGGCGGCCCCGATGACACCCATTTTTCCCTGTTCCGCTGTGGCGCTGGTAAGCCATGTTTTCTTTTAAATTGCTATCAAGCAATTTATATTCCATTTGAACTTACATTTTCACTCTCCAATTTTCCTGGTCCGCTGTGGCGCTGTGGCGGCCCCGGTGACACCCATTTTTCCCCTGTTCCGCTGTGGCGCTGGTCAGCCATGTTTTCCTTCTGCTATAAAGCATTTAATATTCCATTTGGATTTACTTTTTCACTCTCTAATTTTCCTGGTCCGCTGTGGCGCTGTGGCGGCCCCGATGACACCCATTTTCCCCCTGTTCCGCTGTGGCGGTTCCAATGACACTACTTTTGTCCTTGTTCTGCTGTGGCGGTCCCGATGACACCCATTTTTTCCCTGTTCCACTGTGGCGCTGGTAAGCCATGTTTTCCTTTAATTTGCTATAAAGCATTTTATATTCCATTTGAACTTACATTTTCACTCTCCAATTTTCCTGGTCCGCTGTGGCGCTGTGGCGGCCCCGATGACACCCATTTTTTCCCCTGTTCCGCTGTGGCGGTTCCAATGACACTACTTTTTTCCTTGTTCTGCTGTGGCGGTCCCGATGACACCTATTTTTTCCCTGTTCCACTGTGGCGCTGGTAAGCCATGTTTTCCTTTAATTTGCTATAAAGCATTTTATATTCCATTTGAACTTACATTTTCACTCTCCAATTTTCCTGGTCCGCTGTGGCGCTGTGGCGGCCCTGATGACACCCATTTTCCCCCCTGTTCCGCTGTGGCGGTTCCAATGACACTACTTTTTTCCTTGTTCTGCTGTGGCGGTCCCGATGACACCCATTTTTTCCCTGTTCCGCTGTGGCGCTGGTAAGCCATGTTTTCTTTTAATTTACTATAAAGCATTTTATATTCCATTTGAACTTACATTTTCACTCTCCAATTTTCCTGGTCCGCTGTGGCGCTGTGGCGGCCCCGATGACACCCATTTTTTTCCCTGTTCCGCTGTGGCGGTCCCGATGACACCAATTTTTCCCTGTTCCGCTGTGGCGCTGGTCAGCCATGTTTTCCTTCTGCTATAAAGCATTTTATATTCCATTTGTATTTACTTTTTCACTCTCTAATTTTCCTGGTCCGCTGTGGCGCTGTGGCGGCCCCGATGACACCCATTTTCCCCCTGTTCCGCTGTGGCGGTTCCAATGACACTACTTTTTCCCTTGTTCTGCTGTGGCGGCCCCGATGACACCCATTTTTTCCCTGTTCCGCTGTGGTGCTGGTAAGCCATATTTTCCTTTAATTTGCTATAAAGCATTTTATATTCCATTTGAACTTACATTTTCACTCTCCAATTTTCCTGGTCCGCTGTGGCGGCCCCGATGACACCCATTTTTTCCCTGTTCCGCTGTGGCGGTCCCGAAGACACCCATTTTCCCCTGTTCCGCTGTGGCACTGGTCAGTCATGTTTTCCTTCTGCTATAAAGCATTTTATATTCCATTTGTATTTACTTTTTCAGTCTCTAATTTTCCTGGTCCGCTGTGGCGCTGTGGCGGTCCCGATGACACCCATTTTTTCCCCCTGTTCCGCTGTGGCGGTCCCGATGACACCCATTTCCCCCCCCCCCCCTGTTCCGCTGTGGCGGTTCCAATGACACTACTTTTGTCCTTGTTCTGCTGTGGCGGTCCCGATGACACCCATTTTTTCCCTGTTCCGCTGTGGCGCTGGTAAGCCATGTTTTCTTTTAACTTGCTATAAAGCATTTTATATTCCATTTGAACTTACATTTTCACTCTCCAATTTTCCTGGTCCGCTGTGGCGCTGTGGCGGCCCCGATGACACCCATCTTTTCCCCTGTTCCGCTGTGGCGGCCCCGATGACACACATTTTTCCCTGTTCCGCTGTGGCGCTGGTCAGCCATGTTTTCCTTCTGCTATAAAGCATTTTATATTCCATTTATATTTACTTTTTCACTCTCTAATTTTCCTGGTCCGCTGTGGCGCTGTGGCGGCACCGATGACACCCATTTTTCCCCTGTTCCGCTGTGGCGGTTCCAATGACACTACTTTTTCCCTTGTTCTGCTGTGGCGGTCCCGATGACACCCATTTTTTCCCTGTTCCGCTGAGGCGCTGGTAAGCTGTATTCTATACATACATAGCATTTTATAAACACATATTTACTTTTTTCACTCTCTAATTTTCCTGTTCCGCTGTGGCGCTGTGGCGTCCCGATGACCCCCATTTTTTCCCTGTTCCGCTGTGGCGCTAGTAAGCCATGTTTTCCTTTAATTTGCAATAAAGCATTTTATATTCCATTTAAACTTACATTTTCACTCTCCAATTTTCCTGTTCCGCTGTGGCGCTGTGGCGGCCCCGATGAAAACCCATTTTCCCCTCTGTTCCTGTTCGAAAATGTGTTTTTGTTTTCTTCTACTTCTGAGACTCTCCCCTGTCCGCACCGCTTGGATGGTACCAGCACAATTTCATTTATTCCCCCCCCCCCGCCCCCTGCCTAACAAACTCTTGATCCGCGTCTGATAAATGCCACGAGAATTGAACAACATTGTGGGTGCACACCACTATTACAGTCCAACGCCCAGCTTCCGTCGATCGCGATCACGAATGTAGTTCTAAGTAACGGAAAGAATGGTGAATATTGACATGATATGTCATTCAAAATTATTGAATTTGGTCTATATTTATTCACTGAAGTGTACCTGAGATAATTCGAATGAAAAGAGTATACATCTACTGTTTTATTTGAAAATATTGTAGGAGGGATACACATTAGTCACAACGGCCTGATTTGGGGGGGGGGGGGGGGGGGGTATGTGGTTTCAGAGGTAGGTAATGTGGCATATCTATCTAGCGGGGACCCGAGCAGTTAACAATAACAATAATTTATGGTTTCTAATTTGTTGATTTTTACTTCTTATACGTGTTATAAAGGAGCTTAATATACGATATTCATAATTGGCGCATATACGTCAAAAGAGGACCATGCTATCCAACTGAGCATGCTCTAACGATGTAGCCGAGACGAGAGTGATGTAGTTTTTTTTAATGGTGAACTTTGCACTATTCATAATAACTGATTCATTCTTTTGAGCTGTTCAATATTTGACATTATTACATACGGTGAAATAAACTTAAACGTATTAACTATTCCAATAGTTTGAAATGAAATGTTTGCAGGCAGGGCTGTCAACTCTCCCGCATTAGGCGGGAGTCTCCCGCATAGACACTCTTTCTCCCGCACTCCCGCATAGCATATAAAATCTCCCGCCTCAACCAAATTACCTCAATTAAAATGTGTATCAACACCTTTATACTATCTTCCGTCGGTACATTTGCGATTTTGACCATGCAATTTTTCGTGCGGATTGGAGGAAAACATCATCGCTACCCGTCGAAAACAATGTCCTTAAAATGTTGGTGGAAACTGTTTCTGTTGCTAACATATGTTGCGTAGAATATTCCACTTTGGCATGAGCATTGAGGACAATCACGCAACAATTGATGCAAATTACGCACATGTGAATTTTAGGCAACTGTTGTCCAAAAAAGCCAATTTCGTGAGCTGTTGCATACTTGAACTGTTGAGCGAATATAATTGCCTAACTTTTGAGTAACTAGAATTGTTCAACTGTTGGTGAAAACATGTTGTCCAACGGTGTTGGGCAAATTTTACTTACCGTTGAGCGGTTGCATACTTGAACAACGTTGTGTAAAATGTTGAGTAAATATTTAAGCAACCTTTCTGCAGCGCAGGACCACAATAGTTTAATAACATGTTAAAACAAATTACAGATTCACTACCGAACAGGAATAGTGTATGTAGCTCTGTTGCATCGCCTTGAATTCCCATTACAAGTTACCGGTTCGCTACCGGGAGGAAGTGATGTATGTAGTTCTGCTGCATCGCCCAGAATTCATATTATTTTGCCAACTGCGTGTTGCTATACCAAAAATGCTCAATATATAATAAAAACTTGACACAAATAAAATACCCAACATATGGCTATTTGATAAATTAAGCAACAGTTACTATACAAAAATGCTCAATATATAATGAAAACAATTCACAAATTAAGCAACAGTCACAAAATGCCCAACAAACGGTTAATTAATAATACCCAACTGTTGTGTAATTAAAATTGTGCAACTGCTGAGTAACTGGAATTGTTCAACTGTTGGTGAAAACATGGTGTTGGGTAAGTTTTACTCAAACTGTTAAGCGGTTGCATACTTCAACAACGTTGTGTAAAATGTTGAGTAAATATTTAAGCAGTGGCGTACCCAGGGGGGGGGGGGGGGGGTACAGGGGGGCCAGCCCCCCCCCCCCTGAAATATCCCCCCACTTATCAAGATTTCAGCTGCTCACGGCAAAATAATTGTACAAGTTTTTCACGCTTTTTTCGGGGTCTGTAAAAAAATCTGTCTGTCGGTACATCATATCTTTCGTCGGTACAAGTATGGTCTGCCCCCCCCCCCCCCCCCCCAGTTACCAAAAGCGGAGTACGCCACTGTATTTAAGCAACTTTTTTGCAGTGTGGGTAAGACATTATCTGGAAAAATGTAGAGGTTCCAAGTTCATCACATTGCAGTAAAAGTATGAGACTTGTACAGTCAGTCGTTAGGTCACTCACAGAGTGTGTTTGACCTCGGAATTGTCTTTACGCCAAAGTCAGAATAATAAGTGCAAGTATGCCAATTGCAAATGGCTTAAGAAGCTGTTAGCTTTAACGTGTAGGTTCAATGCAATAGCTATAACATTCCCGTATTCTTATCCTATTTAGAGATTTTATATTTCTTATAAAAATCATGTATTTTATAATGAAATTTCACACATCATTTACTAACCGTGGTCTTCGCTATCTCGCACGAACTTGACGTTTGCGATATTGTTTGGTTTAATGGTATATTATTATGTGATCTTAGCCAGGGAACGCCCTCAACATTAAAACAAATTGAAAGCAGATTTTCTTGCAGATTTACATTTCTGATCATAAATCGTACATACATTCCAAGTTACAAGGCGATACGATTCTTAATTACTTCAAAATCATGGTTTTAGAGTGAAAATAAACTGTCGGATGTCGATTTTTAGGTTCCATTTTTGGGTTCCGACAACTTATTTTACTCTAGTCTAAATTCCCTCTAAAACCATGATTTTAAGGTAATTAGGGATTGTATCGCTATGTAACTTGGAATGTACGTACGATTTATGATCTGCAAGAAAATCTACTTTCTAAAAAATATCATGAATAGAGGGCGCTCCCTGGAAAAGATCACATAAGAAGGGTCTGCACTTTTAAATGAGGATAGTCATTTTTTGTTAGGATCGATTTTAAAGCAGTATTTTGATTCCGAATGTACACTTAAGTATTCAAAAAAAAGTCAAGTTTCCTCCATAATTTGTTGTACCCTGTGTCAGTTTCACTGTGATATCATAATCCCAGAGCCGTCAAATATGTAAAGCTCTGGTAGCTCAATAGAACAGCCGCGCTTTTAAATATGTTTTCTTTAATTTAACCTGCCGTAGATGTTAGATTTTGTTTAAAGGGGCACAGAGAGATTTCTCAAAAAATTAAATTCAATATTATCACCTCGTTTAGATAGATGATATACATGTACATAGAAACCCTCTCATGTAAGATTTCATAAAAGAAACCAGTAAAAATGACAAATAAAGACATTTTCTCATAATTTCGGAAGGTATATTTATAGTGCTTTTCATTTTTTTTTAAAAATATTTTTGGTTAAAAGTTACCCCAATTGTATCAGGGAGGTCATGAAACAAGCCATGGGTTACCTTCAAGGTTATTTTGAATAAATATGAACTAAATAGGAAGCCATCTGTCATTTAAATTCGCCAGTACGATCATGTTGATGATTTTTTTTGTTGCTGTTATAAATGATAGATATTTTATTATTATTCAAAGTAGTTGCAGGTTATGGTTTACCCAGAATATCCCATTAAGGTGCGGGATTGTAAGGTGCGGGATTGTTATGCGTCGTTCTTTAAAAAACTACCACACTCAATGCATCATGTGTCAGGTGAATACACAAAAGTTACAATACCGCACCTAACTCGAATATCCGTGGTTTTCACTAATCTCCAACATGTCTTGATATATTTAAGACCAATTTATTGCAGGAAACATTATTACCAAACACTGTGATAGTCATCAAACAAGAGGCTTAAGTTTTGAGTTTTGGCAATAACAATTTGTGCACAGTGGCACTGGCCTGGTTAAGGTTAAAGATGTTTGTTTCCAGACAAAAAGTAAGCATTTTCGTTCCTACTTCACATTTCTGAAACACTATTCATCAAAACCACACCATACACGTCTTTTAATTATTCAAATCCCTCACCCCGTCCCTCCCAGCCAACAATACATCGCGGGCCCCAGCTGGGGGCCCAGCTGGGCGATGCTGGGCAGATTTGTAACGCCCGGGATTCGCCCGGCTTCAGCCCACGAAATCCCAGCTGGGGCCATCGCGGTTTTGGCCGCGGGTGCCAGCAGGGGCCCAGCTGGGCTTGCCCAGCATCGCCAGCATCGCCCAGCTCGGACCCACCTGGGACCCAGCTGGGCGTAGCTGGGTAAATCACGGGTAAATCGCGGGTAAATCGCGGGTAAATGCTGGGCAAGCCCAGCACCGCCCAGCATCGCCCAGCTGGGGCCCAGCTGGGAGATGCTGGGTAAATCACGGGTAAATGCTGGGCAAGCCCAGCTGGGGCCCAGCTGGGCGATGCTGGGTAAATCACGGGTAAATCGCGGGTAAATGCTGGGCTAGCCCAGCACCGCCCAGCACCGCCCAGCATCGCCCAGCTGGGGCCCAGCTGGGAGATGCTGGGTAAATCACGGGTATATCACGGGTAAATGCTGGGCAAGCCCAGCTGGGGCCCAGCTGGGCGATGCTGGGTAAATCACGGGTAAATCGCGGGTAAATGCTGGGCAAGCCCAGCACCGCCCAGCATCGCCCAGTATCGCCCAGCTGGGGCCCAGCTGGGAGATGCTGGGTAAATCACGGGTAAATGCTGGGCAAGCCCAGCATTGCCCAGCATCGCCCAGCTGGGCGATGCTGGGTAAATCACGGGTAAATCACAGGTAAATCGCGGGTAAATGCTGGGGGAAAGCTGGGTAAATCACGGGGCCCAGCTGGGCAAGCCATGAAAACTGGGATTTACTTCAGTGAAATTCAAGGGGGGGGGGGGGGCGTGATTAGTTGATAGACAGTTGAATCCACCATAAATACACTGTTAACACGCTGTTTAAACATTTTAAACAACCCAAGTTAACTAGTGAATCGCTCAACTTTGTTTAACATTTTAAACAACAAAACACAATTGCTCAAATTTTAAACAAATTAATTAAATGTTGAGCAACATTGTTTAAACATGTAAACGATGTTGAGCGAGGCATTGGTTAACTTTTGTTGTTTAAAATTGTTAAACTGCGTTTTTTTGACAGTGTATAGGCGCTAAGCTGGGTACAAAGCTATACAAATCTTGATCAAGTTTACACTTGATTCCATGTTGTGTGTACATAGTGTTTAAAATCTAACATCGTTTCCCTGACGCATTCAATACTGAAACGGTGTTCCTCTCTTCGATTTTCATATTTATTTGATTAGAAACGCAGTGCATAATATCATATAATATTTTCATACAATGTAGATTTTAACATACTTTGTTTTGGTCTTATTTTATTACTTTTTGACAGGCCTAGTGAAAGTTCATCCAATCATAATTTGTTATAAATGAGTCATTTTTCGACCTTAGGTTCTTCCTAAAGTAAAGACAAAACTTAAATTAAACTTAAATCTCTATACGTTTGTGGAAAATCAATGAGTGCATCATAACCCTATAAACTATCTGAATATTCAAAAATGTGCCGACCTTTTTACGAACCCTAGAATTTGAGGAGGGAGTGCCGAGTGGGATGATAAACACAATTACTTTAATAAGCAGCCTATATAAAAAGGTGAGATACGATACTTCATGTACTTGCACGTGTTACTAACACGTTTACATTAATATTCATCAATTCATTGTTATTTACTAGCTCTTATACATTATTACTTACCTTAATTTCGCATCTAAAGTACTTGGTGAAAAAACATTCATCTTTAAACCATAAATATGAGTTTTATGTATCGACTGTTACAAGTAAATGTAGAATACAAATCTTAATTATAACCTTAAGTAATTAAGTTAACTTAAGGTTATAATTAAGATAATAATAATGTATAAGAGCTAGTAAATAACAATGAATTGATGAATATTAATGTAAAACCAGTTCAGACTAGCCTTAGCATTCAAAACATAACAAGGTGGTCAAAAAGGCGAGGGTTAGCACTTGAATGTTCCCCCTCATTAGGCCCCTTGCAATTAAATGTGAGTTTACTGTTGCCCGCGCGCGTCCAAAAGTCACCCGCGTGATATATGTAATATTTTAAAAATATTTAATTATTTCATTGTTTACAGCTTTTTCATAAGCTTTTTAACACTTTTCTGACGATAAAATTAGCCGATGAGCCGCAATTGCAATACTTCCGGGTTGGGAAAACATTTCTGGGAAGTAAAAAACTCTGCACGAAACTTGCAATTGTCGCTTTGTATTGAAATGTGTGCATTTGAAGCATATTCGTAGGCACGGCAATTGATTACTGCGCAATCGCTTCAGCGCATGACGTCACATCAAAACCGCCGAACTTTTTTTGAGTTCTAGTGCTTTCTGTGTAATATTTCAGGTTTGTTTACGATCGCAATCTTTAAAATTCTCCGAGCTAGCGTAACGATTTTTTTTTACAAACATCGATCGATCGAGTATCTCATTAATATTCAAAATAGGGATGCAAATATGAGTAGACTCCTTTATAAAAGAAACAAAATGCAAAGCCAAGGCAGTAGGTGGTAGTAGGACATAATTAACATCATTTGAATTGTATTCGTACCTTGGATAATAGTTAACAATGCCGACAATATTAAATCAGGTGACTTTACCCCAAAATATTACAATATTAATATTAGATAGTCACCTCGTCCTGCTTTTCAAAAACGCAACAGTAAACTCACATTTAATTGCAAGGGGCCTTATAATATACAAAACAAGATCACTAACATAGTAACATGACTAAAAATTGGGCCCAAACTCGTCATATGGGTATTCAAAAACATCCTATAAATGTGCCAAAATTAAGTGTCCGGCATTCATTTCCTTTTGACAAAATTCTTTGGTCCGGGTGACAGCGTATACAATAACGAACTGTGTCAAGCGTCACTGTCTCGTTCGTCGGGAGGGGGTGGGGGAAGGACCCATGTAAGTTACTACGTCAGGAGAATGGGCTGGCCGGCAGGGGCACTATAATTAGGGCTTGGAGGTGGAGGGAAAAAAGTGGTTTTCTGTCCTCCTCCCTCGGGTCTGAAAAGATTTCAATTACGAATGATTGAAGAAGTACAAAGCTGCGATCGTATACGCGCTATTATAGGCCCACAGTGGTTTCAAATTCAGTCGACGACTTTCGCATGTTTGGTGTGATCGTTCTCATTGAAAATCGCGAACAAGGGGTAGTTTTCATATCATCCTAAAATTAGCAGTAAGGTGCACGATTGGTCATTTTGGAAATATCTTTATGTACCTAAGCGATAGAAACGATATGAAAAATATAAAAGATTTAAATCTCGAGTTCACAATAGCATATATTTAAATGATATAAATGTAAGAAACTAAATAGCCTATATGAATTGATAATAAAAGATTTCAAAGCTGAGTAAATGCTATAAACCATTTTGGAAATGATATGATAAAAGATAAACACCATTTGAATGATATAGAAGATGACACGATATAAAAGATAGCCTAACGATTTAAATAATTTAAACCATTTTCGAAATGATAAAATTTTCGAATTGATAAAAGTTAAAAGATAGAAACGATTTATACGATATAACAGATAGAAACGATGATATATGAAAGATACGATTTAAAAATATGATACAAAAGATAGTTGACGATAGGATTTTTTGCTAATTTGACCCCCTTTTTCGTGTCTTGAAAAACACACACCTCCTTCCCTTGTTTTACCATTTCAGCGATAACGCTTACACCACCCCCACCCCCCCACCCCCCCCCCCCCCCCCCCCCCCCCCCCCCCCCCCATTTAAAAATATATATAATAATGGTAAATTATCTGCACAAAACCAATATTGATAGTAGAACCGAGTGGCTTGTAGCTACAGGGTAAGCCAGAAAGAATGGGTACTTTTTTCTCAAAAGACAGTCAATAGTTAATAGTCACCCAAGCCATATATGAAAGCTATGAAGATTGTTAAACGGGGTCAGTCGTTACAAGCATGCACAAACACAATAGTCAAACGACCTCCTGTCAACACTCCCTACATAGAGGACTGCAGTGCAAATCTGTACGATTTTCGTCATGTCGTAATGTCTATGGCGGATTTCATTCCGTGGTATTATGAAGCTATGGTCTTCCCTATCTCCAAGCAGATAGAGCAATGCGTACATGGACTTTTTTGTAGACGAGGGTTCATTTCATGATTTGGTAACTTAAGGTTTAATGAGTTAGGATTCCAGTAATTTCGAAGACCACAGATTTTCAAAACGTGAATTTTCCAACATTTTACGACATAAATTTGGTCTCAAAACGTGTCTAATACTACACATTTTACCGTTCTGCAGATGTTATTGACCCTCCTCTAAAATTCTAAATGATTTTTAACACGTTTCTCAGTTTTTGAGATGCCCAAATAGACCATTTTCCGAAGCTATTTCTAGCAACTATTGCAGTCACTGAGACTCCATTGTTTTCTTGCGTACAACAAAATCTGACATGCAGCGTGACCTCCCTGCTGGCTAAAGAGAATCAAAATTCGATTATTGCGTTGTAATGATATATCAATGTTGATTAAGCTGACACATTAAACAGCGCAGCTGGCTGATTAAGAGAAGCCACTACAATGCTACATGTAGTATCAATGAAACTGGCGGAAAATCTCGAAAGTCGCTATCTATCATTTGTGGGTACAGAATCTTGAAGTTGGTCGACTTTTCAATCACAGCAACACAATCTGCATCCTTTCACCATATCTGTGTTTCTGTCAAAACCATAATTCTGTGGTGAAAACAAACAAAAACATGTTATAGACTAGAGAGGTGAGGCATAATAGGGGAGAGCGGGGCTAGTCCGCCCTCTAATTTTCAGGCTTGCCTAGCGGACTCATTTTATAAGTTAGAAAGCTATCCTACTTTCAAATGAAAGCTACGTTTTTTAGCTACATACCCCATAGTTTCAGAACTCTAGAACTATTAGCAAGTGCAGGAGTAAGGAAAATAACCAACAGGGCGGACTTACCCCCACACTACTCACGCCGGGGCAGGTTCGCCCTCATGATGGGCAAGCTCGTCCGGCTTCATAGGCAAGTTAAATATTGCAGAAACTATCAGTTATTCCATTTAAAGATTGTTTAAAAGTCAACTAGACACAACTATGACAAATTAGGCCATGTGGCCCCAACATATGAAATGGACACATCATGTGTCCATTAATTATGTTGGGGCGAGTCCGCCCCTTCTTACTTAGCGTGTAATTGGGCATGGGCGGACTCGCCTCGGTATGTGAGATGTATCCGGGTCTGAAGTTTTAATAGTTACTTTGCTATGACTGGTGCAACCAAATAACACCAGTCTGATACTTTTTCATCAGTCACGTGATGAGAAACATGTGGTGGGCGGACTTGCCCCGCTCTCCCCTACATAACTGTCTGATGGTATACTTTAATTTTACTATTGCACAAAAGTTCTTCCCAGGTGTTGAACCCGCCTTTAGAAGATTTTAAGAATTTATCTGTTGACCATCATGAAATATAGGCCCTAGATCTAACTTAAGAGCTCAACTTTGGAAGGAATTACTGTTAACGTCAATGCAACAGTGATTTGACTGTTGAAAACAGTAATACAACTTTATGGTGTTACTGCCTACCTGTTGTGTACTACGAAAGGCATTCACTTTGAAACCATAATAACTTCAATAAATGCCACGATTTGGTAATACCAATTAATTTCACTTATTATTACCTCTTAATTCTCAATATCTTGCCTACAATAATGGTAGGATGTTTAATAGCAGGCAGAAAAAGACAAGTGTACAGTAGTAGGATACATACTTTGAGGGTAGTCTCCAAAATGAATTATGATGCTTTATTGTACTGCACCCATGTTATGTAAAAACAATGGTTGGTCGGGCCCATACAACATGGTTTATTTTTTCGTCACCTTATGGCCACAAAAGACTAAAGCTGCTATGAAATGAAATGTGCACTTACCTGTATTTTTGAATTCTCATTTCACACTGGTGGATCACTGTGTTGGTGGATGAGTGTAAACAGGTGCTGCTCCTGGGCAAAGGAAAAGAAAATATAAATGAGAATAATAAGAAAAAACACAAGCAGCTCTTTGGTCTTATCAATAGGAGTGGGCTATAGAGGGTCATTTTTAGGTCATAGTTTCAGATCACGCTTGCTACATGATTTTTTGATGACTTTATGCATACTGACAACATTTTTTTTTTTTTAAATTGAAAAAAATGCGAAATCCAGGGTGCCCCGGCCAAAATACCACAAAAAGTCGGCCATTTTGGAAAAAACAGACTTTTGATCATAATTCAGTCATTTTTGGTCTAATTTATTTGATTTTGGTGGCAATACCCATGTTTTAGGGTACAGTATGTCATTCTATGCTGGTTTTGTCTCATATAACCCCTTCGTTTTCTTGTAATAGCTGATTTTGGTCAAATTTGGACTGTGAGGGCGCTTCGCAAAAAGTAGCTATCGCATTAATAAAAATGAATTTGAATACATGAAATATGTTAAGAGTGTGTTAAGAAACATTGTCTGAAGATGTGAGCGTGTTACCTCATTTCATTTTACCGTGGCATCCACTTTAAAATCACAAGAACGCGTTAAAAGCACTTCCATAGGATAGTACAGGGGTCAACGAACTTTCATTAGTGTGTGTTTCAATGGAGACAATTCAAAGATGTTCAAAATGGTGTAGCTTCAAAACAACAAATGGTATTTTACTCAGATTTTCAGGAAATGCCTAAAATGTAACT
>CM069443.1:25450359-25591357 GCA_035610835.1 Ophiura sarsii
ATATCCTTCTCATATCCATCTTTTAAAGAAGGCGGTTAAATTTGGTCAGCCATGTTTAAAGATGAAGGTTACGTATAGAAGGAATAAGGCCGTTTTCCAATGGAATAATCTGTTATATGATTTTCAAAGATCCTATGAACTCATGGTGGGGAAATATTGGAGAAAAGACGCTTGTTAAATCATCTTCAAACGATATACCAGATCACCGGAGCTTTCCTTACACCACGAATTACTGCGCCTGAGCTTGACCTGCATGCACAAGGCAGATATAGGGAGCGGCGACACCCCAGCAAATCTCAAATATATCACAAAAGTGAAGAGAAATGAAAATAGGGGAAAGAAGAGAAGGAAATTAGATTTCCTGTTGTTAGATGATGCCGTCGAAGAGGGCGTAGGTCCGATGATCATTGATGTTGTGCCCTTCTCCAAAGCCAGATTGCCTCCTTGATAATAATAATAATAATAACCAGTATTTATATAGCGCCTTTTCCAAATGGCTCAAAACGCTGTAATTTTGCTGTTGGTGAATCATCAGAATCCCGGTCGCATCAAAACTATGCTACCAATTTCTAGCGCAAACCTATTGTAACCATGGTAACATCCACCATTTTTCAATGCAGCTCCCCAAATACCATTGGGTCAAGGAGAAGTTTTTGATGACCGGAACAACCGATCACCGATTTTGAAAGCAGGAGGAAACCGGAGAACCCGGAGAAAACCTGCGAGAGCGTGCATGGATCGTGATAAACCAAATTCACATAAAGCCCGGTTGTGCACAGAATTAAACCCGGATTTCAATGGTGCAAGGCGAGGGAACTACCGCTGCGCCAACACGCTCCCACTTAGCCCAATCCATCATGTGTTTTTGTCTGATTTACGGTATTTAGTTTTGGCCTTATTCCAGCTAATAGTAGGATTGGTAGCCATTACGTGATCGGTGGTAGCTGATTTGTGTTGTTCATTTTGTGGAGTTTCTTTTTCTCTGTATTGTTTCTTTTCAAATTTCTGATTAGAACCTCTTTCTTTAGATTTAGGGCAACCTGCACAGGGTATTTCACAGACGGTTTCTGATTTTTGAAGTCTGGGTCTGGTATGGAACAAGGTCAAAACTATTAGACCACGAACGGCGCGAATCAAATATAAGACCGCAACCAGATGGGTTAAGGAGGCAATCTGGATTCGGAGTAAGGGAGAACAAACTTAACAAAGATTAGGGGGCTTTACACAATGCACAACATAATGATCAACTCGTCGGAGCTCCACCTTCATTGCGGCGTCATTTAGCGGAAATCCAATTTGCCTGTTGCCACAACACAGAGTTGCCAGACTGAAGAAGTTGCCTTAGTAGATAAATGTAACTTTAAATGTGAGCAAATTCTTCACGATTTAAATCACAGACGATTTCACTGTCTTTTGAAATCTCAGTTCGAAGTAATATAATGCTACGTTTATTGATAAACATAGGGAATTAACCAAACAAAGTACAGCATGTTTTCATTGATGCAGAAACTTGCCCTGCGGAAAAACTTCACTGTGAATCAGATGGCTCCTGTGTGGATAAAAACTTGATATGTGATTTTTACTCTAAATGTGGATTTTACAGATGTGAAGACATCAACTGCTGTGAGTATACCATTCAGCAGTTGTTTGCTTAAATGATAGACTTGCCTTGTACAATAACTGCTCATTATCTATAAAGACTTCAACACTTTAGTACCAGTAGGCTGGTATTATATATAATAGGCAGATCATTTTATTATCGTAAAAAGACCACATTGAATAGACAGCGAACATTTAGTTATCTTGTCATAATCAATTGTGGATGCAGTTCTATAACTACCAATCTATAACTATTTCGATACTTTAATAGGCTGAAAAATATACTAGGCACTAGGCAAATCATTGTCTTATGGTTACAAATCTATAACTACTTCAACAACTTGGTGAAATTATGAGACCAATGGGATGTAATACAAAGCTTTGCATACAGCGTGGTCAGAACCCGTTTTTTCCGATGTTGCCCATAAACCGTCCATGCGTTGCATTTGCGCATCGTATTGACGTCATCAAAGTTTTGCCTTTGACTTAATAACAATCACTTACTCAGTTTGTCATAAGGGGGATAAAAAGTGTAAATACCTATGATTTTTGTTAGAAAAATCAGTTAATAACCTTCTGAGACACTACCATCTTTGAAGCAGTTCAAGAACCATTTCTTCGAAATTGGAAACCAGCCGTTAAGTCAGTCATCTCATCAAAGGAGTTAGAGGCAGGGCTGGAACTTCAGATTTTTTTCAACCAGCAAGTCGGGATCAGGCAGGTAACTCACAAAAATACCCGCCGACAGAAATTCCACCAGCCAGTGTAACTCTCACACTTGCACCGTGAGTTTGAAATTGTTTACCCGCCAGTCAGTTGCCGGGGTACTTTTTCCCGACACAATATTTACCCGCTATGGGCAGGTGGGCGGGTGCTATTTCCAAGCATGTTATCAGGGTAACAGTAGCTTTGTTTTTGTATATGTTCAACGACAAGTTTACTGCAATGGGTATTTAAAATGCTGAATATTGATCCAAAATACCTATAATTTAACCCTGTTCTATAAACATAAGATATTTCGGAGAATAAACACTATGCACATGATGTAGGGAAAACTTGCACACAACGCAAATGCAAGGCATAAGGTGGTTTATTGCTAAATTGAAGAAAAAACGGGTTCTAACCATGCTCTGTTGAAAGCTTTGTATTTCAGAAAGTTGCCATTTTATTCATCTCACATTTTAACCAATTAAGGTCAGGTATATGTACCTTAATATCCTTAAACATGAAGCAGCAACGGTATCAACTTATTAAGTTACAAGCTCTGCAGATTTTGGACCCAGTTTTTTGGGACACGCTGTATAGCCACGATGATCAATCACTATAACTTGAGTTAGAACATTTCCATTACTATACAGTTTAAAATATCTCGCCAGTGGCGTAGCTAGGATTTTTTTCAGGGGGCGGGGGCAAGATTTTCAAATTTTTCGTAAAAGGTTGCCCCCATTTTTTTTGGCAGTCAGCTCAGAAAATTTGAGAGGGGGTGGTGGGGGGGGGGGGGGGGGGAGGCGGGCATGCAACTACCCCCATGCCCCCTTAGCTACACTGTATCTCGCTTCTCACACAGGTGGTTGTTAGACTGACTGCTATACCAAGTTTGACTGAAGGGGGGGGGGGGGGGGGGGGGGGGGACTCAAGGAAGTCACTTTTTGAATTTTGTGAATGCTGTCATTATTAAACTATTAATAAAATAATCAATTCAAAAACTTCCTTGAGTCCCCCCTTAACGTCAATGAACTTCAACAAGTTATTGGCCCGTAGATCCTCCAAATTTTCAACCTGTCAACACCCCGAATTGGGTTGACTACCACTATCATTAATTACATGTATATACAACAGACTTGGGATTCTCATTCAAAAACTAGTGATTGAATTAAAAACAGATGGATTTGTAGGCTTGAACTTGGCCTGCTCTAAAACTCCTGGTCAATAGGTGAGGTTAAATATGCCCATATAGATATTGTAGTAACTGAATCTTGTGCGGGTTAATGTGGAAAAAATAAAGTGGGGGTTTTACTAGCTAAACATTATAATATTATCTATTCTAAGTTATTACAATATACAGTATAAACATTAATAATTATCCCTTTGTTAGGTTCTCCAAATTAGCAATTAGGTTGAATCACTTTCATCCAAAATTGTAACTCTAATCTCAAGGAAGTATGCCTACACTAGTAATACACTATAGTAGCAATGCAAAAATACATGCCTTTGGCTATGTAAGGCTGATTGAACTGGTGGTCCCTGTGGTCCCGTCTGCATGGTATTATTAGAGTTGGCCAAATCTTGTCATTTCGTATAATGACAATGTTTTAATATTATTTTATTTATTTCTCCACAATAACAACATGATATATGTTCATATTTTCGTATCGAGATCTCATATACATATTAAAGACATCTGGGTACAAATACCAATTTAAAATACATAAAGAAATTCATAATGACTTCACCAAAAAACCTGAATCTAAATTTCAAATGTCAAAGTCGTCACCGAGTCACCGACTTTGACAAAAAATCCTTTACATTAAATATTCTTTCGGGAATCACACTTACCAAAGACAGCATCCGTAGTCAAATGTCATGAAGCTGTAGCGAATCCAAAACGGTATCAGAGGAGCTGGATTAATATGCAATTTATATAGTTTGAGATACTTTGGGATACCCTGTATCATACATATTGAGTATAGTATGCATATCATATACTATGTTTTTTTGCATTTTACAACAGGGCCGTGTGGAAACACCATGTATCGACTATCACCTAATAGTTCAATGCTATTAGATCCATCTGATTATCCAATAAGAAAAGACATACCATTTACTTGTAACTATATCATCATTGCGCAGTCTGGTGCGCACATTATAATTCAGTTTCGGCGAATTCAGCTAGCAGGAGGTGAAATCGTGTACGGTCATGGAATGCTGACTTTTCCGTCTCCTGCCAAAGTACTTCATGGAAATGTAGCGCCAATAATTGAGTATTTTCCACATGAAAGAGTGTATATAAAGTATTACACTGGATTATCAAAGCACAGAGAATTGGAGCTTCGGTTGAGCCAGTACATGCCCCTTATACTCAGTAGGTATCCGCAAAGTTTGTTCAATTAGTGCGATTTCATCACCCAATTTTCTCACTTCTCTCAAAACCTTCATCAATGAACCATGTCTTGTTCAAACACAGTCTGTATCTAATTTAATACACATCTAAAGAAACGTATTCTGCCGATATCGGGGGGGGGGGGGGGGGGGGGAAGACGATCCCATTTTATTTATTAGAGATAAATCTGATTCTATTTGCATATGGAAACAACAAATGTCACCTGATGAAACTTGAAAGAACAAAAGCCTCTTCCATCACGCTGTCATGGCTGTAACTGGCAACAGTCTTGCACTGATATTCGCTTGAAGGGGTTATCACTGTCTTTTAAATAAACACAACCATCTCTCATCAATACTCATTTAAACATTCTCGTACGACTACAAACAGTGACCATAGATTTCTCAGATCTCACATTTTTCGGCCGTATTAATCGAATTCGGACATTTATTTTTATGATCATATAACGGATATAAGGTATAGTGTTATTATTGTTAGTAAACAAATTATGATATGTTCCCACTCCCTTAAAACATTTGGACCTGTAATTTTGAAATTTCGCCGGTAATAAATGACCTAAGAATTTGTCAACCGCTGAATATGTGGTCCACTATCAGGGTTATGAAGGTTTGTTTATGCCCTTGGGGCAAAATTATATCCTTTGCAGTCTTTTAATTAGACCATATAATTGGAAATAAACACAACCTTAGAAGATTTATTTCCAGCGAAATGTAAAATCACAGGTCCAAAAGTGTTAAGGGAGTGGGAACATAATGGTGACTTTTTTCATTTAAGGTCATTGTTTCATAGGTAGCTTCATGTGTACATTTACTCAGCAATGTATCAGCCAAGATTTGATGTGTGATGGAAAACCAGATTGCGTGGATTCAACGGATGAAAACGGTTGTGGTAATGTATAAACTTGATGAAAAACAGTTTTATAGCTGGAATTTAGGATCCTTTGTCATCAAATGTAGTTACCCTCTGAGCACTCACTACCTGTCTTTCACACACAATTTCTACCAATTACATGATATGCCCATTTGAATGACCAATCAAAATACAGCATCTGCATATTTCAACCAAAATTGTAACAAGATATGCAACCATTCTTACATAGTATCTGATTGGTCCAATAAAATATGTATCCATATCTTTAACTAATTGGCACGTTGTTCTGAGAGGGTTCGGCACCGCTACGAGTTTACTGCTTTAATACCATGTTCTGAACAATTATCACGTCTCTACAGGCTATCCCAAAATGATTAGTACCCATCGAGGCCCAAAGTTCAATACATTTTTTCATCATCAAAATCAATGAGATTAGATCCGTTGTTTTGTTATCATATTTGCTATACTGCACCCTTTTATTAGAATTTTAGATCATGAATATCGGACTTATTTTAATGAAGTTACACTCCATTGTGTAAGACATGGCGATTTCACCTTTTAGGCAAAGTGCAAAAAATGTGTTTTTAAACAGCTTGTTTGAAAGAATCTAATATATTCTCTTAATCTCTTGTCTGCTAGTATCTTTGGTTCCTTTCTATTTTTTAACTGCTGTTGTATCATATTATTGTTCAAACCATTAACACTGTTTCATTTTGATTAAATTTGAAGAATAAAAATGGATCGTCACGCATGAACGACCCCAGCTTTGTTTCTATAATGAGCTAGTTTTGAGACTAAACTTGAGGGACATTTAAACAGGTAAAGACGTGGTCATGGGTAAATAGCAGTGGCTTAAGACTTCTTTTCATATTGGGGATGCAATTTCCTACAAACTTGGTAAAAATGATATACGGTAGTCCCTTAGTGTTTAACCTCACGAAATCCATTCTCCAATGTGAAAATGAAATCTAAGCCACTGGTGATTCACCAAATACCACTTCATCAAATACCACTTCACTAAACACTTGTCAAATAAAACAATGCATGGGGTCACTCAAGTGTGACAAACTTCTTTTACCCGTTAAATTGAATAAAGGAGAAGAATTATTAATGATTTGAACACCCATAACTAATAACAGTTACAACAGAAAGACACACAAGATTATATTGAGTAGACAAGAGATTATAAGAATACACAAGTTTCTTTCAAACAAGCTGTAATAGCACACACATTTTTTAGCACTTTGTAAAAGAGGTGAAATCACCATGTTTTACATAATGGAGTGTATCTTGAGTTTGATAAATCCGGTAGATGATGTAAAAATAACGGACCTAATCCCATCGATTTTGATGAAGACAAACATTATTGAACTTTGGGCATCGATGGGTATTAATCATTTTGGGACAGCCTGTATGATTCGTGTCACCTCAACTCAATTTATCCGCGCGTAAATATCTAGAGCAGACCCAAATACACACAAGTCATATTGCACCATAAACGGGTATAGTTTTACATTTCTTGATATACTATATACTAGGTATTGTATATGTCATTATCAAAATGAGGCTACTCGAATGTTTCCCCGTCTTTACAGGTGATTGTCTGGACAACCAGTTTAGATGTGAAACAGGTGACTGTATATCATTGAATTATGTCTGCGATGGATCCCCCGGATGTCCAGATTTCACAGATGAGCGCAATTGCAGTATGTATTGTTAAAGGTTTTGGCGAATACAAATGGTATATTATTGTGCTTGAACTATTATGATAACACCAGGACTACCTTGCTTTGATTACTAAGAAAATAATTATTTGCCCTTTGTTTACAGCAAAGGTTTTTTGTAAATGTTTAAAAGGTTGACCTGATATCTGAAAGTGAGGATTGTTGGTTTTCTGTGTATTAAACATGAAACTTTCTACCTAATCATAGGTATCTTGTTATACACATGTTTAATATTAGCTTTGACATGAACTTTCCGAGACCCATTGATAAAAGCATGAAAAACAAACCCATTTATGAAAGCATGAAATCCAAACTCATTTAAAAAATCATGAAAACCAAACCCATTTATAAAACCTTGAAACCTTACCCGTTTATAAATGCATGAAATCCAATCCCATTTATAAAAGCATGAAAACTAAACCCATTTATAAATGTATGTAAACCAAACCCATTTATAAAAGCATAAAAACCAAACCCATTTATTAAAGCATGAAAACCGAACCCATTTATTAAAGAATGAAAACCAAACCCATTTATAAAGCATGAAAACCAAACTCATTTATTAAAGCATGAAAACCAAACTCATTTATTAAAGCTAAAAACCAAACCCATTTATTAAAAAAATGAAAACCAAACCCATTTATTAAAAAAATGAAAACCAAACCCATTTATAAAAGCATGAAAACCAAACCCATTTAAAAATCAGTTCGGCTGCCAGACTATATTGACAAAACCAGACATAGAGGGCGCTATTTTGCAATTATGTGTAATTTTAGAGCACATTAGGGGAGCACGTACATATTCTTCTGTGTTTTTATACTACCTTATACTGTACTGTGTGTTATTATTTTTTGAAAATCGTGTGAAGCTAGCAGGAAAATACTGTTTTGGTCATTCTCCTTTTGCTTCCTTTATCTTTATCGGTTTATCCTTGGTGTAAGACAGCATGGAATTAACCTAGCACAAAATCCTGTATTGACAGATTAAAGGATTATACAGCTTTATTCCGTAATGGGGTCTTCTTGTGAATGTCTTATACACCAAAGGATCGGCTCCGTTCATTTTAGTACTCAGACATGGGATGCATGATTATGAGGATAGGAAAAGGGGAAAATAGAGTAGAATAAGTCTCAACAAAACCCATAGATGAATTATATGTTATTGCTATACCTTGATTAATATTCATAACTTTTGAATATGTGCGAACCATCGCGCTTCCACTCAAATTGATCGTTACATGGAAACGCGAACGCACAACGCAGGTTATTGATATATTGCCAAGACCTTCACAATTTACTTGTACGCGCATCAATGACCTGGGGGCGGGGCGTTTTGTGTGACGTCGCATGGTAACAAAGAGGCAGATGTTTGCGAGTGGGGCCCTGAACATGGATACACGCGACACGACTACTCGCGGCTGTACTTTCAACAATAAATACTACATGAAAACACAACAAAACACCATTTTTATATCGTTGTAAAATGTCAATGATCAACAGCAAATTTGGTCTGCATGATTTGAATAACTGGCGTGTGTTTGTACCGCCAGCGCGGCGGCTAGCCTGTCCTACAGATACTGGTAACTGGACGTCCCTCAGCAGACTCGG
The DNA here is from genome assembly GCA_035610835.1 of Ophiura sarsii. Taxonomy (NCBI): domain Eukaryota; kingdom Metazoa; phylum Echinodermata; class Ophiuroidea; order Amphilepidida; family Ophiuridae; genus Ophiura; species Ophiura sarsii. Next base: position 25,459,281 of record CM069443.1, read on the forward strand.
TGAAATTTTGTAAGCTTCATCATGGACCCCAAATGACAGGGAGGGGTGACGAGGACGTACAATGTATGTCATGTGTCAAGCGATTGTAAGCTAAACACCGCTCTGACGTTGCGTGTCTGTCTCAGTCTCACCGGCAAACACAGCCGTATCAAGCATCAGTGAAATAAATCTGATTACAGGGCTAACAAACTAGTATAAAATTTGACTGGGACGCAAGAAACCATGATAAACAGCCTACACGGTAGGGTTATGTCTCATCAAAGGTGATTTTATAAATGTTTCAATTCAAGAAACGTATTCAAAATCGAAGTCAGGCGTCTTCCATTTTTATTGTAAAACCGAAACTGACAAAATTTAAAAATGTTATGCTAAATTAACTAGGCCTACGTACGAGCCTACTACTAGCTAGGCCTATAGCCTATGATAGCCATCCCGTCTACAACACATGACAACCCATTTAATTGTTGTAAAAGCTTGACAAACACTAACACTGCAACTAATACTATGGCAAGACAACATACTTTTGTTTGTCAAAAAGACTCACGATCCTAATTAACATGATTAATTCAATGTAGGTCTAGGGCAGGCCATCAATCATTACTCACCGAATAACGTCGTCTCTAAACAAGCAGGTAATACAAAGAATGGAATCGTACAACACGATTTAGCTGCGATTTTGATTACATTTCCCCATCAATTGACCATAAACATAAGAAGGTTGTTGAAGTGATTCGACTTTGATCCATGGAGACATCATTTGCGTTGACTTTTTCAATGATGAAATAAGCTTACAAAAAATAGCTTCAAAAACGTATTCGTACGGTAGATCTGAGACGAAATATTCGTCCAGGGTATGAAGTCATATTTCATATAATATTATATCCAATCGGCAAAATTGATGTTTCCTGCTTCTGAATTCTTTACAGGATCGGGAATGAAGAAACTTCTGTTGTTTGTTTATTTATTTTCTGTGATTGTTTGCAAATCAAAAACTAGGTTAATTTGTGGCCCCCGAACATGCATAATAGTTGCAGAACTGTGATTGGTCTATCTCATAATCGTTCTTTATAAAAGCTTCTCCGCTATTGGTTAATCCGGAGAAAAACAATGACGTAGTAGGGATACCCCCTAGATTGCTCCATTATTCAATGGGGGTGGTGTTTATTTACCTCAGGAGGAAATGACACAAAAATACGAACTCCAAAGTCAAAATATAAACCTTTAGAATAAATGACAGTTATGAATAAGATTGGTGACTTTGTACGGACTATTCTAAGGTTCTTGTTTGAAATCTATGACTTTGTTTTGGTACCTTGGGATTCTCTTGGTACCAAAACAAAGTCAGCGATTTCAAACAAGAACCTTAGAATAGTCCGTACAAAGTCACCAACCTTAAATTAATAACACTACTAACGATAATAATGTTTCATTTGCAGCCGATCCATGCGGAACCCGGGTAATATTCGTTGAATCTAATGCATCACCAGTAAAGTTGACTTCTCCCGGTTATCCGTCGGAGTATCGACTTGGTTTTGCATGTGCTTGGTTAATCTCCAGTCCGCCCAACGTTCGTCGCGTATTGTCTTTAATTTAATGCTAGCCAACTTCAGAACATCAGATTATTTATCGATCGGTGATGGGAACGCAATCAGTGAGTCTTCACTTATTGCTAGCGTAAGAGGATACACGGATAGCAACAGAACATTTGAAAGCTCTTCAGAGAAAATGTGGATTGCTATGGTGTCAACTACAACCACAGCTCAATTTGAGGATGCTGATTTTGGATTTATTGGATTCTTGGGGACTCGAAATACAGCAGGTATTGGAATTTAGTTTTAATGAAAAGTAAAATATGCAATTTTAAACGTCACGTCACTTTACAAATATATATATATCCCTCATTTATTAAGAAGTCTAGCTATGTTTTAGTAATATTTTATCTCCCTTTTCGGGATTTATTTACAGTAAATTGTCCTTTTCCGCAAATACTTTGCCAAGCTGATGAAATGTGCCTGGAACCAAACGCTGTATGTAATGGATTAGCAGACTGTACAGATTTCTCAGATGAAAATAATTGTGGTAATTATATTATCCTATTTTTTGTGTTGACACATTAAAATTAAAGTTTATAGCATTAAAATCCGACATGGTTAAAAGAATTTCAATACTTACAGAAATATTTGAATATCCGTCTTACGTTTTAGTACATCTCTTTTACAGATATTTGTGGATCACGCAATATCAAGATTACCGGCGAAGATATACCTCTATCATTTAACAGTTCTTCACAATTCCAAATGTTTCATACCGGCTTAGATTGTCTTTGGCTAATCCACAGCAACAACGAGGAATCCGTTATACTAATCACGTTTCAAATGTTTGCTTTTGGAAACGGAAATTATTATTCGTTTGGAAACGGACGAGATCCAAGCGATAAAGGTAGCAGAATTATGACACGGACCGGTTACAACATACCTTTACACTACTCGTCTGATTCGTCAACCATATGGATGGTCATATCTGTACGCACGATCAATGAGCCGGCTTATTTCGACATCTTCTTAAAAATTGTCAATGCTACTGGTATGGTTTGCTATGTTATATATCACTCTTTTTAATCAAAAGGTTCCGTAGTAATCAAATTCACCTAAGGGCTGATATCCAAACTCTCAGCGGTGTTACACCGGTATTACACCGATGTTATACCGGTATTACAGCGATATTTGTATAAAATATCGGTGTAATACCGGTGTAACACCGCTGAGAGTTTGGATATCAGCCCTAATACTTTGTGAAATAGAGTATCCCGATAGTTTAGGGACCAAGACCAACCAGCAGGTCATTTAGGAACTTAATTAACAGAACGTCTCAAATAATACTCGAATAAATCGAATCAGATAGCGGATATACGTTGATATATCATTATTATAGTTTTGCTTTGAACAGTAAAATGTGTGTATGGCATCCAATTTACCCCTAAAGATATCAGAAACATTTGTTAGCGATAGTGATTTCTAGACATTTACTGTAACTTATTTGTGCATTAAAAACGGTAAATTGCACACCATTTTATTGTTAATAATAGTTTTATTATTAATTGCCTGACAGCTTGGCACATAATTCAGACTTTATATTTGAGCAATTTCTCAATTTGTTATTTGAGACACTCTATGAAGTAATTGATTGTACTGATTTATTTCGTTATCGTTTACTAGATTGCGCAGATGACGAATTCCTGTGTCCCTCTGAGCAGAAGTGTATAAGTAGATCAATAATGTGTGATGGATACCCGGATTGCTCAGATTCAGCGGATGAATTCGGTTGTGGTGAGTTAACAATTCGAAACATTAATTTCCGTCTGGATCCATTTTGTTGAAAAAAGAAGCAAGCTATAAAACATGAAAATTAACCAAATTATTATGTTAGAAAAATGTGTATGACTTATATGCGGTAGTAAATAGTTCAAGTTCCCGGATGTACTATACTCTGCACAGTGAAATATACGCCAGAAGTTTGAACCCGGGTTCTTATATATACGAAACTTAAAATGAGATCTCGTACGTTCTATCAAAAAAATTAGACGCTTAGGTAAAAGACAAATTACATTTAAAAGCAAGAAAATGAATTTCGAACAAATAAGTAAGACATTTTTAATAGAAAACCGGGTTATTTTTTATCTATTGAGATGCTTTGATGCCGTATGCGCTATATAACTATTTTTATTATTATTATCATTATAACAAAACCTATTCGAACTGATCGCTATACTATCCTGTTGTCTTTCATAGAGCTTCATAACATCGTATGGCGCGGGTACATAATTACCATGTAATCACATCGCCGGGGAATTCATATTTTTAATGTTTATTTTTTGTTTTTGGTTTGCCACCTATTCTTTGCATTCTAAATCAACTTATGTAATAATACTCTTTATTTCTTGATGTGTATACATTATCATCAGTATACATTATGTCCATGCCTCGGACGACATGCATTCCGAATTTGTGTTACGTTTAATAAATTTTCGAGCTCGGCTCTGATTTTGTCAGGCCACCAATGTCTGTACCTATAAATATTTATATGTATTGTTGGTAAATAAAAATGAAAATGAAATTGAAACAGAGAAGAGAGACGAGTTTAAAATGTGCAAAATGGCATTCAATTTATGCATTTGGGTGTAACGACGTTGTCCTTAGTACCAACTATATATATGCTATTGTTAGTGTCAGATTATGGAACAGGGTTTTGAAAATGTATGCTATTTTTAAGGTTTTTGAATACCAGCTATATATTTTTGAATAAGCTGGCATTAATAGTTAACAAATACAACATGGTTCGAGGGAAAGTAGTGCAAACTACTGGTCCTTTGGTGTTGGATGATTTATAACTATCTCCTGACCCGGCCCGGAGTGGAGGGAGGTAGTCAGCAGTCATCCAACACCAAGGGACCAGTAGTTTCCTCTACTTTCCCGAAGTGAACCATGCTGTATTTGTTTTATTACACCTCATACATATTTCATTGTCTACTAAATTAAAAATTGAAGAAAAAAAGAAGCTTCCGTTGCTCCTATATGCCCACGTAGTATGCCTAATCACAGGCTACACAGTGCACATAGCGCACAGAAGGCGGACTCAATTCCCCTGGCCAAAGAACAATATCATCGAAACCCGTTTCCTATTCTTCACAATAATTGCGGCCGACCTTCATGGGTTTTTGTATTATTGCATGTTTGGTAGATGCAGCATCCTAATTATCAAAAAGAAGCCTCAAATCTGCGTCTGTTTAGTTCGCAAATCTAGTTGGCAGATGTTTAGCAGACGACGCCATGTTTGCTGCTGTCAACCTCGTACTTTGCGTCACCATTTAATATTTAGAATACGTACTATTTATAGGCTCTAGAATTGATCGGGGGATAGTGTTGATTAGAGGGAAGTAGTCGAAACTTCCGCATGTTTGGTAGTAGGTAGTAGTATAACAACAAACAAGCATTCGGTAGGCTTTTTAATGTATTCAACTTTGTTAAAAATAAACCAATCAAAACATACGATATTCTTATAAATATGTTGTAATAATACATAATACCACCTGTTCAGGAACTTTTTCTTAGTGGCGTAGCACTAAGAAGATAAGGCAAATTTAGTTTGACATTTCCGTGACTTTTAATTGAAATGGTATTTTTCAGACAATTCAAAATAAATATTGTTTGGCCATGTCGGCTTTTGCAGAACATTTGGAGTGCTAAAAAATGATTCGGACGAAAACGATAGAGAAATGAGAAAAGTGATATATATATGCAGCGATGGAAATACCCTCATGACTTTCCACCCGGGGTAGACCGACCCGGGGTGCGAATTTATTAACCATACACACTTACTGTATAAATGTATTGCTGTACAATGTCCATGTGCTATGCGCTTTACTACATCAAGGATCAAATGTTGTTTACGATAACGAACATCGCACCCGGGGTGGACCAACCCCGGATGGACTATAGTTTTTTGACTTGATTTAGTTTCTATTTGGTGTGATGTCACTGTCAGATCTTAAAGTTATTTGAACATAGTCAACCCAGGGAGATCTTTGCTGACATTATGTCAACTTGAAGTCGTCAATCAAATTCATTTGTCAACTCTGGGTAATCACAGTCTGCTTATATCAGATCTTAAATTATTTGAACATAGTCAACCCACACAGAAAAAAATAAGTGAGTCATTATCGTAAAATGAGTCACTACACGGACAAAATGACTCATTTTGAGCCATAGTGTGTCACTACACGGACAAAATGACTCATTTTTCGATGATGACTCACTTTTTTTCTTTCTGTGCAGGGTGATTTTTGCCGACATGTTGTCAACTTGAAGTCGTCAATCAAATTCATTTGTCAACTCTGAGTAATCACTGGCTGCTTATATCAGATCTTAAATTACTTGAACATAGTAGAAAACATTATAAACAAGTGTACGCGATCGTCACGAGAACTTCTAAGTTTGTATATTGTCGTCCACCCGGGGTTGGTCTACCCCGGGTCGGTCTACCCGGGTGGAAAGTCATGTGGGTATTTCCATCGCTGCATATTGTATATATAGAGAGAGAGATCAAAAGGGGAGACGAGACGCACAACTGTGATGAGGGATCGACCTATTAAGTCACGTATATAATCTAGTAGAGCATTGAAGTCGTCAATCAAATTCATTTGTCAACTCTGAGTAATCACTGGCTACTTATATCAGATCTTAAGTTACTTGAACATAGTAGAAAACATTATAAACAAGTGTACGCGATCGTCACGAGAACTTCTAAGTTTGTATATTGTCGTCCACCCGGGGTTGGTCTACCCCGGGTCGGTCTACCCGGGTGGAAAGTCATGTGGGTATTTCCATCGCTGCATATTGTATATATAGAGAGAGAGATCAAAAGGGGAGACGAGACGCACAACTGTGATGAGGGATCGACCTATTAAGTCACGTATATAATCTAGTAGAGCATTGAAGTCGTCAATCAAATTCATTTGTCAACTCTGAGTAATCACTGGCTGCTTATATCAGATCTTAAATTACTTGAACATAGTAGAAAACATTATAAACAAGTGTACGCGATCGTCACGAGAACTTCTAAGTTTGTATATTGTCGTCCACCCGGGGTTGGTCTACCCCGGGTCGGTCTACCCGGGTGGAAAGTCATGTGGGTATTTCCATCGCTGCATATTGTATATATATAGAGAGAGATCAAAAGGGGAGACGAGACGCACAACTGTGATGAGGGATCGACCTATTAAGTCACGTATATAATCTAGTAGAGCATTGAAGTCGTCAATCAAATTCATTTGTCAACTCTGAGTAATCACTGGCTGCTTATATCAGATCTTAAATTACTTGAACATAGTAGAAAACATTATAAACAAGTGTACGCGATCGTCACGAGAACTTCTAAGTTTGTATATTGTCGTCCACCCGGGGTTGGTCTACCCCGGGTCGGTCTACCCGGGTGGAAAGTCATGTGGGTATTTCCATCGCTGCATATTGTATATATAGAGAGAGAGAGATCAAAAGGGGAGACGAGACGCACAACTGTGATGAGGGATCGACCTATTAAGTCACGTATATAATCTAGAAGAGCATTTTAATGTTAAAACACTCCCAGTTATACCACCACATTCTGACAACAAATTTCACACGAGAGCCGGAATGATGACCATTTATATGATTTTGATGTTGTCATGATTGTAGGACGAACCCCACAAAAACAACCCTACAAAAAACAAACAAAAACCCACGTAAATTAAATATGTCCTTTCAAGTATGATTCTTCTAATAAACTGATTTTGTTACACACCTACTGACAAACACATGTATATAATCTGGTTTAATTTTCCTATACAGGAGTTTGTGCGCCACACCAGTTACCATGCAGGGCAGTTGGAAGCAATTCTGTGAAATGTTTGAGAAAAGATGAAATGTGTGATACAACACCAACGTGCTATATATTGGATGAATTCGATTGTGGTATGAGTTACCCCCCTAGCCCCCTAGTAGGACGAGGGTTGGAATTATTTCCTGTTGTAAAATGAATGTTATTCTAAAGTACGAACAACTCTCAAGTATTTATGGTATTGTGGTCATCTGTCACTTCTTATTGCACAGTACACATGTTCTAGTGGATACTAACACATAAAGTCTACTCAATATTCATGGGAATTTATACTGTTTTATGTTGGACCAACACTGGTTTTTCACAGCTCCCTGTGGAAGAACTACCATTGATATGACCACGCAGGTGTCATTTCTTCTGACTTCCCCTCGATATCTATATGGAAATCTGTACGAAGTGTACTGCGTCTGGATAATTGAAGCATTATGGGGTTTTGATATCAAATTTGAAATTCACCAGCTTCGTCTGAAGAGTGAAGAGATGCTTGCTTTGATCGACGGTGTTCGACCGCACAACCAGCAGGGCTTCGTTAGGCTTGAAAACAGTGCACCGGATTATGTTGGATTCGTCAACAATAAAGCGACGATTGTTATGGATTTTAAATCCGGCAGTTATTTCTCATTAACCATAGAAGAGTTTAACGTAACAGGTATAACGCTAATAGTAGGCACAGCACACATAACATTCAAATAATTGAGACATGTACAAAATTGCTGTCAAATGAAAGATTGCAATGAAATAAAAAGAATTATGACAATCGGTCAATGCGTTCTTGTGTTACGGTGTTTTGAAATACTCCGAAAATGGCCGAAAACCTGCCAAAAACAGTAACAATGCCCAAAAATAGAATTTTTCAGGATTTAGAGAGCTCAGTTTGTTAATAACGTAACATTCAAAACGCCATTAACACATACGAGGGTCGTTCAATAAATAATGAAAGTGATCATGGCATGGGATGCATGAGTGATTCTATTGAGGGATTATGTGATCAATACAAAGTATGAAACTTTGTCTTTCAAACAATACACTTTTGGATTTTTAGATACCTTTGGTTATGTAACGTCATTAACATAAACAATAAATAGGTTTCAGACACTGACTGAAATCTGTCAATTATTTGGCTGGATGTATAATGTTGAATATGGGTTGATTGATACATTTGCGTATATCTCGGCAATGCAAGCATAAAAACAAATAGCACTTGGCACATAGTTAGAACACACACTTATCTTTGTTTGACACTCTTTTTTAGATCTGAATTCCTTAATACAATCAAGAAGGGACCATCTCAAATACGCTTTTATTTAGCAAAATCCGCAATAATATACCTTAGAAAACAACAAAGGATAAAGAGCAATGGAGGGATTATAATTTAGTAAATTGTTGTGGGATGTAAAGTAATAATAGTGGGGATTTCAAGAGGAGCTGTTCATAAAATGTCCTCAAACTATTGAAATTATGTGACGATTACTTTAACCATACATATCTAGTAGCTCTAAAGATAACAGTAATAAGAGAGGTTGTGGCAGCTATCTTTGATTGATACATTCATGTATATTTTCATTTTGACTATCACAATATTTATACACATTGATTTAAGCATTTTTCATTATTTCTGATTAAAATTTGAAGGCACAGTAAGCTTTTATCTGGTAAAATTCATGATTTTAGCCATTTTTGGCCCAGTTCAAAATAATCTGCCGTCTGCGCATGGATGCACTAATCCAAGTCATGAAGACAGCCATACAGTATTTTAATTAATTAATAATGCAAAATGAGAAACATGTAGGAGTGGTCTGTAAGCCCTTATGCAAAAAAATCTGTTCATATAATGTATGCAGCTCCACTTTGAAAAACACTCTTATATAAAATTAATTATCATCACATTGTGCACTCCCTATAGGGCAGTGAGCTTGCCATATATGGTAGTCATGACCTTACACTATATAACCTTGATTCAGGTATAAATACTTATCATCAGGTTTTTTAGTTAGGACTGTTTTTACCAATTTTCGAAATTTGCTCTAAACTTGAATATATTGGGCCGATTTAAATAAACCTAACCTGAGATATTGTACTAAACACTTCAATCCATTTAGTGATATGCTCAGATTTTGCATCCTTTTGGGTGAACAATGTGAGGAAAAGACTGAGAATTTAAATATGGGTATTTAAGAAATGGAAAAGCTTGTTTAATTTCTAAATCCATCAATATTTGTCAATCAAATTGGGTATACATGTTATATATATATTACCGATCACTCTTACGATGGGGAAACAAATTGTCGGACATTGTTCATTGGCATATTAACGACTTGAATAGCTAATTAGCTAATTTGCATATTTAATGAGCTTGTGAAACTAAATTATAGTTTAAAAGCTTAGGTATCATACAGTTAGCCAGTATACCAAGTTTGATTGCAAATGATACACCATTCACATCTGGATTTATAACATTTACGCATATTAATTAGCTGGACTCATTTTTTGATTGCGGTCAGTAAAACTGGTCAAAATTACCAATTTCACTAGGTTATTTTAGCTTAATGCAATATAATGTTACCATATTTTAAAATTTAACATGGTATATAGATATTCAATTGTTAAGAAATATGTGTAAATGGTGTTTTGAATGTTACATTATTAACAAATTGAGCTCTCTAAATCCTGATAAATTCTATTTTTGGGCATTGTTACTGTTTTTAGCAGTTTTCGGCCATTTTCGGAGTATTTCAAAACACCGTAACACAAGAATACATTGACCGATTGTCATAATTCTTTTTGGAAAATAAATATTTCATTTCAATCTTTAATTTACTCCAATTTTGTACATGTCTCAATCATTTGAATGTTATGTGTGCTATGCCTACTAATAGTTACATAAATCTGTATTAATAATACAATCTTCCATCTCATGTGTCCACCGCACAGCGCGCATACTGATGATTGATTAACCAGTATTAATTTATGGATTAACTGATTGTTCACAATCTTTGTTTGTGATTTATATGCTTTCAGTGTTCACGAATAAATCAGAAATTCAAAAGCAAACATACGCAAACATACGCAGAGTGTATGAACTGTCACTGATCACGTTTTGACTATCTGTGCACTGATACAATATACAGTCATCAAAAAAAGTAACTATACAGGCAATAGATGGGCTTCTAATTCTATAAATATATATCTTACCTAAAAATATTAAATTATAAAGTTGTTGAGAAATTCATCATCTTTAATATGCACGCTAGGATCGGATGATTATTGAGGAAGTGACATTTCAAAATGTAAGGTGGGGTCCGATTTTCATTTTCACATTTTTATTTTCTACACGCGGACCCATCTACAGGTACCTTATCGATTACCGGTAGTGCAATTGGTGGATGCATACGCAGGTTGGACAGTCGACCGTATTGTTCCGATGGATCAATACGCCACACACCCCCACCCCGTCATACCCTCCCCGTGTTGAAATGTAAAATGTGAGAATGAAATTGTGACTTTACCTTACATTTTAGATTGTCAGTTCTTCAATATTTATTTTGTGATTTAATATTTTTACGTAGGATATATATTTCTAGAGTTAAAAGTCAATTTATTACCTGTATAGTTACTTTTTTGATGACTGTATATAGAGAGAGATATTGTATTAGATTAGCAGCCAAACATCGGAGGGAACACCAAACTCTATTCTAGTATCTTTTAGCTGAAAATGCATGTATTTTCTTTCAAGTGATTTTAACATTTCAATTAAAGATTATACTAACTCGAAGGTTATTCACCAGGTTGTATTGAATGAGGGTTGCGGAACCGAGCTGCGTTTGAAATGTCATTTGTTCAACCAAATCATCATCCAGAAGACGTGAAAATATGATTTGAACTAATATAACCTTTCATGCGAGCGCCCTTTAACACTGGTCAAATCATATTTTGAAAGGATCTTGAAGGAAAAAAGGTTCTTGTGGGGGTTCTTGATACCATAAGTGACTTGTTGTGTCTTTACATTGATGTTATCCTATAGCACCTGCCACCTGCTATACCATGCTACAACTACTATAACAATTGTGTTCAAAAATAGAAACTAACAATAATTAGTCATGGAAATGCATGGCTCATGGTGTTATTTTTAAGTGTCGGTGGTTAACTGTAATCAGATCGGGAATGATAACTCTAAATCATGTCCAGTTCGGTAAATTTGTGTAAGCAAACTGATAGGCTCTCGACTCATTTAAAATAGACTTGATTTTGATGTAGACTATTGATAGTGAATACCAGTTCAAAAGGTATAACTGAGCTGTGTTGATATTTTTTTCATTCTTCTTATTTACCATAGACGTCTCCTCGTGTGCGTTCTTGTGCCATATTGATAACAGTACAAACTTTAGGCCGGTATACTATTGTCTTAATGAAGACATGATATGTGATGGTTGGCCTGACTGTGACGTTATTCTTTTAGGATCGGAAGATGAGAAAAACTGTGGTAATTGCAATGTTATAAAATAATTTACATATATTTTTATTGTTATATTCAGTATGATTGTTGTTGTTGCTGTTGCCAAGTCATATTTGTAGTATAGTCGTCGTCATTTGCTCCCCTGTCGTTTATGTCCTTGTCGTCGTCGTTTTGTTGTCAACGTACACATCGTCGTCGTTGTCTCTGGCGTCTGTCGTCGAAGTACAACGTTTAGCTCATCGTCGACGTTTTCATTGTTGACTTCATTATACACATCGTATTTGTTTTGGTTGTCATTATCCGCTCGCTTGTAATATCTCGATTTGATGATGGCAATGTTCTCCTCATGGGTTCCAACATCAGTGGTATTTCACGCCTCCAAACGCTTCAACTCATCTTCCTTGCAAAGAACAGGGACTCCGGGGGGGGGGGGGGGGGGGGGGTACTCACTTATACGGTATACAGGGATATGCCGCTCTAATGGGTAGCCTTTTTGCAAAAAAATCCCTAAACATGGAGTATGATTTTGTGCTGGAAAATCCCTAAATGGGGTCACTTTTTACAAATGGGTCTATTTTCGCGAAAATGTAGTCTAAACTTTATGGTGTTTTTTTTTTAATTGAATGAAATTGTACAATTAACATGATTTGTATTGTCTAGGGAGCACGCAACTAATACGCTTCCCATAGGCTTTACACACAAATGTCGGCCTATTAAAACAGCCTTATTTCAAAAATCCTTCAGGAAATTTTTATGAGATGTATCTATACCGTGCAGTGATCTTTTGAAATGGCACGTTAAATAAACATTTTGTGTGGGGAAGCAAATAGAAGTAAATCTTGCTATTTTTTTATGAAAAAGATAGAATAGAACCTCAGCATTGGTCAAAAATCGTCGGAATCGAATACGCACGGGAGCCTAGGCTGCGGAAGGATATTGTGGCCGGAACCGGTGAGGAAGCAAAATTATCGGTTTAAAATGGTGAGGGCGCTGTTTAGGTGCCCGTAGCGGAAAAGTTGATCTAGATGGGTCAAGAAAAATCAAGTTTAAAATAAAATTCAACACATATCTGAGACATGCATGCAAAATTAAAACATCCATCATTGTTACGTGGGGTAAAAATACGGTCTTGAAAAAGGGCCGAAATGCATGTATTTCAATGGGGGAATTATTTAGTGGTGTGCCCCCTATAGGGGTGAGTGTACATGGTGTAGGGGTGCGTATGTTGTTATCATCAACGTCATTATCATCGTCGCGTCATTGTGTTTGCCATCGTGGAGTGATCTTTTCGTCGTCGTCGTCGTCGTCGTTGATGTTAATGTTAGGGAGCTTTCGATTCGGACGACGGACGATTCTACGACGGTAAGATGACACCTCGAATCATGTGCGCATGCGTCGACTTAGCAATCCGTCGGTCGTCCAATTTCTGGGACCTGTCTTCGACCTGTCTTAGGGAGCTTTCGATTTGCACGACGGATGAATCTAGGACGGTTGAATGACACTTTAAGTAATGTGCACATGCGTCAGTTTTGTCATCCGTTGGTCCTCTAAATGCTACAACGCGTAAAGGGACTAACAACCGTCGTGTTGACGACGGCAACGTTTTGTTTACCGTCGTAAAAGCGTCTGTCGAGCAAATCGAAAGCTGAAGACAGGTCCCAGAAATTGTACGACCGACGGATTGCTTAGTCGACGCATGCGCATATGACTCGAGGTGTCATCTTACCGTCGGGCGTAGAAGCGTCCGTCGTCCAAATCGAAAGCTCCCTTGTTGGTATCGACGTCGTCTTCGTCGTAGTTATTATCATGGTAGTTATATGCTCACTTTTATACTTGAACTTAGAAACTTCCTTTTATTCAATACAATCTCTTTATCGTCTTCAGGAGAGTGCGGCCCGAGCCGTATCTTTCTAAGCGAAACCGTACAACAACGAAACCTGACAGCGTCGTTTACGTATCCGTCCAACTATCCAAATGAAGCGTCTTGTCATTGGACTGTAAAAACATCTTCATCTAGTCACATCTTACTTGATATCTGGGATTTTGAAACAGAGAGAGGTTACGACATCTTAACTGTGGGTTCCGGCAACGACGACATATCTTCGGCTGACTCAATCATTGTGAAACTCTCTGGGACAGTGATGTTAAAGCGGTTATTTTCACCAGGAAACGAGATGTGGATTACTTTTTCAAGTGATCAGACTGGCTCTAGACGTGGCTTTTTCATTGTGATATCGGAACTAGTTGATACTGCAGGTAAATATAAATTTAAAATCCATTTCGGTTTTGATTTCTTTGTGACATTTACGTCAACTGTGTAGGTCAGCATTAGGCAGATGGATTTACCTACAAACTGGTATTTGCGATCAAGTACACACATCACGCGGTGTTATAACTTAAATATTGGGGCGCTAAAGAGCTTGTACCTGATAGTAACAGCAGCATAAAATCAAATAATAATGCTCCTTTTATTCTTTTGTACACTGCGTGACACAATTCTGATGAATATCATCTTTTTTAACATTGTTCAGAAATATTTTGTGATGACGAAGATGTAGTCTGTGATAACGGATTCTGCGTAAATAGACTTGCTGAATGTAATGGTTTCGACGACTGCTTAGATAACTCGGATGAGATTGGTTGCGGTAAGGCTGTAGCAAAATATCCATAATGAAAACGTTTGTACCGGTGTGTAAGACCATCAAAACCATAAATTCGTACCTACATTGATACACCGTAGTAACTGTACATAATTAATTTGAAGTGGTGCATGATATCCTCCATAATAGAGAGCATATTTGTGAGTTCATACTCCAGTCGATGGGCGTCAATGGATTGCCGACGGATAATATACAAATATGGACTGCTCATGAGGGAAATGGGGTGAAATATTGCCCCGAGGTGATCTGGAGACCGTAAGCCTACTATTTTCCCGAAGCCGGAGGCTGAGGGAAAATAGTAGGCTTACGGTCTCCAGATCATCGAGGGACAATATTTCACCCCATTTCACGAATAAAGAGCAGTCCATATTTGTTTTATATAACGCATGAAAATATTCACACTTGAACACATCTTTCTTAGTGAATATGCTAGTCGATTCTCGACAAAATCAAAAATAAGCTTACTTTTTAAGTTAGTTTCCTCCGAGCAAGTCGCCGAAGAAAAAAACCCTCTGATGCTGATCTCATCTCATGTGAATTGACAACAAATATTTATGATTCATGACTACGATTCACTGAAATGTTAATTCAGCCGATAAAAGATCTGTGCCAAATAATAATAATGCAATGCAGACGACTTGTTTACTTGTTTTGAAGCGATTCCTCTTTTGCTGTTGTGCACTGAGCGGAGTCCGTACACACAGATGGTGGTGGAATCGATTTATTGCCAGGTCCAAAAGCTCCCATCAAAATGTACTATTGACCGCCAGGTCCAAAAGCTCCCATCAAAATGTACTATTGACCGCTTGACCCGTTATTTGGGTGAAAAGGTGAAACTATTTTATGTCACGTGATGCAGTTTCCACCAATAAAATGACAGGAATATTTTCATGCGTTATGTAAAGGTTGATATAGCTTCCTTCAACTCATGCACGATGTCCATCGATATGGGGCGACGCCAAATGACGGGAGTACGAGGGGCATTCAATAAATACCTGCAACCATTGAAAATCTCTGAACCGTGACACGTGTCAGTAAAATAAACTTATGATACTTAAACTGTAAGTCTTACTCTTTTCTCACAGAAAATTTCGAACACGTAGGTCATTTTTATCATTACATTTCAGCACTGTGAATACCATGATCTCATGGCACTGGTTAGGTATATTAAATGTTACAATGGCGGGAAATTTGAAAGACAAGTGTATAACATGCATTAAAGGATGGTCCGATTGCTGGCCCGATTTTCAACTTGATGTTTTCCATTTGACATTAAAGGTCATCCTTAAAATTGTCGCATTCCAAAGTTTGAGTTGCATTACTCCCATGTTCTATTTTTAAAAGCAAAAGGTCACATAACATATGCCCATTGAGTTGTACACAAACTGGTTGGTGGTTAACCACCTTTGGCAGTAATTCACCACATTTTAGCCTATAATTTCTAAATGGAACATTTCTGGCCCCTAATATTTTACAGACATAATGAGAAAAATATGGGGATTCTTCTGATATTAAATATCTTGATGTGATAAAAAAAAAAATCCTAGCCCCAAAAAAGTGATCGGAACATACACCTTTATACATGCGTTAACAGTGTTAATATTGGCGCTTGATTTATAATGCTGATTCTTGTCAATTTTCATTGCCCAGAGACCATGATGTTTATAGTACTGAAATTTCATGATAAAAATGACCCACATGTTTGAAATTTTTCGTGAGAATGTGGTAAGACTTACAGTTGAAGTATCATAAGTTTATTTTATTGACACATGTCACGGTTCAGAGATTTTCAATGGTTGCAGGTATCTATTGAATGCCCCTCGTATATAAACTGGTCTAGGCCCACAATGTTAGTGATGAGGAAACCAATCATGTAAGCCAGTGAAAAAGTCCATCGCAGTGTACCGTACGTTACCACAGTGTCAGTATAAAGCTTTAAATTCAAATCATGCATATGAAGAGCTTTTTTGCAAAAGGACCTATAGACCACCCCCACATGTTACTCATTTTGCAATAGTGAGTTTGCATTGAAAAGTCCATGGAATTAATCAAATTACAGCTCTTCATATATACCCCAGTCATCAAAGTTTGTTCAAAAGGGAATAAAGAGCTCACCCGTGTGCAATTATGATGGCACGTTCTTATAGTACTTCCGTCGTTGGGCATCGCCTGATGTCTTCGGATAAGAGCGTGCGAGTTGTAGCAATGTCATATTCTATCGAGGGGTATTGACGAACGAGGTACGCTTGTGTATGTAACCATGCATTTGTAAAGACGAATCACGGCACTCAAATATAAGTGCTGCGTCGCGACCGACGCGTAGATCACAATTGTAGATGGATGGCGTTATACTTTTTCAGAATAGGTCCATTTTCACGAGGAACCTCGTACGGGTAATCATTTTCAAAGTAAAAGATGTCGTTGTTGTCTTGTCTTCAAATAATGGATCTTCTTTGCACAGGTAAGTTTGTTGTAAGAATCCTATTAATAAATCAGCAAATCATTGTTTTGAACAGAGACTATATCTTGTCCAGGGTCATACGTCTGCGAAAGACCAACACGTAAAATTCCCGCCATGTGCGTATTAATGGAGTATGTCTGTGATGGGAAAGATGATTGTCCAACCGGGGATGACGAACGGCAATGTGGTATGTAGACAAATTCTTTAGTTCCCTGTGTCGAATAGTTGCACTTTTGCTCTGATGCGGTCAAAGCTAGAGAGAGAGAGATTTTGGACAATGGAAACGGAAAATTATCCTCAAAATAAATACGTGTTTATGTGTTTTTCTCCGTTATGTATGGCTAGATATAAGAGCACAATTTTAATATTGAAAATGGAAACAATAGATAATATCTTAATATAATACGGCATTATCGTGTGTATAAATAAGATTGTAATCAATATTAACTCTTGAAGGCTTGCAAATAGTATAATATCAACTCGAATACATTGCTATGCCTTTAGCATACTGGAAACTGGAATACTGCCAACAAATTAATCACTGTAGAATCAGTCAAATTCGTCGTTACAATTCATGACACAGTGATGCCTTGACTACGTTAAATCTTAAACATGATAGTCACTTTTAATGAATTTCCTTTATGTGCAACCTTCAGAATAGTCAATCAAATAGCCGATAGTAGAAAATCAACTCTAGAAGAAACTTAGAATCCCTCCATTTAGTCCTGTGTATTGAAGATCTCTTAGTTCTTTTATGAAAAGCAATTGTGACTTTTGCAGTGTTCCCAGTAGGAAAGGTTAAGCTTAATGGTTGTCCTGATCTGTTTGTGGCTAATAGGACGGCATATTTTTCAGATCAAACCAGTCAAATTTATTGTTTATGCTCGGTTAAGAGATATCTTACATTTAGTTTTGTCTCTTAAAATTGGCGAAATGATGAGCACTTTAGAAATATTTTGCTGTTTTTCATTTGTTTCCGTCACACTAGGTTCAGTCACATAGAAAACAGCTCGTGACCCAACCTCTTCCCACGTGAGAATATGTTGCCCAACTACACAAGACCACGATTTTTTTCAAAATCGACTAAAATCTTGTTCAAACTTGCACAATTTACATTTTGAATCCCAACCAGGGATGAGCAGGGATGATTACTAGTACACGATATTCCCCGCCTTCAACAAGACAAGAGATGCTGAATCGCCTACCAATAGGCGACAGCATCATGAAATCGACAAGATCAAGCATGATCAAGCATGTTTAATCGCCGAGTTGGTGACGACTTCTTCTGTAGTCGCCGATTTAACATGTCAAGTTGGCTTGCATCTTCTCTCCCGCTTGGAGCAGACTCATTGCCGACCACTTTCCAACTACACACAACCACTCATGATGCGCGCTAACTCATCGGCTACCGATTCCAAACCGCTCATGTGTCCATGCCGACCTTCCCGATTAAAAAAACCCGCCACGATTTTTTTTTAGGCTGCGAGAAAAAATCGTGGCGTTATCAAATTTGCCACGTGCTCCCGACCACACAAGACTGCAGAAGACTGTACAGGACAGTCCCAGACCTTGCCGAAACTACACATGAAAAAAGAAAACTGCTCACAATTTTCGAATAATGGTCAATCGTGACCAGTCTTGAGCAGTCTGGAAGTGGTTTTCTACCAAATAATCGGCTATGTGACTGAACCTTAAGGACCAGTCCCTAGAAGATAGCTCGCGACCCAACCTCTTCCCAACTACACAAGACCACAATTTGTTTTCAAAATCGGCTGAAATCTTGTTCAAGCTTGCAGAATTTACATTTTGGATCATGAGCAGGGATGATTAGTATGCGATATTCCCCGCCTTCAACAAGACAAGAGATGCTGAATCGCCTACCAGTTGACGACAGCATCATGAAATCGACAAGAATGTTTAATCGGCGACGCCACTTGTTCAGTCCCCGATAAATCGCCGACCTTGACACGACGGCACAAGTTGTGACATGTTGCTGTCAAGACTGCTCGCCGATTTGTCGCCGAGTTGGTGACGACTAATCTTCTGTAGTCGCCGATTTAGCATGTCAAGTTGGCTTGCATCTTCTCTCCCGCTTGGAGCAGACTCATTGCCGACCACTTTCCAACTACACACAACCACTCATGATGCGCGCCAACTCATCGGCTACCGCTTCCAAAAAACTTAATCGCCGAGTTGGTGACGACTTCTTCTGTAGTCGCCGATTTAACATGTCAAGTTGGCTTGCATCTTCTCTCCCGCTTGGAGCAGACTCATTGCCGACCACTTTCCAACTACACACAACCACTCATGATGCGCGCCAACTCATCGGCTACCGCTTCCAAACCGCTCATGTGTCTATGCCGACCTTCCCGATAAAAAATCGTGGCGCCGTTTGTCAAATTTGCCACGTGCTCCCGACCACAAGACTGCAGAAGACTGTACAGGACAGTCCCAGATCTTGCCGAAACTACACATGAAAAAAGAAAACTGCTCACGATTTAGAATAATGGTCAATCGTGACCAGTCTTGAGCAGTCTGGAAATAGTTTTCTAGCAAATAATCGGCTATGTGACTGAACCTTTAATGGACATTCGGTTTTCAATGAATCCCCAGCAAGGTACAACCAGTACTCAGATCAATTTACTATGAATTTGTTGTAGCTGAGATTCAAAGCTATGATTGCAGAATATTTTTTATAATAACAAAGGTAGGAGGTAGAACTTATTGAATGACTCTCGTATATACCGGTGTTCGGTCCATTGTTTGAGATGCTCTTAAACTGTGGTCACAGGTTGCTTCGTAACTAACTGTGCAAAAGTCATGCTTTTTATCACAACCTCAAATTGTATTGAAAATATTTAATTGAAAATGACACTTTCTCCATTCTACTGTTCCATTCAGATATCAAGAGATGTCCAGATGATTGTGATTGTCAATACTCCAACGGTAAACTTCTAACGAAGTGTTTGAATGGATGGCACTTAGATACGCTAGATGAGGCTGCTAGAACTCTATATGCATTGTAAGTACACTGTTGTGTAAAAGTATTTTGCGGACAAATAAAACTATTGATATTTTTGATAATTATATAGATAGAACAATCTTTCTATGAATGGTACAAATTAGTTCATAAAACTGGTAGATCAACCCTATGAATAACCCTGAATACATTGGGAGGCTGTAACTGTCAGTTTGTTAGCAAAGAAAAAACAGATACGCAAGAAACGTAATCATCATACAAAAAAAATTTGAACAGCTGTAATATTTGCAATACGTTTTGCTTCTTTAAATAGGTGTTAGTTTTCCCTCGATTTAAAAGTGAAAATCATCTTGAGGTAACTGAGACAAATATATGCATTAATCGCTGGATGCATTAGAAATAGTGCAAACATTACAAAAAAATAACATTACCGAGCGCTGAATGACTCTATAACTAAATAATATAAAGACTGAGACTTTACTGACATGAATGAAATTAACAAAGACCTGAAGTAATACACGGTATCGAACCTAATCCGTCTTGCTTTTGCGGCGAAGGTTTACCAACTAGACCACCGAGACTGTGTTTACGTGGGTACCAGAATTACGAGCGCTATATGTATACAATGTATTTGCTGCGAGTCTAAAGCGGCCAAAACACATTTAGTAAATATTAGATATGTTGGCATATAAGCATGATTCTAGACGAACTTATGTAAACTAATTGAAAACTTCTGAATATATAAGTTCGCAAAATTGTTAAATTTAATCGATGAAAATGGGTTATTTATTTACCTATTTACAATCTTGGGATATCGAAACATACAATACAAACATCTGAACGTTTCAAGACTTAGAATACATTCTACAATAATATTCTTATTAATAATTGAACGAACTATTGTGGATAAGCGTAGTGCTTACAAATCCAACAGCATTTGTTGCATAATTCCAATGCGGACACACACCCGCTCAGTTGCTGCGTCAAAGTGCTTGAGCTTAAAAATACGCCCAACTACAAGTACTTGCACTCGCGCTAGCACTATGTTGCGTGATGCATAGTCATGGCCTCCCTGATTCAATTGGTGGTGATTTTTAACCAAAATACAATAAAAGGTGAAAAGCACTGCTAATATAGGCCTACATTCAGAAATGCTGAGAAAATGTCTTTATTTTTCATTTTTTTGAAGAAGTCTTACATGAGAGGGTTTCTATGTATATTATCTATCTAAACAAGGTAAAAATGTTGAATTTCGTTTTTGGAGAAATCTCTCTGTGCCCCTTTTACTGTTATTAACCCACCTAACAAGCTACAGTACAGTTTGATGTAATATAATTATAGTATATTTCTATCAATATTGATTTGCCATTTTCTAGGGAGCTATCAGGAACCAGCCAATCAGGTTTATTTGAGGGAGTTTTTAAGGCACTACAGTATCTTCGTGTTTTGTAAGTTGTACACAAACAAATAGTCTTTAACGAAAACATAATAGTATTCAAGGTAAATATTATGTATGATTTAAATCAATATGTACTTTTATATTCTGTATGACTCGAAATATCTTTTCTTAATGCATATTTTTGTTTGAAATGTTTATAAGGTCTTTAAGCAATAACGACATTACGAGAGTAAATCCGTACTTCTTTGCGGGACTCCAGAATCTCACATGGCTGTAAGTATGATTACGTAATGACAATTGTTGGGGCATTATCTTTATTGTTTAACATGTTTAAGCTATCGAATCAGTGGTCAAACCAGTAGTAGTTTCTTACGCCGAACATCGACAATAAAACCTTATAGTTAGTCATTTTTCCGATTAGATTAATATCGTAATGCTTTTCTGTAGAATATATTATTTCAGGAACACAAAAGTATGACTAAAATTTCGTCGTTAATTATGACGACATTTTCTGCTCTATTTCAACAAATACATGGTACTCCAACATAAATTCCCTCTGTAAACTATCATAAAACTCTGTTATATGATCAACCGAAATATGTATTTTACAGTCGTCGTCCATTTTGGTTGATATTATATATAACTAATAGTTTTCGTTTGTTTTATGTATAATGTACACTGTATGTAGGGTTTCTTTCAACCATGCTTACTGTACAGCTGAATATTATTTTCTAGATTTTAAAACACGTTTTACCTTCTCATATTTGCAGTGATTTATCAAAAAATGATATCAGTGTTGTACAAGACAACGTATTTCATATGCTAGTTTCACTTGAAGGCTTGTAAGTGTATAATATAATAGGCCTATTTGTGATGACGAGTGGCTAATTTACTAAAATTATTTAGCCTAGTAGTAGTAGTAAAATCATGCCATGTACGTAAAACTTCAACGATGTCCGATATTTTCGAAACTGCTACACTTCGTAAACCTCTAAACCTCTTGCTGTTCCAGGTCTCTCTTCGAAGTCCCGATATCACGCATCAATTCAGACGCATTCTATGGAATGGTTAATCTGCAAACGTTGTAAGTCGTGCATCATAATCATATACCTAAAACAATATGTTAGTGACCGGGTGCTTTAATGTATTAAACCCTTTTCAAAATCTTTTCTTGGCGCAAATGCCTCTGACATTTCTGACACTTATTTGTCTTATGGACTCATCTTCGTGTACTTCGACCTAGAATAACCTAATCAATCACCTTTCACCTTACCATTGACAGGGCAACGAACTTTTTAAATGTGCGTTATAGATGCTAAGGAACTAATCGGTATCTTCAATCCGGTTTTGAACACTGGATGTCTCTATTTATTTTTTTTGGTTTTCCCGCAAAATGTAGACAATTATATATTAACTCCTTTTGCCGCTTTTAAGAAGTATACGTTCCGCATTGAGCGAATTCTAAGTTTGTGAACATGGTTTGGATAGAGATATTGTAATTTGATCAAATGTATTCCAATCTATCATTTACAATATCAGACATGATAAAAAAAACGTGAGATAAGAGACATTAGATCATACTTGACTTCAATTGAAATCAACTTCAGGTATCAGAAGGGCGTAATGTTTTATTTCATTTCACACGGTGAATCATGGATGCGTTTTACGAGGGGAACAAACACCTCACTGGAAACCATAATGATATTATCTTTCTATTCAAAGCAATTGATGATATGTTTTTATGAAAGGCATGATATGTCTTTGGACTAATCCTCTCAAAAATATATCGAATATAAAGAAAAGCATATCAGTGACTGATATGTTTTCTTTGTGTACATATATGTTTTCTTTGTGTATAGATATGTTTCCTTTGTATACTGATATGTTTTCTTTGTATACTGATATGCTTTTCTTTTGTGTACTGATATGCTTTGCTGAAATTGCTGTGTGTACTGATATACTTTGCTTTGTGTACTGATATGCTTTTCGTTGTGTACTGATATGCTTTGCTTTGTGTTCTGATATGCTTTGCTTTGTGTACTGATATGTTTTTATTGTGTACAGATATGTTTTTCTTTCTGTACTGATATGCTTTGCTTTGTGTACTGATATGCTTTGCTTTGTGTACTGATATGCTTTGCATTGTTTACTGATGTGCTTTGCTTTGTGTACTGTATGCTTTGATTTGTGTACTGATATGTTTTTATTGTGTACAGATATGTTTTTCTTTGTGTACTGATATGCTTTGCTTTGTGTACTGATATGCTTTGCTTTGTGTACTGATATGCTTTGCTTGATGTACTTATATGCTTTGCTTTGTGTCGTGATATGCTTTTCGTTGTGTACTGATATACTTTGCTTTGTGTACTGATATGCTTTTCGTTGTGTACTGATATGCTTTGCTTTGTGTACTGATATGTTTTTATTGTGTACAGATATGCTTTTCTTTCTGTACTGATATGCTTTGCTTTGTGTACTGATATGCTTTGCATTGTTTACTGATGTGCTTTGCTTTGTGTACTGTATGCTTTGATTTGTGTACTGACATTTTTTTTTTGTGTACAGATATGTTTTTCTTTCTGTACTGATATGCTTTGCTTTGTGTACTGATATGCTTTGCTTGATGTACTTATATGCTTTGCTTTGTGTCGTGATATGGTTTTCTTTGTGTACTGATATGCTTTTCTGTGTGTAGTGAGTCATGACATGTGTTCTAACATCCAAAACATATTAGTCTATTCATTAAAACATAATCATGAGATGTAATAAATAGACAATTGTCATTCTGGTTTGCAGTGCCTTCTTATACCTTTCAACAAGACATGGGACTTTCGATTCCAATCAAATGTGGGAACTGGTTTGCTCATGTTAACATACTGAATCTCTTCATATTGGTCGGCCCGGTGTGACGTCACATGCCGTTTGCTGATGTAAACAACAGTCGCTAACACGGCCTCACGATCACTAGGAACGATCTTGTGGTATGGCTGAGTAGAGCGTAGACACGGATGTGTTAAAACGTTTTGCTTTGTAATCAACGGCAAACGACAAAAATACCCGAATGACCGGGCCGACATATAGTAAAGCAAAACCCAGAATAATATGTTTTTTCTGTTCAGTATGCTTTTTAACAAGAATTATATTTTTCGGATTATTCCTTTCATACGAATTTATCATTGGCCAGAAAACAAAGAACAACATATCATCAGTATACAAAGATAACACATTTGCGTATACATTTTCTTTGTGTTTTGACTAATGTTATAATTTTATGAAAGGAATATTACATATAATTACTTCATGATATATCATGAGTTTCACTGAAGAGAAACACATATCATTCTGGTTTTCAGTAAAATACAATGATATTCAAATAATTGTTTTCATTTATCTGTGTGGTTATCTTTTTAAATATTTCGTGTTAAGCAATGGTAAGAAGAGTGAAGAGATTGTAAAGGGACCACAGAAATAGCCAATGCGTGGATTGAACCATCAATTCCCGATTTGTATTGATTCGAGATTAAATTGTAACATAAATTGACATAAATCAAAATCTGTATGGCTCGTCACTTGTTATGCTATTTTTTTTCTTAAAACAGATTACACGATATTCGGGAATTATAATTTGTCTAAATGATACGTGATAATATTTTGTTTTATTTTATCAGAGTTCTTATCCGTGGATCTAACACTACAGGTGTATTAGATGTTGACACTAACGGGTTCAGCCATCTTATATCCCTGAAAACACTGTAAGTAATATATAAAGTATAGAAGTATCTTAAATTTGAAGAAAATAGTATCTGTGTGGTTATAATTGGACAAAAAATTATCATGATTCTAACTTCGTCAAATCATTTAAGAGATTTTAGAATGATACAGGCAACAATCCGGTTAATAACGTTTAAAATGTTTGTTTTATTTATCCATTTATGTTCCAGATATGTCGATGACCATCGTATATGCTGCGGTTTTGATAACCTCGTCGAGTGCACTACGTTGGAACCCCAATCACCGCTATTCAAATGTGGAAGTCTGATGCAAAATAATTTCTTACGTATCAGTATGTGGGTTTTGGGTATTAGTGCAGTAATTGGCAATATATTTGTTTTTATGTCTCGATGCAGGGCACAAGTAAGGGGAAAGGCATATGTTCAATCCTTTCTCATCTCAAATTTGGCTTTTTCTGATTTACAGATGGGCATTTACATGATCATCATAGCTACTGTAGACTTGTACTTCGGAGACGAATATTACAAGTATTCCGACGAATGGCAATCAAGTGTTCTTTGTAGAATAGCTGGGTGTCTATCCCTTTTGTCAAGTGAAGCGTCCGTTTGGTTTCTGACTTTGTTAAGTATTGACAGATTTATCTCCATATGTTTCCCTTTCAAACTAGCGTTTCATTTAGGGAAAACATCTGTCAGAATTGTGGTAGCAATCTTATGGGCTATTTCTTTTTCTCTTAGTTTTATTGCGGTACTTGTTGCAGGTCCAGATTCAGATCTGTATGGTTTATCTGATGTATGTATTGGACTCCCGTTAATAACCAGACCATCCAGCTACTCGATACTGACAAGTGCGGTAGGGAATCTGTTGTCGGATCAGTCTTTTAACATACCCGTTGCGGAAGATACAAAACCAGCCTGGTACTTTTCTATCGTAATATTTCTGGGAATAAACTTGGTGTGTTTTACCATAATCTTGATTTGTTACATCGCAATATTTATTCAAGTGAGGGAATCGGCTAAGAATCTACAACGCAGTAAGGAAAGCGACGATGAAATCAAAATGGCTATTAAGATGGCCGTTATAGTTGGTACAGATTTCATATGCTGGATGCCTATCATAATAATGGGTGTGCTTTCCCAAACTCAGGTGGTCGTTATCCCTGTTGTGGCATACGTATGGTCAGTGGTATTCATTCTGCCCATCAATTCGTCGTTGAATCCCTACCTGTACACAATTTCATCAATGATAAGCGCCAAGAAATCTTCAGGTAAAGCACCTTCATCTGCAAGTACACAAGGTAGAACGGTACAAACGGTTGTTAAATGATAGAAATAATAGATATACAGCCGAGTGCACCAAACGGTAAGCTTACTAACGATGTATTTCTTAGAGCAAAACTGGCGAGTAACACCAGCATAGTAACTAGCGAGGTAAATATCCGCATCGTCCCCTTACAAAATTAATTGTCGCATGCGTCAAATGTGTGTACATGTATCAAACAGCAATCATATTGACACGAATTTAGCGTAAATTACCCGCCAGTTACTAGCCTAGTAGCTTACCCCAGTTTGGTGCTCTCGAAATGTTGGGTTACGCCTTAGTTACTAGCGAGGTATCGCTATTCTTCAGCTACCCGCCATTGGTGCACTCGGCCGTCATAGCTTCATTCATAGTACGTGGCATTAATTATTGTAACTTCAAAATGTTACAAGCTTCGTTGTTTCTACTCGAGCAATGTTCGTAATCACTTGAGTGTACGTAATTCAATAGCAGTTATGTATTATGCTGATCCGGAAGACGTTAACTCCATGACATAGATAAAGGTGAATATTTAAATTTGGTACAGGTTTTTAGGGTACCAATTTATAGCGCTGCTAAGCGGGCCTTGTAGCCTAATGCATTCCTGATATTATTGCAAATTTTGAATTTATAGTTGAATTAGCTTAGTTTCTTTAAAGGTAGATGACCCGATCACATTTTCGTAACACAGAATTATTTCAAACATACGGAGATTTTCATATCATATGAAAGCTCGTATTTTTCTCATCATCATACTGAAATTTGACGGCCTAAATCGGTATAATTACGGAGAAATCGATGAAATAACGTCGAATTACCGCGAATGGTGGTAACCACCGATATAGTTTGTGTACTACTCAATAGGTACAGTTCACAGCATCCTGTGCGTCTAAAATAAGAACCATTAGAGCTATGCAACTCAAACTTTGGAACACGACTTTTTTTAAGGATGACCTTTCATGTAGAATAGAAAACTTCAAGTTGAAAATCGGAAATGTGATCAGGTCATCTATCTTTAAGTGAAGGTTTTAAATCACTGTAAATTTCGTCTTTCTTCTTGTAATAATGTTCTCATTCCTATACTTATATTCGCACGTTATGGAAAGTGTAGAATCTTGTTATTTTGATGAATCAGCTTGCAAATGCACAACGCCATTAATTAAAACTTTAAAAAGTGCATGAGTACTTTTTGAAAACAAAAGCAAGTGTAGGTGGTTGTTATTCTTAACGGTTATTTGTCTAAAGCTCAATTGTTGTGATACACGTAATGCTGACTTTGTTTTTGTCTATCAATGTGTAAATAAAAAAGGTATCTATCACCAACAAACTAAAATGTGAGACTGACCCCCTCAACTGGGATCTATATCCCAGACCTCTGAGACGCCACCCCACCCGGGCGACTAAACTCGCCTCATCCTTAACGTGGACCCATATTTTCTTTCTTAAAGAAAGAATTATGGCAAGACATTACCAAATATAAAATGCAGTCGGAGAGGTAAGTCCTATTGTGAAATCTCTCGCAAAGGTATGAAGAAGACATGTGAATTCACACCATCTATTATATGAACCAAACTTGTTTGAGAGATGAAAGCAGTACAAAAAAAGTTAAATCTTACAACTTTTGCAGTTGGAAAAAGAAGTGAGACCCCTACAGAATTGCCCCCTCCTCAAAAATGTAAAATTCGATCCATCTCGTATGTGTTAAGGGTTAGGGGTAAGGGATAGGGTTAGGGGACCAAATTAGTTTGTTAAATAAGAAAGCATTACAATTGGGTCCTTTGAACACTGAAGAAAGTATTAGGCACTACAACCAAGTAAAATCTAACAGTGCATTCCGACTTTAAGATTCCCCTTTAAGATTCCCCACAGGTACAAAGGTAAAAGGGACCCCTACGAAGGTTGAACTCTGGTTTTATGATAAGACAATAAAAAAACTTAATCATATTTTCAGTTGAAAATTTGAAAATAGAGGGTGGCAGGGGCAGTTTAAAAATGATATAGTGAAATCACAATCAGTGTCTGAAAGATTGTCTAAATGTCATAGCTACGGAGGGCAGCAATTTGAGGCACTTTTATGATTCCTTTTATTATCCCCCTGGTTTCCTTTTGATTCCTTTTACCTTTTAATTCCTTATTCCTTTTAATTCCTTACTTGTAAGCTTGATATGAAATATTTTATTTCATTTTACATGAAAAAATTTCATTTTATATGAAACATTTTTTATGTGCAACACCTTGTTTACAAAAGACACAGTGCAACGGAGATTTTTCAGCCAGAACCTAAAGTGAATAGAACACAACTTTGATCTTTCTTTTGAGATTGAAAGAAGGTTCCAACCTATTTACCCGTGATGCATAGTCATGGCCTCCCTGATTCAATTGGTGGTGATTTTTAACCAAAATACAATAAAAGGTGAAAAGCACTGCTAATATACATTCAGAAATGCTGAGAAAATGTCTTTATTTAATTTATTTTTTTGAAGAAATCTTACATGAGAGTGTTTCTATGTATATTATCTATCTAAACAAGGTAAACATTTTGAATTTCGTTTTTGGAGAAATCTCTCTGTGCCCCTTTTACTGTTATTAACCCACCTAACAAGCTACAGTACAGTTTGATGTAATATAATTATAGCATATTTCTATCAATATTGATTTGCCATTTTCTAGGGAGCTATCAGGAACCAGCCTATCAGGTTTATTTGAGGGAGTTTTTAAGGCACTACAGTATCTCCGTGTTTTGTAAGTTGTACACAAACAAATAGTCTTTAACGAAAACATAATAGTATTCAAGGTAAATATTATGTATGATTTAAATCAATATGTACTTTTATATTCTGTATGACTCGAAATATCTTTTCTTAATGCATATTTTTGTTTGAAATGTTTATAAGGTCTTTAAGCAATAACGACATTACGAGAGTAAATCCGTACTTCTTTGCGGGACTCCAGAATCTCACATGGCTGTAAGTATGATTACGTAATGACAATTGTTGGGGCATTATCTTTATTGTTTAACATGTTTAAGCTATCGAATCAGTGGTCAAACCAGTAGTAGTTTCTTACGCCGAACATCGACAATAAAACCTTATAGTTAGTCATTTTTTCCGATTAGATTAATATCGTAATGCATTTCTGTAGAATATATTATTTCAGGAACACAAAAGTATGACTATAATTTCGTCGTTAACTATGACGACATTTTCTGCTCTATTTCAACAAATACACGGTACCCCAACATAAATTCCCTCTGTAAACTATCATAAAACTCTGTTATATGATCAACCGAAAAATATATTTTACAGTCGTCGTCCATTTTGATTGATATCTATATACTCATTTTCGGTCCCTCGCCTGATTAGATAATTCAATAATAATTTTGCACTCGCGTCCCTCTTCAACTGAAAAAGCGTGGTAATTGCGCCTCTAATACACGAGCTAATTAGATAGTTCAATACCCGTTTTTTCCCGTTTTCAGACATGCGCAGAAAGGATCACATGTGAAAATCCAAAATGTTGAATTTATTTTACTCGGGTAGCTACTGTTCGGACACAAATTGTGGTTTTCGGAGTGAGTGATGACATATGGTCTTCACCCAAAATATTTTCTTCAGGGATATAGCTACATTTCTGTATATGCGGCTGTTTGTTATTCTTAAAGATCGCATAGTAACAAGCATTTATACGTCCGACAAATAAAAATATTTCACGACATTTTCTAAATGTAAACAAAAACTCTTACACAGATCTTAAAGTGACACTTTCACATTAGTAACATAGATGAATGCGACGCTTGCTAACGATAAAGAAACTGGCAGTACCATGTCAACCGTTTCTATGTTGTGCTGCGCGACCGCGTTTAACAGTGGCGCACGCGGTTCGGCGCACACGTAATGACGCAGACAAAAATGTACGCGTTTGTGGCGCAAACCGTGCACATTGTAACGGAGCAGAGTGAAAGCAGGTAGTCCGTACACTCTTAGAAAAAGGATGCTTCAGGCTTCAGGGGTTCTTGGCTGTCCCGTATGGAACCCTTTATATCACCTTAAAAGGTTCCAAAAATAACCATTTTAAGGTTCAAAATAGGCAAAATATGGGCAAACATTGGTCTTTCGAACCTCTAAAGGTTCTCTTCAGAACCTTTACCTTTTGGGGCCTTTAAAATCAAAGAACCTTTAAACCATTATACGGGACAGCCAAGAACCCCTCTGAAGCACCCTTTTTCTAATAGTGTACCCTAAAGCCACCTCCTCCTCTCCGCACTTCCCTTACTTGATAATCTGGATATAAGGGCACGGGGCATCTGGATAAACGGAACGTGTGGTACATTATCATGATTATTATAGAGTGTCTGGATTATTCAGGGCATCCGTGGTATCTGGATTACGGGGTTCACTATAAAACGAGTCTCAAATTACCTGGATATACTATGCGCAGGTGGGCCACCTGTGATAACTGGATTTTAAGGGTGTACACTCAGGTAGTATCTCGGGAGGCTTTATAGAACACAGCAAACATTATAAAGGGACTACATATACTATACGTTAAGGCCCCACATGCCTATTGGAGGAATAATGTATTTAATGTAAATAGGCCAAACAAAACCCGGATGGCACACATTGTGCTCAAGTGCAAGCGTGGAATGGTACAAGTGATCTTGATGATAGACTCCGCCAACCATAACACTAAACGACCGACTATAAAACTATAACGCTCAGAACGTAGGCCTACTGAATTACCTGGATACAGTATGTGCATATGGGCAGTGGCGACACTTGCGCCAGCACCATATGTTAAAAGCATATTATGTGATCTTTTCCAGAGAGCGCCCTCTATTCGTGATTTTTTTAGAAAGTAGATTTTCTTGCAGATAAGTTACATTTCTGATCATAAATCGTACATATATTCCAAGTTACAGAGCGATACGATTCCTAATTACCTCAAAATCATGATTTTAGAGTGAATTTAGACTAGAATAAAATAAGTTGTCGGATATCCGACAGTTTATTTTCACTCTAAAACCATGATTTTGAAGTAATTAAGAATCGTATCGCCCTGTAACTTGGAATGTATGTACGATTTATGATCAGAAATGTAAATCTGCAAGAAAATCTGCTTTCAATTTTTAGGTAGAGACATGCGCTGACAGGAGTGGGGGTATTAAGAACACGTTGATGGAGTAGGCCTACTCGGATTAAGATCTTGGGTATCTGTGTTATTTAAGAGCACATTGGGCCTAGGCTCATGGTGTATTAAGGGCACCATGTTACTTACATTATATCAAGGGCACCTTAGTACCTGAATTATTTAAGGACATACTCTTGATTGATATTTATATAAACATTTATAACGCTTTGATATTACTGACCTCTGCCTATTGTGATATGACTTTTACTGTCCGCTATCTTCGGCACCCGCGTTTAATTTACTTGACTATGATAAAGTAAGGGCACCTGGGTATCTCGAGATAACGGCACACTGCAGTGGGCCTACCTTGATTATGTGGTATCCAGTGCATTATTAAGGGCACCTGGGGTAACTGGATAAGGGGGTAGGGCTTAGGCCTATGGGGTCCCTGGATATAATGGGACAACGGGTACCTGCATTTCAGGTCTCATGGGAGGCCTACATAGGTATCTGGAAACACAAACGTAGGCCTACCTAGATTAAGGCAATGTATATGTATAACCTGGATTATCAAAAGCACCTGCGATATTCGGATTATTTAGGACCCCGTCTGGATTATGTATACATGTATAGGACATGTTCTTGATATTATTGTATCAAATTTTCTTACGCTTTGTTTACTTATTCCCCGTGAAATCTTCTAGCGGGTCCAGCGCGAAGCGCTGGTGCCCGCTAGTAATATATAACTAATAGTTTTCGTTTGTTTTATGTATAATGTACACTGTAGGGTTTCTTTCAACCATGCTTACTGTACAGAATATTATTTTCTAGATTTTAAAACACGTCTTACCTTCTCATATTTGCAGTGATTTATCAAAAAATGATATCAGTGTTTTACAAGACAACGTATTTCATATGCTAGTTTCGCTTGAAGGCTTGTAAGTGTATAATATAATAGGCCTACTTGTGATGACGAGTGGCTAATTTACTAAAATTATTTAGCCTAGTAGTAGTAGTAACGTGTTAGTTTTTTTTAAATCATGCCATGTACGTAAACTTCAACGATGTCCGATATTTTCGAAACTGCTACACTTCGTAAACCTCTAAACTCTCAAACTCTCACAAATGTCAGGACATGTATAAATACATATGTGGGATGATTGTAAATTGCTGTTCCAGGTCTCTCCTCGAAGTCCCGATATCACGCATCAATTCAGACGCATTCTATGGAATGGCTAATCTGCAAACGTTGTAAGTCGTGCATCATATACCTAAAACAATATGTTAGTGACCGGGTGCTTTAATGTATTAAACCCTTTTCAAAATCTTTTCTTGGCGCAAATGCCTCTGACATTTCTGACACTTATTTGTCTTATGGACTCATCTTCGTGTACTTCGACCTAGAATAACCTAATCAATCACCTTTCACCTTACCATTGACAGGGCAACAAACTTTTTAAATGTGCGTTATAGATGCTAAGGAACTAATCGGTATCTTCAATCCGGTTTTGAACACTGGATGTCTCTATTTATTTTTTTGGGTTTTCCCGCAAAAAATGTAGACAGACAATTATATATAAACTCCTTTTGCCGCTTTTAAGAAGTATACGTTCCGCATTGAGCGAATTCTAAGTTTGTGAACATGGTTTGGATAGAGATATTGTAATTTGATCAAATGTATTCCAATCTATCATTTACAATATCAGACATGATAAAAAAAAACCCGTTGCTTTGAAAAGCGCCGTTGTGAGATAAGAGACATTAGATCATACTTGACTTCAATTGAAATCAACTTAAAGGTATCAGAAGGGCGAAATGTTTTATTTCATTTCACACGGTGAATCATGGATGCGTTTTACGAGGGGAACAAACACCTCACTGGAAACCATAATGATATTATCTTTCTATTCAAAGCAATTGATGATAGGTTTTTATGAAAGGCATGATATGTCTTTGGACTAATCCTCTCAAAAAAATATATCGAATATAAAGAAAAGCATATCAGTGATATATTTAAATGCATGTGTTAAGTGTTTCACTTCTTGTAAAAAAATTGGTTGCCCACCGGGCAACCAAATAAGTACATGTTGGTTGCCCGGTGCTAATTTTGGGTGTCCCGGGCAACCGGGCAACCACTTAACGCGAACGCTGTTTGCTGTGTGTACTGATATACTTTGCTTTGTGTACTGATATGCTTTTCGTTGTGTACTGATATGCTTTGCTTTGTGTTCTGATATGCTTTGCTTTGTGTACTGATATGTTTTTATTGTGTACAGATATGTTTTTCTTTCTGTACTGATATGCTTTGCTTTGTGTACTGATATGCTTTGCTTTGTGTACTGATATGCTTTGCATTGTTTACTGATGTGCTTTGCTTTGTGTACTGTATGCTTTGATTTGTGTACTGATATGTTTTTATTGTGTACAGATATGTTTTTCTTTGTGTACTGATATGCTTTGCTTTGTGTACTGATATGCTTTGCTTTGTGTACTGATATGCTTTGCTTGATGTACTTATATGCTTTGCTTTGTGTCGTGATATGCTTTTCGTTGTGTACTGATATACTTTGCTTTGTGTACTGATATGCTTTTCGTTGTGTACTGATATGCTTTGCTTTGTGTACTGATATGTTTTTATTGTGTACAGATATGCTTTTCTTTCTGTACTGATATGCTTTTCGTTGTGTTACTGATATGCTTTGCTTTGTGTACTGATATGCTTTGCTTTGTGTACTGATATGTTTTTATTGTGTATAGATATGTTTCCTTTGTATACCGATATGTTTTCTTTGTATACTGATATGCTTTTCTTTTGTGTACTGATATGCTTTGCTTTGTGCACTGATATGCTTTGCTTTGTGTACTGATATGCTTTTCGTTGTGTTCTGATATGCTTTACTTTGTGTACTGATGTGCTTTGCTTTGTGTACTGATATGCTTTGCATTGTTTACTGATGTGCTTTGCTTTGTGTACTGGTATGCTTTGATTTGTGTACTGATTTGCTTTGCTTTGTGTACTGATATGTTTTCTTTATGTACATATATGTTTTTCTTTGTGTACTTATATGCTTTGTTTTGTGTACTGATATGCTTTGCTTTGTGTACTGATATGCTTCGCTTGGTGTACTGATATGCTTCGCTTGGTGTACTTATATGCTTTGCTTTGTGTCGTGATATGGTTTTCTTTGTGTACTGATATGCTTTTCTGTGTGTAGTGAGTCATGATATGTGTTCTAACATCCAAAACATATTAGTCTATTCATTAAAACATAATCATGAGATGTTATGAATAGACAATTGTCATTCTGGTTTGCAGTGCCTTCTTATACCTTTCAACAAGACATGGGACTTTCGATTCCAATCAAATGTTGGAACTGGTTTGCTCATGTTAACATACTGAATCTCTTCATATTGGTCGGCCCGGTGTGACGTCACATGCCGTTTGCTGATGTAAACAACAGTCGCTAACACGGCCTCACGATCACTAGGAACGATCTTGTGGTATGGCTGAGTAGAGCGTAGACACGAATGTGTTAAAACGTTTTGCTTTGTAATCAACGGCAAACGACAAAAATACCCGAATGACCGGGCCGACATATAGTAAAGCAAAACCCAGAATAATATGTTTTTCTGTTCAGTGAAACTTACGGTATGCTTTTTAACAAGAATTATATTTTTCTGATTATTCCTTTCATAAGAATTTATCATTGGCCAGAAAACAAAGAACAACATATCATCAGTATACAAAGATAACACATTTGCATATACGTTTTCTTTGTGTTTTGACTAATGTTATAATTTTATGAAAGGAATATTACAAAAACATATATTTACTTCATGATATATCATGAGTTTCACTGAAGAGAAACACATATCATTCTGGTTTTCAGTAAAATACAATGATATTCAAATAATTGTTTTCATTTATCTGTGTGGTTATCTTTTTAAATATTTCGTGTTAAGCAATGGTAAGAAGAGTGAAGAGATTGTAAAGGGACCACAGAAATAGCCAATGCGTGGATTGAACCATCAATTCCCGATTTGTATTGATTCGAGATTAAATTGTAACATAAATTGACATAAATCAAAATCTGTATGGCTCGTCACTTGTTATGCTATTTTTTTCTTCTTAAAACAGATTACACGATATTCAGGAATTATAATTTGTCTAAATGATACGTGATAATATTTTGTTTTATTTTATTAGAGTTCTTATCCGTGGATCTAACGCTACAGGTGTATTAGATGTTGACACTAATGGGTTCAGCCATCTTATATCTCTGAAAATACTGCAAGTAATATATAAAGTATAGAAGTATCTTAAATTTGAGGAAAATAGTATCTGTGTGGTTATAATTGGACATAGAATTATCACGATTCTAACTTCGTCAAATCATTAGAATGATATAGGCAACAGTCCGGTTAATAACGTTTAAAATGTTTGTTTTATTCATCCATTTATGTTGCAGATATGTAGATGACCATCGTATATGCTGCGATTTTGTCAACCTCGTCGAGTGCACTACGTTGGAACCACAATCACCGCTATTCAAATGTGGAAGTCTGATGCAAAATAATTTCTTACGTATCAGTATGTGGGTTTTGGGTATTAGTGCAGTAATTGGCAATATATTTGTTTTTATGTCTCGATGCAGGGCACAAGTAAGGGGAAAGGCATATGTTCAATCCTTTCTCATCTCAAATTTGGCTTTTTCTGATTTACAGATGGGCATTTACATGATTATCATAGCTACTGTAGACTTGTACTTCGGAGACGAATATTACAAGTATTCCGACGAATGGCAATCAAGTGTTCTTTGTAGAATAGCTGGGTGTCTATCCCTTTTGTCAAGTGAAGCGTCCGTTTGGTTTTTGACTTTGTTAAGTATTGACAGATTTATCTCCATATGTTTCCCTTTCAAACTAGCGTTTCATTTAGGGAAAACATCTGTCAGAATTGTGGTAGCAATCTTATGGGCTATTTCTTTTTCTCTTAGTTTTATTGCGGTACTTGTTGCAGGTCCAGATTCAGATCTGTATGGTTTATCTGATGTATGTATTGGACTCCCGTTAATAACCAGACCATCCAGCTACTCGATACTGACAAGTGCGGTAGGGAATCTGTTGTCGGATCAGTCTTTTAACATACCCGTTGCGGAAGATACAAAACCAGCCTGGTACTTTTCTATCGTAATCTTTCTGGGAATAAACTTGGTGTGTTTTACCATAATCTTGATTTGTTACATCGCAATATTTATTCAAGTGAGGGAATCGGCTAAGAATCTACAACGCAGTAAGGAAAGCGACGATGAAATCAAAATGGCTATTAAGATGGCCGTTATAGTTGGTACAGATTTCATATGCTGGATGCCTATCATAATAATGGGTGTGCTATCCCAAACTCAGGTGGTCGTTATCCCTGTTGTGGCATACGTATGGTCAGTGGTATTCATTCTGCCCATCAATTCGTCGTTGAATCCCTACCTGTACACAATTTCATCAATGATAAGCGCCAAGAAATCTTCAGGTAAAGCACCTTCATCTGCAAGTACACAAGGTAGAACGGTACAAACGGTTGTTAAATGATAGAAATAATAGATATACAGCCGAGTGCACCAAACGGTAAGCTTACTAACGATGTATTTCTTAGAGCAAAACTGGCGAGTAACACCAGCATAGTAACTAGCGAGATAAATATCCGCATTAATCAGCATCGTCCCCTTACAAAATTATTTGTCGCATGCGTCAAATGTGTGTACATGTATCAAACAGCAATCATATTGACACGAATTTAGCGTAAATTACCCGCCAGTTACTAGCCTAGTAGCTTACCCCAGTTTGGTGCTCTCGAAATGTTGGGTTACGCCTTAGTTAATAGCGAGGTAGCGCTATTCTTCAACTACCCGTCATTGGTGCACTCGGCCGTCATAGTTTCATTCATAGTACGTGGCATTAATTATTGTAACTTCAAAATGTTACAAGCTTCGTTGTTTCTACTCGAGCAATGTTCGTAATCACTTGAGTGTACGTAATTCAATAGCAGTTATGTAATATGCTGATCCGGAAGACGTTAACTCCATGACATAAATAAAGGTGAATATTTAAATTTGGTGCCGGTTTTTAGGGTTCCAATTTATAGCGCTGCTAAGCGGGCCTTGTAGCCTAATGCATTCCTGATATTATTGCAAATTTTGAATTTATAGTTGAATTGTTAGCTTAGTTTCTTTAAGTGAAGGTTTTAAATCACTGTAAATTTCGTCTTTCTTCTTGTAATAATTTTCTCATTCCTATAATTATATTCGCACGTTATGGAAAGTGTAGAATCTTGTTATTTTGATGAATCAGCTTGCAAATGCACAACGCCATTAATTAAAACTTTAAAAAGTGCATGAGTACTTTTTGAAAACAAAAGCAAGTGTATGTGGTTGTTATTCTTAACGGTTATTTGTCTAAAGCTCAATTGTTGTGATACACGTAATGCTGACTTTGTTTTTGTCTATCAATGTGTAAATAAAAAAGGTATCTATCACCAACAAAATAAAATGTGAGACTGACCCCCTCCGGGGACCCCCTCAACTGGGATCTATATATCCCAGACCTCTGAGACGCCACCCTACCCGGGCTACTAAACTCGCCTCAAACAGATGAACCTGTTGCATTGTGGGACTTTCCCACCGGGGGGAGGGGGGACGTCATGATGATGTATAGGTGCTTACTCGCGTCTACAAAATACATCGCATGGGCTTGCAATGTCATTTAAAGGTGTATAATCCGATCACTTATTGCTTATTGGGGCTATTTTGGATTTTCTTTTCACATCAAGATTTTTTGATATCAGAAGAATCCCCATATTTTTCTCATTATGTCTGTAATATATCAGGGACCAGAAATGTTCAAATAATAAATTATAGGCTAAAATGTGGCGAATTACTGCCAAAGGGGATTAACCACCAACCAGTTTGTGTACTACTCACTGGGCATATGTCTTGCGACCTTGTGCTTCTAAAAATAGAACCATGAGAGTTATGAAACTCAAACTTTTGGAATGCGACAGTTTTAAGGATGACCTTTCATGTAAAATAGAAAACATCAAGTTGAAAATCGGGCCAGTAATCGGAACATCTACCTTTAATAGACTATCTTGATAATTAGCAAGCTTTTCATGTCAAGGGGAAGTAAGAACATGATGAAAATTCAGTTTTTAAAGGACTGATAAATGAAGAACTTCCAACTCAGGTAGAAATCATATATTGGCAAATTATATGACCCGCATTCTCTGAGGCTCTGATGGTAGGAAGATGGAATGAGGGTTTCTTTGCCCAGTGTTCCTCACAAACCATGGATTCAATCGAGGGAGATCAAGGATACTCTCGCATAATTAGGTTGAACGAAAAGGGATTACATATCCATATATAAAATCACCATAAGTCTGAATAATCTATCCCTATTGTATATATATCTTCTATTGTGTGATACTACCAAAAAGGTTTAACAGGTGTATTTCTAGACTCTCGTAGTTAAAAAAAAATCTGGTATTTCTCGAAAGATTGTTGTGAACATCTAGGGTGTCACAATAGAGGGTAAACTTAAATTATCATACAAAAGTGAATTATAATGTGACACACGACACTTCGCGAGCCGTGGTATTTTGTCAACCCATGACCATGTGACATGTAGACGGTTGTATAGACCTTTACTTGGGCAAATACCCGTGCTCTCTCTCCCTTCTCTTCCCCCTTTCTCTTCCCTCTCTCCTTTTTCGGTGGCGTAGCTCAGGGGGGCAGGGGGGGGCAGTTTCCCCCCTGACAGAATTTTGTGTGCCCCCGCCCTTCTTTGTGCCCCGCCCCGCTGACTTCAAAAAAAATTGGGGCAACCTTTTATGAAAATTTCAGAAATCTTGCCCCCCCCCCCTGAAAAAACCCCTAGCTACGCCACTGCCCTTTTTTAATTATTTTTTACAAAATTGCCCCCCCCCCCCTCTTTCTTTGTTAATTATTACTTTAATTTTGTCCGATAATTCGATCTCTCAGTTTACTTTCTTCAGTTCTTGATAGAAGTATACCAAATTAAATAATGAATACGCTCATTGCTCTCAGCTAGTGTAAAACAAATAAGCCTCCCGTTATGTCCAGAAAGCCGGTGGCAAAAGGTAATCAGTTCCAATTATTTAATGACATATTTGTTTCCTTTTTTCTTTTTTTTCTTCTTATTTTTTTCTTCCTCCAAGCAAGAGTTTTATAAGCACAGTAACTTTTCTTTAGGGGAGACGTCAAAACTCGACCGCCCGTTGACCGCCGGTTACGGGCGGTTCCGCCAGGTTCTTTCAGGTCAAATGTTTTACTGGTATATGAATATTCGCACATGCAACACTGAACAACCGCCGGTTGACTTAATGCTGTAATCTGACCAATTTACACTATCAATCTGTTACTTTGCGGTCATAATAGCTCTCTCTATAATCGTTCTATAAAAAAAAACCATTCATAGACTTTCGGTATTGATTTAAAAAAGTTAATTGAGCTATAAACAGATTGAAAAAGCCAACCCCAGCGAAAATCAATAGCTGTATTGTACTGGTTGTCAACTGAGACTTTTAAGTCTTAAAAGAGCCCATTACTTCAAGATGTTATTGCTCACGTGTGTGACGAGGCACTTTCAACCGGTCGTGTTCACCAGAGTGTTACTGTTTGACCTCATTATGTGTGTATATTATAACAGACGACACGTTTTGTGAGAACCGAACGGAACCGCCGTAACCGGCGGTTGCCGGGCGGTCGAGTTTTGACGTGATCCCTTACATCATATTATACATTCATATAAATTCAACATTTAACATTCTCAATACAGCTACAGGAGTTATAGTTTAAATATTGTTGTTAATTTGTATCAAAATATAATCATTCAAATAGATGTACAATTGTACAGACCAGCCTAGAGAAATGACACGTGATCATAATGTAAACATTAAAGAGTGTGTCTCAAAGCTTAGCTTGCGAAGGCTTCAAAATCGGGCGACGCGCGCGGTTTTTTGTCTTCCATTTTTCTATTTATTTATTTATTTGTGTGTCAACTTTTTACTCTGACTAGGCCTATTTGCAACCGTTGACACTTTCTGATTTTTTTCTTTTTCTATTTGAAATGAATATTGTGATGTAGTTGTGTAAAAAAAAATTGTGCAGCGTTTTTCGAAGAAATGAGTCATGTACAAGTTTGAGAAAAGGAAAATCTGCCAAATGATTCTTAATAAAAACTCAAGAAAACAATGTGTAGGCCTATAAGGAAAAACAATGATTTTATAATATACTGCATTTCAGATGCGGTATTTTTGGCATTTCAAAACCAATGCGCGCGCAAGCTTTGAGACTTGTCCTAATGTTATGAGAAAGTTTCTGTACCAGCAAACAGTGGCGTGCGCAGGATATTGTGAGTGGGGGGGGCCACCTGGCCATAAATGAAATTCCCCCGACTATTTGAGTAAAGAACTGCGCGCGTAGCGCGCGAAAATTTTCGAATTTACACCTTTTTTTGCACGATTGAGCTACATTTTGGCTCTAAACAAGCTTGTACCAAAGAATATTGCATTTTGGGAAGACATATGCGCGCGTAGCGCGCGAAAATTTTTCATCTGTGGTTTTGACTATCATAATTCCATGATGCCACTGACCTAGCCTCCTTCTCAATTCCCCCGACTGGCCTAAGTTTCCCCCGACTGACTCAATAGTGCCCCCCCCCCCCCTTGATGCAGAAGTTTAGTTAAACGCAAGTTAAACTACCCCCATACCCATGTTTAAAGTTAGACACTTTTCAGTGAGTTATAGACGTGCGTTTAAATTAAACAAATTTCGAGAATTGCGTTTAGTTAAACGGTATGTTTAAAAGTCAAAGTTAAACGTGTGTTTAGCTTAAAACCAATTCAGACGAATCATGTCATCGACTGAGAATAGTCAAAGGTTATAGGTACAGCAAGATAGATACAAGACATGTGGATAGGAGGCAGTGGAAATAGAAAGAAAGAAAGGGACCCACCCTAGAGACGAGGGGCAGTATCACTTTTCGCATATTTTTGATGAACTTGCGTCGGTAGCAATCACTATAACCATAATCATGTGTTGATATAGGCAACAGTGGTCCGAAACGTCAACAATTACAGTAAACTGGAAATCATTGGATTATCATTGAACCTTTCTCTCATTATAAATGATTAATTTATATTGAGACGTAATGTAAAAGATGACTGATTCTCATCTTATCTCCTAAGACAGTCAACTGAAGCGTAATATAAAACAAAACTAATTGTTATCTACAGTCAGTGAACATGGTGAAAGCGCCAGGCAAAACTCATGTTCCAATGTTCGTCTAATGAAAACAGCAAGGTGGATCGTAATTAAACACAAAAACTGATTGCTGTCTCATGATGATCTCATGTTGAGTAAAGCCAAACTGATTGCTAGTATCATGATTATACTAACGACAGTAAACCGAAGTGTAATTAAACCCGATTAAACCGAAGTGTAATTAAACCCGATTGTTATCTCCTCTGGCAACTGAGTATCTACTATTCAAAAAAGTTGAACATGTTGAAGCGTAATTACCCAAAACTAATATGATAGTTATCTACTACTATATACAGTCAGCAAGTTGAAGCATAATGTAAAACAAAATTGAAGATTATCGCTGACAGTAAGAATCTTAAAGATTGACTTTTCAATCTTTCATAGATTGCCGTGAAGGAACAAACTTTTAAGTTTGACATTCAATCTTTTTTTGGATTGGAAGGTTTCAATCTGGAAAATATTGAAGGTATCAATCTATAAGATTGATATGTTCAATCTAATTTGGATTGAAAACATTTCCAATCAAGAATTTAGATTGAAGTATTCAATTTAATGGATTAAAAGTAGGCCTAGGGCCTAAACGATTGAAAAGTTTTCAATCTGTAGTAAAAGATTGATATTTTTAAGCCTACATACATATTGATATTTTCGTACACACGAATAAATGACTGGCAATTGGAAGAACAATATCATTGGGCTTTTTATTGACATTCTCCAAAAAAATTGTTCATGCGTGTAGAGTTTTTTGTGTGAATTAATGTTCTTACTTGCCATTTAATTATGAAATATTTTAAATTGCAGATAGAATCATTTATTGAAATGTATAAATATACAATCCAAAGTGTTTCGAAACCAATATGACCTACCTAACTGCGCATGTGTTGAATTCAATCTTTTTCTAGATTGACACTTTAGTCGAGATTGACGGTACAAACACACGTGTAGAGTACAGTAATATGTATCAATCTTTTTCCAGATTGACTCAAAGCTACTCATTGTCACGAGTTTTTATCATGTTTTCAATCTAAATCCAATCTAATAGATTGAGAAAAAAGTCAATCTGTAAAAGACGGACATTTTTAATCTTTTGATTTAAGAGAGTGAAGCGTAATT
Source organism: Ophiura sarsii (assembly GCA_035610835.1). Lineage (NCBI taxonomy): Eukaryota > Metazoa > Echinodermata > Ophiuroidea > Amphilepidida > Ophiuridae > Ophiura > Ophiura sarsii. The sequence continues at coordinate 25,502,270 of CM069443.1, forward strand.
TAAAGGTATATTATGTGATCTTTCCTGGGAACGCCCTCAACATCGAAAAAAAAATAGAAAGCAGATTTTCTTGCAGATTTACATTTCTGATCATAAATCATACATACATACCAAGTTACAGGGCGATACGATTCTTAATTACTTCAAAATCATGGTTTTAGAGTGAAAATAAACTGTCGTGATAACACGACAGTTTATAATTTCACTCTAAATTCACTCTAAAACCATGATTTTGAGGTAATTAGGAATCGTACCGCTCTCTAACTTGGAATTAAATCTGCAAGAAAATCTAATTTCTAAAAAAAATCATGAATAGAGGGCGCTCTCTGGAAAAGATCACGTAATATGCCTTTAAAACAAAACTGATAGCTATCTAACTGACGATAGCAAGTTCACGCGTATTCTAATTTTTAAAAAAATGTTATATATTTAGGCCTGTATATAATAGTTAGAAAATCAATTGGTACGAGAAATGAATCAAATCGCTACCCTCTGAAAACTGAGTGATGAATTATAGTTGGGGGTATTTTGCACACGATTTCTTTCTCTGCATTCCATAAGGGAATCTATATAAGAGAGATGCAACCAAACCCAAAAAGCTCCAAAAGGAGTCACGCATCTTTTCACCAAACGACAAAGCAGTTCAATATTATTTAAGAGTATGATTCAGTGCGTTGTGTTCAAGTACTAATAATGCAAACTGGTTATGCTGGGCAAATAAAGTGTCCAAGCTACATTCTAGGGTCAATGATAATGTAGACCAAGTTATTCTTGTTACGTGCAACATAAATGGGCCAAGAGAATCACGTTTCGGATGGAACATTTTAAAGAAACAGGACTATTATTATTATCAAGACAATATATTTGACATCAGAACCAAAATAGTAAATATAAATTAATTTACGTCTTCAAATGAGAGTAAAAAGTGCACAAAATTGACAAAAAAAGTACGTCATTTTGACTTGAACCAAACCATACACTCAACAATTCAAATCGTTGGTAATTACTCATTTTTCAGGACCCTTTAAGGACTGCAAAAACTAAATTTAAGGGGTCCCCCAGAAATATAAGGGGTCCTGAAGTTTGAGCCTTTGAAAATGGGCAAAATATTTTTTTAGAGACAAACAGTCGCTAACACAGATACGCACACTAGCGTAAGATCATGTAACTCATATACCTATGTCGTGTCCATGTTAATCAGTAGAAGATACTTATATATAGAATGTTTTGGAAATCGCTTGAAACTAGTTTGCGGAAGCAATTCGGAAGCGATTTAGTGTGTTTAACAACTTTTAAAAATACAGGATTTGCATTGTATTTATCTTTTACGGACATTAATAAATTCAAAATGTAGGCACAGGATGGAGATTGACAATTTTCAGAATGTCTTAAGGTTTCCACGTCCATACATCGTCAGATTTAAGGGGTCCCTTTATTTTCGATTGGGACCCGTTAGTGAAGTTCAATATGTAAACTTACGCGTCCATTATCGTCCAACAAGAAAATAAGGGGTCCTAGGACGCGAGGACGCGCAAGAACGCGAGCCCTGGTGTGTGGAGGCAAACAAACGTGATCTAATTTTAGGGGGAAGCCTTACCTTTTTTATAGCCCTTTATAATATAAGGCCAGAATATCGTCAAGTATTATGTATTTAATTGCCTATGACTATCCCTTTTCTACCATTTTGCATCAAAATTGAGGTAGAGCTAAACACATGAGTAATTTAAAATTACCGGCCTTATTCAAGAACTGTTATATAACTTGCTAAAATGAAAAGAAAGGACACTTACTTTTAGACTGGTTTTGGGAATATCGAATTTAGTTGTCCCTAGGAATGTGATATTCAGAAATTTTCGATGGGTATTTGCGACGCAATTACGTGTTAAACTACTATTAACAAATTTAGGCAAATCCTGTTCAGCATTGTCTGCTCCGTTTCTTAAACTGGTTTAGCGCCATCTAATGATCTTGAGTGTAAAATATACCGTTGCCGAAATGGTTAGAAAGAATGCAAATTTAGAGGATGCTTAAAATAGCTACGTTACAATGTATCGGAATTCAACTCATCAGCCCACTAAAAGAAAAACCCAGAGTGTGGTGGGCGGCTAGCCTCCATCAACACAAAGAAATGCGCGAAAATGTTAGCTTATCAAAACTTGGCTGACATAAAATTCATTTGGTCTGAAATATCTAATTTCAGTCCAATTTTAAGCTAATTTTATCAGCAGTGACACCGGGAGGGGGTCGGGTAGGCGGGTTTTTGGGTAGGCCTGTCAGGGGTTCAAGGGGGCGAAGCCGAAGCTGTAGGTTTTTATCATTTAGAAATCCGAGATAACCAGTAAATTTGCCCATTTTGACACACTTTGTGCTTGTGGTGTATATACTCGGGATAATACTACTGAAATAAATCACTATACAACTAAAAAGTTGAATATCAAACTATCATGATATACTCATATATAGGCTACACTCAGTGCAAATATGTGTTTTATAACTTTCCAAATCTTCCAAAACACTTTGTTCGTACAACGTGGAACATTTTACATTACAGTTTATTTACAGACACACATATCTGAGCCGGGTATGTGCATCCTTGGCATTATTGTATTGAATTGCGATTTTGCGATTTTGCTTACCCCGCCGATAGCGTAATGCAGATTCACAAATTGGCAACACCGTCCACGTAAACAAACATTGATCAAGGTAATTGATTGATCGACTCGTGGATACACCAGCTTCGCAAAGTTTTGACAGGTGCATTGGGTCGTGTCAAGAAGTCTGAAACGTGGACACATGAGGATAGATGGTGGTGTAAGCTTATTGGAACTTTAGACGTTTTTGTCTTAGTAATTGCAGCCATGGCTCAAATGGTATCGATATTTTCTTTGTTGTCAACATTATCCATCTTCTATTTTCTCTGCAAATCAGTGGCGAGCGGATTAGAGAGTGGAATCAAACCTCCAAATCTGAAGCTAGAACATTTTACCGTGCCAGATGCCTCTGCACTCGTGGACGATAGAACTTACGATGAGTGGTATCAGAGTGGTATGACTGCCTATACCAACGAGGAGTGGGCCAGCACAATCTGGTACTTTGAAAATGGACTCAAAGAATTCAAATATTATCGCACGAGTTTAGTGTATTGTAGGGTGAAGTGTTCAAATATAACCAAAGTGCCTCTAAAAGACGATGGGGTCAATCATGACCTAAATGAACAGAGATATTTCCAGACGATATTTAAAAAGGCATTGTGTATTCGAAAGTGCAAATTTGAGAAACTCGGTAGCAGACCGGATAGGATTAACCCGGAAATTACAGACAAATTTTTAAGTCGGACACCTTACAGCTATCTACAGTTTGCGTATTATAAGGTTTGTATTTATTTATTTAAATACCGGCATTCATTTATTTAGTTGTTGGGGGAAAAAACTTTAGTGTAATAAGGTGATCCACACAGAAACCCTGTTCTATTGGCGTTGAACTACATGTAGCTACAAAATGAAGCCTACCCCTAGACATTCCATGTTGTATTTTTACTGTAGCGGGAATAGGGTGATCAAAATTCAAGCTAGTATTTTTTGGAAATGGGTCTTTCCACAGTTAACTATCTTGAAAATGTTTGTTTTTGTGGAAACTATTGGTATCACTTGCTTGTGTCTTTTACATGCAGTAGATATTGACATCAAGAAGAGATAGTTCTGAAATGTTTACAATAAACATGATTATGATGCAAACTCAAATTGGCAGCACCCATCCATCAAAACTAAAGAAAGAATTGGTTCATTTGTATAACAACGTCTACAGCCTTTCTTCAATTTTTGCAAACGGTCAAACATGTATGAAAATGTATACATCAAACATTTACCAAAACTTGCAGAACACCTCCTACAGGTATTGATGCTGATATTGTTCCAATTACTTGCACATAGTCAATGGCAAAAGACTTCGGTAATATTTTCAGGAATCATGCATGTCAACTTTTTCAATTACACAGCCTTTAGAATGTAACAATTCCTAATGTGTCAATGTTTGACCGTTTAAATATTATTTTGTTAATTGTAAGTAATAATTATGTCTTTGGTATACCGGTACATGTTATAGAATATTAGATAACAAACGGCCAATATTGAAAATACCCACCCATTAAAACCAAAGAAAGATTTTGTAGATCATTTGTATTACATAGATCTACAGCCTTTCTTCAATTTTTGCAATCGGTCAAACATACGTGTATGAAAATGTATGTCAAACATTTACCAAAACTTGCAGAACACCTCCTACAGGTATTGTTCCAATTACCTGCACATAGTCAATGTCAAAAGAGTTAGGTAGTCTGATATTTTCAGGAATTAAGGAAGTCAACTTTTTCAATAACACAGCCTTTTTAGAATGTAACAGTTCCAAATGTGTCAATGTTTGACCGTATGTTATTTTGTTAATTGTAAGAATGTCTTTAGTTAGCTACAAAGACAAGCATTGACTTCTTACGTTGTACAAAAATGTATTGTTTCAAAACAAGAAATAAATTAACTGGTAGTTAAATTTAAGTTATCCTTACTTATAGATAATAGATAGAACTATACTTACAGATTCTTTTGATACCGTCGATGTTATTGTACGCTCACGAATTCCAGAGATTTTAGAGGTTTTTTTTAACGACTATAAATTTTTCCATGATTACCTTTCTTCAATGCCGTCGATTATGCTTGTTCCCTGCATCAATGGGCTCCACACAACTCATCCAACGGGGATCCAGGGTACGGGGCGAAGGGTGATTTGCTCAGGGCTACATTATACATACAATTCGCCTGCTAAAGTAATCTGATGAGGACGAAAAATGTTGAGCAAATTATAAAATCGCCCCTTACCAAATCGCTGATATGATAATTTGTTGAAATAGCATTAGCAAATGAAAGTTGGCAGCTCTCAATGTCGCAACATTTTGTCATTATTTTGACAAAAATTTGATGAGAAAAACATATTTTTGTTTGCCTTTAAAAAAATTAGTTTTGAAATGATTGACTAAAAAGTGCTAAAAAGTGAATTTTGAGATTTTTTTATCTCAAAATTCACATTTGTAGTACTTTGTGGTCAATAATTTCAGAACCGAAAATTTTAAAGGCAAAAAGAAAATATGTGTCCTAGATAATTGAAATAACCCTAACACTGCCATATACCCCAAAATACCACGACTGGGCACGTTGGTACCACCCGGCGTGGAAGGTTTTTTGATGAAAAAATGGACCCAATACATACAGTCTGGGCTATACACTGCCCAGAACTGTGTGCCAGAGCCGTGGTGAAGTGTGGAATCCCTCGCCTGTGGTGCGAGAGGTCCCTGGATCAAATCCCGGGGGGATCGGGGGGATATTTTGGTCGATTTTCCGCGTTGAAGAAAAAATTCTGAAAAAAGTGGGGGGAAGTGTTAGGGTTAACGAGCAATTTTTTTGAATTTTTTTTTTCTTCAAATTTTTTCTAAGTTTCGTTAATATAACCCTAACACTACCATATACCCCAAAATACCACGACTGGGCACGTTGGTACCACCCGGCGTGGAAGTTTTTTGATGAAAAAATGGACCCAATACATACAGTCTGGGCTATACACTGCCCAGAACTGTGTGCCAGAGCCGTGGTGAAGTGTGGAATCCCTTGCCTGTGGTGCGAGAGGTCCCTGGATCAAATCCCGGGGGATCGGGGGGATATTTTGGTCGATTTTCCGCGTTGAAGAAAAAATTCTGAAAAAAGTGGGGGGAAGTGTTAGGGTTAAGATGCTTTCTGTAAAATTTTAGAATTTTTTTACCCAAAAATTATTTTCTTATAGATTGTTTGAAACAAATTTTCAAAAAAAAGGAATTTTTGGGCAAAAATATAAAAATCATGATTTTCAGTGAAATTTGATTCGAAAAATGGATTTATTGAACCCTTCCCTTCAAAAAAATGTATACTTATTATGGATTATAATGACGAAGTTACGGCAGTTTTACGGAGGCTATTTCTGAAGTTAAGGCAGTTTTACGGAGGCTATTTCTGACACTTGACAGCCCCTTAAAGGGGCGTGTACATCTCAAGTGTTTGTCCTGGACAAAAATCACATGACTCGCTTCGCTCCCAAGTCCTGGCGTGCCAGGCAAAAAGCCCATGATGCAATTCTTAGTCGTAAAAGATGTGCACATAAATCGACAAAATGCTGTACGAACGAAATATAATATATCTAGAATTGTTTCAAAAAGTAGTGTTATTCGTTACATTTAAATCAGAATTACATTCTTTAACAGTAAATAAACAACTTTTGAGCGAGAAACTATCTTAAACTGAAAAGATTAAGAAATATAAAGCATTTTAAACATCTAATTTATAGAAGAGTGGTATGTTGAACCATATTACTTTTGTTTGTTATCGTGTTCACATAGCGCATGGTTGGCTCAGCGGTAGAGTATTGGACTAGTAATCCGGAGGTCGTGGGTTCGAATCCTATCACGGCTTGACATTTTATTTTAATCGTTTATATACATTTTTTTAAATTAGCTTTCGATATTATTTATCATTTCGTATAATCATTCATTATTGTTCCATTATAGTTTATTTTGGAATGTGGAATTATTTACGATTTCATTTTAATTTTCCACTGACTGGTTAGTGTGCATGGCATCATGAAAGGTGACATGTACCGCGGTATACCACCGCACTGTCCTACTCATGCAACAGGCCAATACAATAGAAACTCGTTGTGTGTTATTATCGATTGAGCTAAACTTGTAAAGTAAATGCCAGCCGTTATGTAATACAAATCAATGTGCCTGTATTATTATTATTGAAATAAATACACCACCATTTGTAGTTTCTGAGTAATATATTTAAAACTAGCTAGGACGGTTCACGGATTTCGCGGCTCGAAAAGGATGTTTGAATTTGATCTCAATATAATATAATCCAAGCTGCTATAGGCAAAAGCTATATACAAATGACCGTGCAGCTATTTCGTGAAAAGCTATACAGCCGATGATCCAGCAGCAACCCTTACCCTAATCCTAACCCCAACCCTAACTCTAACTCTTACCCTAACCCTAAGGCCAACAAAAGGTAGGGTCGGTAGGTCGGAGTGTTAAAAGATCTTGGGGTTTTTTATACGGATATTGTATTTGGGAATTTAAATTCGGCATGGATACTGTGTCCAAACACAAAACACAAAACACATCGCTTTGACAATAATAGTAGAACTCTTGTTCATGAGTTTGCGACATTGCTGCTTTACTCTCGGCCACCTTCACACTGCTGATTTCGATCTCCAAGTAAGTGTCGAATTGGTTGCAACACTGCAAACTCGGTCAAATATAATTTTTGTACCAAGTTTGCAACGCGCAGATACCGTGTAGGTCGCCGCCATTATTACAGAAAGCGAAAGAACGTTGTGTTGAAGTTTTGTTAGAAATATAAACGTGAGAGTATTACTAAACCTATTTTTCCTGTACTAACTACCCCAACTTTTTATACTATGTTGAAATATATATTTATGCCGTTGAGCAACATTTTGGGAACAAATATTAACCGTAACTAGATTTCTTCATATTTTCTTACAGTATAAAAAATGACATCACTTGCACGTGCGAACAATTTTCATTTAGTCCTTTTAATAGTCCCCGCGGGTGCCAAGTTCACGCAATAAACATCATGTTACACGAGATTGCGCATTGGGGGATGGTGTTATAAAGACCAGATTGAATATGTCATACGAAATCAGGAATAAAACGGTCCGTTTGGCCGTTCAAATTGCTAAAAATGTTGTTTTAAAAAAAGAATCGAAAATAAAAAAAAGAATACGGTCGGCACCACAGGTACACGGTCGGTCGGACGTGGACAAACAAACAATTTATTTTTCTTGGCCTAACCCTACCTTACCCAACCCTAACCCTAACTAACCATAAGGCTAACCCTAACCCTAACCCTAACCCTAACCCTTACCCTTACCTTTACCCTTACCCTTACCCTTACCCTTACCCTGACCATAACCCTACCTAACCATTACCCTTACCCTAACTATAGGTTGTACAGTCTGGTACCATAGGTTGTATAGTCTGGTGAAGCAATTGGCTACCCGATGATAGGTCGTATAGTCACTTCCATATAATAAACAGTGGTAGATTTGTCAAGCAATTGAAGCAACGGTGTGTGGTTAGTCCACTGTTAAGTTGCGATTTTGTCTCAAAACAGAATGAACATATAAAATGGCGATACATTCTTAGTTTTTACTCAAACCCTTGTATTTCAAATTTGGGCATCGATGGGTATATCATTTTGTGACAGCCTGTGTATGAATAAATGCACCAAATTGGAAACAGACAATTTTGCGCATTTGACTTAAATGTTTTCTGAACACTTTGGAATACGTTTCATTTATGTAATGTTAGCATAACACTGAAGTTTTGACAATTTCTTTTGCAAAAACCCACATGTGAATGGAATCTGAAGAATGAGCACGTGTTTACCATGTTTGAAAGTGATTTCAATGTGTATTGTTTTGAGTTATACAATCAAACATTTTATAGCTCATGGGGCCTCAGAAATTGTTAATGTTAAAAACTTATTTTACAACTTATTGAGCCACTTGTTGGCGCACCCGCTACGACGGTCGCCTCTATCATGTTTATAATGTTGAGTTTAAACATAAAACTAATCGGCATACCCACCTGTGATCTTTTCCAGGGGACGCCCTCAATCCTGGAAAAATTGGAAGCAGATTTTCTTGCAGATTTACTTTTCTGATCATAAATCATGAATATATTCCAAGGTACAGAGTGATACGATTCCTAATAACCTCAAAATCATAGTTTTAGAGTGAATTTAGAGTAAAATTTAAAATAAAAAAAGATTGTACCGCTCGGTACAATCTATTTTCAAACCATGCATGATTTTGAAGTAATTAGAAATCGTATCGATCTGTAACTTAGAAGATCTTTATGATTTATGATCAAAAATGCAAATCTGCAAGAAAATCTGCTTTCATAGTAAAATCAATGATAGAGGGCGCTACTTGGAAAAGATCACATAATATGCCTTTAAGTCTCACAGTGTTTCACAGTACAAATAAAATATCTGTTTCACCTGTGGTATGATGTGGTCAAGACGAGAGAGAGAGATTTTGGACAGCGAAAACGGAAAATTACCCTCAAAATGTATACAGTCATGTTTTTGCTGTTTTTCTCCGTATTGTATCGATAGATCTAAGACTGCGATTTCAACACAGAAAATGGAATTACTGTTGGATTATATCTAAATATAATATGGAACGATCATATTGCAAGAGTTAAAGGTTTTGTACTTGCAGATAGCATAATATGAACTCCAATGTATTACTATGCTTTTAGCATATCTGGAATATTTCTAATCGGTCACATTCATTGTAAAATGTATGTCATAGTGATGCCTCTTATGTTAAATCTTTAGAATCTTTATGAGTTTCTGTGTGTGCAACCTTCAGAATAACCAATCAGATAGTCAACCGTACAGAAAATCAATTCGTGAAGAGACTTGAATCATCTTCAGTTAGTCCTGTAATTGATATATCTCAGTTCAAAAACAAACTACTTTTGCAGTATTTCTTATAGGGGAGGGTAAGCTTAATGGTTGTCTTGACCTGGATCTGGATAATCAAAATGCAATTTAATATCAAATTAGCCATTTCTATTGTTTGCAGTCTGTGAAGTGAAAGAGATATCTGAAATTTAGACCGGTTATATTTGACCTTATTTCACAGAAATTCACACTAAATGGAAATTTGGTTTTCAGTGAACATATGGTACTGATATCAATATACTTGTAGCTGAGATTCAAAGCTACAATTACGGAATATTGCGTAACACTTTCCACGCGGCTATTGGTTTTACCATATAAAAACAGATGTTCAGAAATCTTTCCCAATCTATCTCAAGGATTACTGAACCAATACGAGGCATGTTTGTATTTATTTCAATGCATTTCACATGCTGATTCCAAGTATGGTTATGAAATTTAACAATTTTGACAACAGTTTGAGACATTTTAGAATGTCGTCTGACGCCTGCCACGTGGAAAGTGTTAAAACTGGCTTATATAATAGAAAAGGTAGTTGGCAAAAAAGGAACAATAGCGTAACCTACAATTTTCCTGATCTTTGTACCATTGAAATTGACAACAGAGAACTGTAGTCAATCTCGGGGGAAAAATACCTTTACTTTTGACATGTTTGACATTGCTGAAAACTGACGTCATGAAAATAATGTTCACTATTGCAAACTATATGCAGCGGGATATACATGTACATTGTATCAAACACCATTGTAAATTATCAGGTGATGTATGTATTAGACCAATAATATGGACAACATCTAATTCATTTGTTCTTGTGGAAAATTAACACAAACGAATAGGCCTATCCTCGCATATAATTTTATTTGTTCAAAATGTGTATAATGTTTTCTCATTTAAGAAACCATGAAATTGTGAATAAAAGGTCCGAAAAGGTCATCGACCCGGGCAGTGACTTGTATCTATTTTATTTACAGTCAAGGTTTAAATAAAATAAAATTCCGAACAACTCGTATCATTTTATAATTTTAGTTATATCGAAATAACCACAATGAGCACTATATCTGTATAGTTGCGTTCAATTAGATTATAGTCGATATGACACTCAAGTCAAGTCTAACATTTTCATTCATTTTATGCTCACGTGATCCTAAAGCAATTAAGCTTGGTTGCAAAAATTGTCAATTTAGGCAAATCTGATAATTTTCACGAATTCAAAATAGTTCCATTAAAACGTTACGCCAGCATTTTATAATTACGCTCTCGCAGCAATGAGCCGCAGCAATGAGCATGATGAGTTCAGCACGGTATCAAATCCACGCCAAAACTGTCGCCCAAATCAGGCCGTGAAAGCCGTGAACCGCGTAATGTACTTTTGAAGATACAACTCTCTTTTCTGAATTGTGAAGCAAATTACAAATATCGGTGGTGTAGGAAATAGGAAAATCGATTCAAGGACATAAGCCGACTGGCTTCTTATTTACATAACAATTGGCCTTTGCAGATCATGTTCATAGACTAGCTAGGGCCATTCAATGTAGGCCTACGGAGTAGTAAACACAATTATATTTACAGGACATTCTTTATCGCAGTGAAATTGCAAAAGAAAAAAAGTATCATATTTAACATTCAATAAATATAGCGAACGATAAGCAGTCCTGTCAATTTATAAAAACAAACAGTGTAATAACAAAACAAAACAGAAAAGAAAAACCCCATCCCCAGGACTCGAACCACTGACCTCATGATTGTAAAGCCGGCGCTTTGACGATTGAGCTAATGAAGGCTATACATAAACGTTATGAAGAAAAGCATTACATAGAGTTCAAAATACAAATATCTCTTAAATCGGAGGCTAAAATGCTTTATATTTCGATTGGTGTGCATTTTTAACATGGGTTATCGCCCAAAAGTTGATTTTATGCTGAAGGAGATTGTAATTCTGATTTCATTATAATGCATAACACTATTTTTTGAAACGATTCTAGACACCTATTTCGTTCGTAAATAAATTTCACCATTACGTTTGATCGATTAAAATTCGCGGCGAATCTATTGCACCATGGGTATTATTACTTGGAAACACGGAGACTCAGATACATAGGGAGTCATGTGACTTTTGTCCAGGACAAACACTTGAGATGTACACGCCCCTTTAAGGAAATGTTTAAATGCTCATAACTCCTCAAATATTTGCATTTTGTCCTGACTATAAATGTAATGGTAATTGAGATTTTGAGAATATGACGTATGCAAACAGTAAGGGAACTGTGTTCAAAGTTGAAAAAGCATCATTTTATGGCGATGTTTCATTGACTGGAATAAATATAGAAGCATGAGAAAAGGTTGTTGTTAAACATCCAGTGAATGAATATCAACTTTCAAGGTTACAAACGTTAGGCTATGGGATATTTCTGGTTTTAGGGTATGGGATATTTCTGGTTTTAGGGTATGGGATATTTCTGGTTTTAGGGTATGGGATATTTCTGGTTTTAGGGTATGGGATATTTCTGGTTTTAGGGTATGGGATATTTCTGGTTTTAGGGTATGGGATATTTCTGGTCTTAGGGTATGGGATATTTCTGGTCTTAGGGTATGGGATATTTCTGGTTTTAGGGTATGGGATATTTCTGGTTTTAGGGTATGGGATATTTCTGGTTTTAGGATATGGGATATTTCTGGTTTTAGGGTATAGGATATTTCTGGTTTTAGGGTATGGGATATTTCTGGTTTTAGGGTATGGGATATTTCTGGTCTTAGGGTATGGGATATTTCTGGTTTTAGGGATGGGATATTTCTGGTTTTAAGGTATGGGATATTTCTGGTCTTAGGGTATGGGATATTTCTGGTTTTGAAGTTTCTTTTTTCAATTGAAGCCTTTATTAAAGGAAATGTTTAAATGCTCATAACTCCTTAAATATTCGCATTTTGTCCTGACTATAAAAGTAATGGTAATTGAGATTGGAAAATATGACCTAAGTTTAAGCATAGATCCTGGTCTCAAGGATCTGTATGGTTTTAGTGTGAAACTGAAACAAGGGTTTCACTCATATCATGCCTAAAAACAAGAGTTTGATTGGCCTAACCCGACTGACCCTAAATGCATCGCAGACCCTGAATATTTTTTATTATTTTGAGGGAGGAATTTTTTTTTTTTTTTAATTTTTTAATTTTTTTTAATTAAAAAAATATATAATACATAAAAATTGAACAAAGTATTTTAATACTTTGTTCAATTTTTATGTATATATTTTTTTAAAGTTTCTGACTGTTTGCTTTTATTTTCGGCGATGTTAAGTTCAAAAGCATGTGATTAGAAGGAAAAAAAAGAACAAAATCCTGACCGTCCTACCCTATTTGTTTTTGTTATGTTAGGCCAATCAAACCATTTTTTAGGCCTCATCTACATTGTATAAACCATGATGATGTAACTACATTGTAGTAAAGAGATGAGGTTGGAGTTTGATTGATAATTAAAAAGCACACAACAAAATGATCACATCACAACTTGGAACTCGCATCATTTCATCCGGTATTGTATTTTCCATCCATGCACCATCAAATAAAGTATAACATAGAATAGATAATGTAGTAGGTCATATCATTATTCATTACTCGTTACAATTATACAAATTTCTGCAAAAAAGCTAATCAAAATCTGCATCCAAAATGGGAGCAAAAAAGTATCCTCCTGGTATGTAAAAATAGACCCTAATAAAATCTTCAGGGTGCGATTTATTTTTGCCAAACAAGAAAATAACTCTCTTTTTGATTTTTTACACCAGATTCTCTGACTTATTTCATTTACAAAAAAAGTATACTTTAATTATTCATATACATGTATCCAGTGGCGTAGCTCAGGGGGGGGGGGGGGAAGTTGCCCCCCCCCCCCCCCCCCCGACAGAAATTTGTTGTGCCCCCGCCCCCCTTTGTGCCCCCGCCCCTCTCTTTGGATATAGTACTATGCGGGGTAACCATTTTCGCCTGGTTTTTAAAATTAACTGACAATTTTTTTTGGAAAAACTGCTTAAAACCCTGATGATTGGCCAATATTTGTTGACTAGTGATTTTTGGACTGCGAAATTTTGTGTCCGTGCGAAATTTTTTGACCGTGCGAATTTTTTGGACTTTTGACTCACCGCCCCCCCTCCCCCCCCCCCCCCCCCCCCCCCCCCCCCCCACCCCCCCCCACTTACGTGAAATTCACGATGTGACTGACTTGGAAATTTTTTGGGGCAACCTTTTACGAAAATTATAGAAATCTTGCCCCCCCTGAAAAAAAACCTAGCTACGCCACTGCATGTATCACATTAGGCCTCTCACAATCGATGTTGAGTTTCCTGTTGCAGGTTTTAAAAAAGGGACGAGGTGACTTTTAATTATTAATTATTAATTATTTGATATTTTAATTATTGTGATATAGAACTGTTATAGACGCTTCAGTATTTGGATGAATCGACTGGCTCTAAAGGTCAATATTGTATGTTATGTTGACCATCATAAATGTATTGTAAGTGCTTTTCGAATGAATTTCGTGATTTGTAGTAACAAAACGGGTAAAAAAAGGTTAATTTCGATGAAGAGACATCGTTTTTTTGTGGCAAAATGTGTAAATAATTAATAATTAAAGTAAGTGACGAGGCCCGTTTTTGGACGCGGGCGGCAACAGGAAACTCAACATTGATTGTGAGAGGCCTTAATAGAATTCAAAAGTTACAGCGCTACTGTAATGTGAGAATCAAGCAAATACTATGAAAGCGGAAATGTTTTCGTGTGTAATTTTTGCGCTCTGCATTTGAAAAATTGTACTTGTTTTTATTTTCGCAATTTTGAGCTTCCTTAATTCATACACAAATAATACAATATGAATGAATAATATTTGCACATTTTTATTTTCGCGCTTGCTGATTTTAGTGCAAAAAGCGCGAAAATAATTGTAGTCTGAACATTTACAGCTGACCAATCAGGTGCAAGTAGAATTTATGAAATCATGCCGATCGAGAGAACGCTCATTTGCACTATTGATATTACGTCCACCATACCATATTCACCTTCATCATATTTCTAGTAGCAGCAGTGCCACATATGGAGAGCAAAAACAACCACAACTTGCATTAAGATCCCAATAAAAATGGACACTTAATTAAACAATGCGAGATAAAAAGGACTTTCAAAGCTAAGAAAACAAAAGAATTGCATTTGTTGGGTAACATCTGAAAATCAATTCCCAACATTTTGCTTGATCACATCATCACTACTAACTGGTCATAAGGTCTTTGAAATGTTGTAATTGTTGTGATAGGGATTTCATCATTTAAGTGTACTTGAAACACAGTTTACGCTCCAGGCAAAATACAAGGGTATGGGCATAAATACTGGAATGGGGCTAAGGGGTCACTTGACTTGATGACATGCATGGGAGCTGGGCTTAAATATCTTCAAGGTCATCGAGAAGGCCATTCCCTGCCCTTTTGAGGCTTTGCCATGGTGGTGCCCTAGACCTTTGTTAACTTTCATGGTATTCTTGACTATTTGTTGGCCTTTAATAGCGCCCCATCATAAAACCAGTGACAGACTTTAAAACTTTGTTCAGTTGCCCTGAAATGGGGTGCCCTCAAAAATTAGAATTTGAGCTCTGCATGGGAGACCATACTTCCATGGGAAGACCTACATATATGCAGTGATGACAGGAGCAACAAAATTAAGGGGGCTGGGGGCAGGGCATTTTTTTTAAAATATGGAAACACATCCACAAAAAAAGTGCCCAGCCTCAGGGTAAGTGCTCAAATATTTTAAGTTTGTAGCTTTTTAATAATGCAACCAGAATGATGCTTGATGCTATTCTAACGATCCTGTGGAATACTTCACAAATGTTTGTTAGGGAAGACTTGGGCCTACGTGTATGTAGGCTCTGAGTGCATACAAATCATCTTTTCATACACTATAACCCTGTATGTGGCAGGGGCCAACAGCCAGGATGTTAAGATGATATAACATACTTCCTTATGGCAGATTTAAATATGTTCTTGTAGATTTTATCAAAGCTTTAGGGAGTGTTCTGAAATACATTGGGGGGGGGGGGGGGGGCTGGGCAAAATGAGGAGGGGGCCAAAAAAGGTTGAAGGTGCAGAAAGGGGGGGGGAGGACCAAAAAGTCTTGGGTACTCAAGGAGGACGTAAATAAGTTTGGCCAAATAGATAGAATAAGAATTAACGAAATGCCTTCACGCTTAGTTTGAATGATTCATTATTCAAGCTTTAGACAAGATGGCTTCAGGAACGTTTTTCTGGACCATTTTAATTATTGATCCCCTGGAAGGAAATAACATTTACGACGACGTTTCTAGAAAGTAAATCCCTGCATGCGCAACAGCGATTCAGGGGTAGCAATTATTGATCCCCTCAAAAGAAATAAAATTTACGACGACGTTACTAGAAAGTAAATCGTAAAAATAAAACCATTGGATCGGTAAGTGAGCAGGATTCACGCTGGTTTCAAATGATAATTTGTTGGAGCACCCTCTATCATTGATTTTTACTATGAAAGCAGATTTTCTTGCAGATTTTCATTTTTGATCATAAATCATAAAGATATTCTAAGTTACAGATCGATACGATTCCTAATGACTTCAAAATCATGGTTTGAAATAGATTGTACCGAGCGATACAATCTACTTTTTTAAATTTTACTCGAAATTCACTCTAAAACTCTGATTTTGAGGTTATAGGAATCGTATCACTCTGTAACTTGGAATATATTTATGATTTATGATCAGAAAAGTAAATCTGCAAGAAAATCTGCTTCCAATTTTTTTTCAAGGATTGAGGGCGTCCCCTGGAAAAGATCACATAATATACCTTTAAGATTTTTTCCAATCCAACTATAAAGTAGAGTGGGGGGGGGGGGGGGGGGGGGGGAGTTTCATAATTTATTATTATATTCCATTGATAATGTGACCTCATACATGTATGTACTTTAAACTACTTTAAAAGTGGTAATACAAGGCATAGCAATGTGATATTTTCACTTTATACAATTTATGTTCTTGAAATTGTGGTTAAGTGTTAGTTCATTAACCCTCCTAGAAATATTTCATATGAAATTATGTAATTCTGTGGTTTAAGACAATACAGTCTTATTTCTTATAAACACACCTGTAAGAACTGCATTTTCGTTATGCGTTGCATTCCACTATCTATGGGCATGCATGTCCTTACACTGCAAATTATGAGCGTTTACTTTTGGACAAAATAAAAGTAAACTCAAAAGTAAACGCAATTTACTAAACACTTATGTGAGCCCAACAACAAACTCTGTTTTCCACCTAGCCTCTAATCAATAACTGTCCAATATCACAGATGGTGGAAACATCTGTGATAATATTCACTCACTTGGAGTGTGCGTTGAGGTCAATTTGGGTGCAAAATGCAAGAAACGTTTAGTTTTGCGTTTACTTTTACGTTAACTGTTGTGTTAAGAATTGCGTTTACTTTTGAGTTCACTTTTAGTTTGTCAAAAGTAAACGCTCATAATTTGCAGTGTTACCATACGTACCATTATTATGGTAGCCCTGATCTTAAGCTACATCCCCATTCATGAACTACAATGTATTCTAAATTTATTTCCATAACTCTCTCGCAAGCGGACAAGACGTGGTGTTCAAGAACCGCCTTATTTGTGAAAACCTTAAAATTGCTTATTTGCTGTCAATAAGAGCCATGAACCGCCATTCGGCCATTGTTTGCCAGGTGTTTAAATTTGAAAATTAAAGACTCCCCTGTCGACCTGCTTGCCGAATGGTTCGATGTTTTGATCTGACTAATTTGCATCTTCCCCGGAGATGCGGGCATTCCAAACTGAAGTATTTCTAATATTTCAAACTAGAAACACGGGTCACCCTGACGTGACGTCACCCCCATGTCACGCGCCAGCCCGTCACCTAAATTTCGCTTGGACACCTCGCAAGTTGTGTTTTCGCGGAGCTCCCTGTATTCTGGATTTATGGATCCCTGAGTTGAGAATTTTGACACTGGCGTGCATAATTCGTGTGGGCGGTTTTTCTGGATTTTCTACGCTATAAAATCGGACCGTTTTGGTTCATTTCGGACCTTTTAAAGTACCAAAATTCAATTAAAAACTGAACGTAAAATTCTAAAATTTTCCGAGGAGTCCGCCATTTTACTTGTGACGTATGCAATATGGCGGCTCTTTGTTTTTTGTTATAATATTTTTCCGCAAGTCCGGATACGCTTTGGATCTTTGTTGAACTCGTATTGGAATCGCTGGGATTATTATTATTTATGACGGACAATATCGTTTATGGATCTTGGTGATGTATCTTTATATAAATCGATGTAGTCTGTGTAATGTAGTTATTAACGTGTATACCCTATATAATGTATCCTACTATACAGCTTTTGACGTAGAAAGCCCTCAGTGACATATGTATAGTCAGATTCACGGATAATCCCCTTCAGTGGTTGATAAACCTGTGTTTATTATACGCGTTTGACTGAGTTTATATCTTTATTCACGTTGCAATAGATCGATTACTAAATTCGTCTTACTACATTACTCAATCAGCCAGCAGCCTTGTACTTTTCGCCGCTAACGCTTGGTTAATCCTATACCTATCTGTGTTATAACTTATACTAGCAATCTGCGTACCATAGTCATGTCGCACCATTGTACTGAGTGCCCTGTTCTTATTCCCATTTGGGATTTACATAGGTTATGTCTTGCCCACCGATCGTGCTCACGCACCGATCAGTGTGATTCCTTTTGTGTAGGTCTGTCTGCTGTCCATTTCATGCACTGGAGAAAGGCTTTGTTAGGGATTACGCACTCGCAGTATTAATGTTAATGTTGTAGGTAGAAAGTCCGTCGGTTCGTCCGACGGCCTCCTTCTCACGGGGGAGGGAAGCTCTGTTACCGGAGCTTCCGTGGCTGTTTCGGCTAACGATCAGGCTCGGTCTGTTCGGCATGTAGAAACGGTCGGCGTGAGTGGTGGAAAGGCGGGACTGGTCCCCGTTGAGTACGCTACTCCGTCAGGCGAGCTTGGGAAAGCTCGGGGCTTATGTCTACCCCTGAGTTAGTACCTTTCACGCCGGGTGCTAGTAGCAGCGGTCCGAGAGAATCGGTGCCCGCAGCTACGGCGCTTTTGCCTGCCAGTGAAAGTACGGGGTTCGTCCCCGCACTAGTAACTGGCTCGCTGGCGGTGGGAGTTGCCCTAGCTACCTCGGGTAGCCTGGGTACATCCACCAGCCAGTCGGTGGTAACAACGATGGCGGGCGGCCCTGAGCCTGCTATTGTTTGTTCCGCTAGTAGACCTCCCACGGCATTTTTCGCAGGTCGAGATCTACCCCCGCCCCCCGGTTTTCCTGTCGGCTTACGATTAGCCACAGGTGATAACCAGGGAGCAATTAGCCATAATCGCCCTATTCAGGCCGGATTGAGTGTTCACTCGTTCACGCCGAATGGTGGTATTATGTCTAGCGGATTTACTGGTCATTATCCTCCCGGTCACGGTGATCGAGGATTAAGACAGGGTAATCCCGCTATGAGTACCATTCCAACCGCTTCGGTGGCTGCGGATAATACTCATGCATTCTTCTCTAACACTCCCATGCAGCAACAGGCAATTGTTGCAGCAGGGGGGGTGAGTGGATACGCCACAGCGGCAGGCTATATACCGAGTACAGGGCCTTGGGCCCAGTACCAAGCATATCAGCCTTGGGCACAAGCGCCAGCGCGGCGAGGGTCGTACAACCCCTTGCTTTCGCAGGCTGCTAGCCCTCCCGCTTACCCGTACGGTGTAGGAGGTTGGCAGTACGGACAGCCGCCGGGTATGGTTTACCTGTGGCAGTCTGGACAGCCAGCCGGCATGCAGCTCGCCTCTCAGGCGCAGAGCGTGACGCCTCCTCAAGTTCCGTCGGTAGTTAGTGCTGGGAATCCCACGGTGGACCCCGTTCACCCGGATCTCGGCGGGAGTACCCCCTCTTCATCAGTACTCGTCCAAGCCCCCGTGCCGGTTGCCGGCACGGTGGACATGGATTTGTGTGCGGATGATGCCCGTCCAGAGAGTGAGGATGAATCCGAGTCGGGTTCGTCTGACTCTTCGGGCGAGGAAAAGGGGTCGGGAGAGGATGACGAGTCGGAATCCGACGAGTCTGTGCCTCTTCTCCCGCTACCAGCTGAGGAGAGAGTTAACGGCTTTCCGTTAGACACGCACTCGATTTTGTCCCGCGTTGCGCAGGACTTAGGCATTGCCTACGAGTCGCGTCGTCCAGCGCTAGTGTTTTTAGCGCTACGTACCCATTACTCTCGGACTCAGTTGAGCCAGCGCTGACACTTCCTGCAGACTTGGCGTCTGTCTGGGAGGCGGCAAAGTCTCCTCCGTCTAAGAAGGCCTACAAGAAGGGCTGTCTAGTGACGGACGATGATTTTAACCAGTATCTCAAGGTGCCTACCATGGACCCAGAGATACAAAAACACCTTCCGGTTGAGGGAAAGGCTGATCATGGAACGTACTCCCCGTATTGGGAGGAGTGTTTGAAATCCGTTGACAGTCGCCTACGGGCGGCTATCCGGTTTTCTGCATTCAGTTCTACTGTAGCGGAACACCTTACAAGGTTAACTGCTGCGGGATCAGGCTCGGCGTCGGAGATTGCGCGTGAGGCGTATCTGTTGTCAGATCTCTCTCACAAGTCTTTGCAATCTTCGATGTCTGCGGCTCACCGCCTTACATCCCTACGCCAATCGAACGCACTCTCCCTCCTGAGCTCGACCTATGGGCAGCAGTTCGCTGACTCGCTCAATAAGGTCGAGCTCTCTACTCAGGGATTTCTCTTCGGTAACCGCTTCTGCGAGCTGGTGGAACAGCGAGCGAGAGAGGTAGTCGATGGGAAGTCACTGGTAGATACGGAGGCGGCGTTGAAGTCCCAGAAGAGGAAGAAGAAGTCGAAGAAATCCAGTAAACGGAAATCTTCGACGAAGCCTTCCACTTCAGGTTCTTCAGGTGCGGTTCCTTCGGTAGCCCTGCCCGCAGCCGCTTCGGCTCCTTCCTCTGGGAAGAGACGCCGTGGTGGCCGGGGGAAGTCTTCTAAGCCGGCAGCGTCCAAGGGCAGTAAACGCCCGAGGACCTCTGGTAAGAAGCCTTCTTCCTGAGGGTACGGCGCCTGCCATCCACCCGTCCGGGGAGCTCTTAGCTCCTCTGCAGACGGTGGTGTCACCGGTGGACTTGTATCCACCGGTGGGCGGGCGCTACGGGGTTATGCCTTCCCTGGCTCGAGTAAACAACATGGCTGCTTGCGCTCGCATCCTAGCGGAAGCGAGTGTAGCGCCGGCGGTAGCGTGGCTCAAAGTTTTGGGCCTTGTGGCCAGCATGGTAGATCTGATTCCGCTTTGTCGGTTCCATATGAGGGTAATTCAGATTCACCTGCTGGCGTACTACAAGCCAAGTGTTCACTCAGTGTCCAGGATGGTTCCTATCTCAGACCTGATCAAGGAGGAACTCCACTGGTGGTACCAACCTACCAACCTGACAGTGAGGATGGTTTTTCCATCCCCACCGACGAGTCGTGTCATCACGACAGACGCGTCACTGTCGGGATGGAGAGGCCTTTGGCTAGACAACCGGGCCTTTGGCCGGTGGTCGAGCATAGAGGCTCAGGTACACATCAATCTGCTCGAATTGGGCAGCGGAGAAGACTCTCCTATGGTTCGAATCCGATCTACAGGGACACAGTGTCCTTGTCCTTGCTTATGCCTTCCCTCCAATCTCGCTGCTTCCAAAAGTGGTAGAAAAGGTGGCAAGAGACGACTGTTACGTCCTGCTCATAGCCCCTTTCTGTCCGAAACACGTGTGGTTTCGACCGATGGTAGATCTTCTTGTGGGTCGCCCCATGTTGCTACCTCCACTTCAGGACTTGCTCAGGCAAGGAGTTCACGGCGAATTCCTACCGAACGAGCACCTACGGTTGACTGTTTGGCCATTATCCGGCAACGATGCCAGGAGAAAGGTTTTTCTCGAAGGTCTGCAGGCTTGGTCGCCTCAGGTCGACGCCAATCCACGCTCAAGACTTACTCTAAGCGTTTGGCTCCCTACTATGAGTGGTGTACTGAGAGAGATATCTCTCCCACTCGAGCAGATGTAAATAGCGTTTTTCGCTATTTTTTAACCGAGAAGTTTGATTCAGGACTCCAGGCAGCTACTGTCCGGAATTATAGTCCGCAATCATGTCAGTCCATGTAGGTTTTGAGGACGGATCCTCTGTCAAGGACGACGGAGAGATCAGTCTTCTATTGAAGGAGATGTTCAACGAGAGGCCTCCAACCAGGAAGATCGTACCTGCTTGGGAGCTTAATACTGTTCTCAACTATCTCAAGGGTCCGCCATTCGAGCCTTTCGGCGAAGGCGTCGACCCTCAGGAATAAGCTCTGAAAACATTAATTCTCGTAGCCTTTGCCTCTGCGCAAAGGTGTTCTGAACTCGCATTGTCTTTTTTGCCAATGACTCTTTCTCGCGCGGGCGCTACACTTTGTTTTATACCAGGGTTTCTGGCGTAGAACGAAACAAGTACGCACTCGTTTTCCACCCTTTACCTACCCTCTCTGAGTTCGAATTCGTTCGTACACGATGACGGGTTATGGTGCCCCGTTCGCTATCTGAGGTATTACTCAGGTAAGACGTCCGGAGTACGTGGTAAAAATACATTGATCAGCTCTTTTTAACACACTCTGAGCCACTCAGCCCAGCGACGAAAAGTACTATTTCACGCTGACTAGTTCAGATAGTTAGAGACTCATAGGCAATTACTTATGACGATCGTGCCTCCGCGCACTCGACACGTAGTATTGCAACTTCATGGACATACCACTGGGGGTTGTCCGTGAAGGAGATCTATGAGGCCGTTTCTTGGAAACCCACGACGACATTTTCCGCCGCCTATTACAGGGCTTTTGGCGGGAACTCGTTCAGGGGACAGTTCGCCCGTACGGTCCTAGCTAGACCGTCGGGCAGACAGCCAAGAAATTAGGTGAGTTGGTTTATCAGTTATTTATTTTGAGGTTGAGCTAAGTCTTTTCGGTTTTGATAAACGCGAAATTGAGACTAAGCTTACCTTGATTCGATTTGACCTTGACATCATGGCGATGTGGGTTTAATGATCTGATCTTAAAAATAATAAATACTGTACACGGTGTTTGGCTTTTTTTCGCACCTCCTCCAGTGTTCTGTGCTAAACTGGGTTGATGCAAATTAGTCAGATCAAAACATCGAACCATTCGGCAAGCAGGTCGACAGGGGAGTCTCTCCCAGAACTTATTGTTCTTGGGACTCCCCTGTCGAAGCCTGCTTACCGTGGTTCGATGTTTTGATCGCCCGGCCGCCCGACCCCACTGCGATAAAAAGCAGAAGTAGTTTGGATTACTTGCGAGGTGTCCAAGCGAAATTTGGGTGACGGGCTGGCGCGTGACATGGGGGTGACGTCACGTCAGGGTGACCCGTGTTTCTAGTTTGAAATATTAGAAATACTTCAGTTTGGAATGCTCGCATCTCCGGGGAAGATGCAAATTAGTCAGATCAAAACATCGAACCACGGTAAGCAGGCTTCGACAGGGGAGTCCCAAGAACAATAAGTTCTGGGAGACACTTGGATTTGATTATAATTACCTTACGGACACCATTTTGTTTTGTTGAATTTGCTTTAGCCTATCCAAAGATGTTTTAAACCATACAGAATCAAAGTTTTGTCATCAGATATTTGAACGAAATCATCCAAATTTGTAAAATTGAAGTATTCTTCATAAAAACAGCAAACATGACTTCTAGTGCTTATTTTGGGATAGGATAAAGCAAATGTGACAAAGTAAACAGCATTTGAAAGCAAATTTGGTTATCCTGGAGCTCATTTAATTGGACATCAATTAGTAAATTTTGAATATTAAATGAGCAAAATATATTTTCATAGCATTTTTCCCCTAAAAAATCTGTAAGTATATTGTACCAGTAGTTGATCAAACATCGTTGGATTGGTAAGAGCAATTACAATCAACAACTTGGCATCAAATACCGGGTGGTTCAAAAAAAAGTTGACCCAAGTTCAAAGTATTTTTTCAACCACATTTATAGTTTCAGAGAATGTGTGTTTACTTGGTCTTGATCAGCAGTAAATTTTGAAATTATCCTGAACAAATGGCGCGTTTAGCTTGTTTGGTTCTTCAGATATGGTTCATTACAGAAAGCATGCACAAAACTGACTTGTCCACGGGAGCGTCATTTAGTTTTTATCTTCAACAAAACAGCATGCTCTAGATTCAGAATTGAAAAGCCCACCCTTACAAAGTATCCCAATCTCTGTGCTTTTTGTCATTCACATTCAACAAAGAAACGGAGGTGATACGTAGGTAGGTATGTTATGCACCAGGCATATGTTCCAGATGTCTCGTTTTTTTCTTCTTCTCTTTTTTTCACAATTTGTGACCAATCGTGTGTAAGTCCACTTTGTGCATTCTATCTACTACTATTAAGGACGCTCACGTGGACAAGCAGTTTTGTGCATGCTCTCTGTAATGAACCATATCTGAAGAACCAGCCAAGCTAAATTTACCATTTGTTCAGGATAATTTCAAAACTTACTGCTGATCAAGACTAAGTAAACATAAATTCTCTGAAACTTTAAAATGTAGTTGACAAGTTACCTAGAACTTGGGTAAACTTTTTTTTGAACCACCCTGTACATGGCATTTGAGCAATTCACTTGTCAAGTAGTTCCCTTACTTCATCAAAATGCAGATATATATATTCACCTATTCAAGATTTATTATTGTTAGCTGTTTTCACATTTTATGAAATACTTGTTTCTTGTTCTTTTCAGCATTTAGATTATGAGAAAGCCGTTGCAGCTGCCTACACCTTTGTACAAGCCAACCCTGATGACAGCGTCATGTATAACAACCTGGAATATTACAGGAATCTTCACGGTATATTAGACGAACATCTCATTGATCTAGAGGAAAAGAATCATAATGTAAGTCATCAACACAAATGGATGCTTTAAATGCTATGAGGGTGGGTGCAGGAGGGTGTAGCTAAGGGCGTTTTGGGTGTTTACCTTGCCAAGGTCTTTGACAAAAACAGGGGAAATTGATAATGTTAAGGTTTTGATTGAATATAAAATAGAGTCCGGTACGGTATACAGAGTGGGTCACCAAGTCGATTTAGTCGAGTTACCAAAGTATAGGGTCACCAAATGAGACTCCAAATGTCTCACTTTTTTGACAAAAATCAATATCTATAGGATTTTTGTTCTTGTGCAAAACTTGCATGGCTACCAATACCCAGCAATAGATATCCGATCCCAATTTTTACCAACATATTCATCATGTGGACTTGCAAGGGCTCTGAGAGTGATTTTCCTAAATGTTCACACTCTCAGGAAATTGTCAAGACATTTTTGGATTTAGCCAAGGATTAAGCCAAAAAGTTGAAATTTTAGTGTTATTATAACTTTTGTTATTTTGCCATTTTCATGACCTTTTGACCATTTATTGGTATTCCTTATTTTAAACTATTTAAATTAGATGCCAATTAAGATAAGAATAAAAAAGAAGTATTTTGTCTGACATCACTGAATGTAAATCTAAATTCTTCCACTTATATTACATTTGATATCTGTATAATTTTATGATTTATGAACAAGTTTTTTTACAAATAGAATTTATTTTTGTGAATATTATACATCACAAAAATACACTCTAAGATCATAGGGTACTTTGGGAAAAGCAAAATAAACAAACTGCAAAGTAAAAGTTTCCTCTGACAATTTGCTCAAAGTATTTCAACATATAGCATAATTTTATAAATACAAAATGCTGTGTAAATAATTAATGTGAGATGTATTTATATGTTTGAAAAAACATGTGCACGCCAGATGGATGTTGAGACTATCATCTTATAGTGCAACCTTGTTACGCTTTTGATCTTGACATTCAGAGTTGAAGTTGAACCCTAGTTGCTTGCCATGCATTTTTGACAATGTTGGTACGTCGAAATACAAAAAAACAAAAAAAATTATAAAGCGACCAAACATTTCTATATGGGACAAGCGTCTCAGGTAGGGTCGGTCGGTTGTTCTTTATTTGTTTTTGGTTCATTGATTTATTTTTTTTTTTAAATTCTGAATAGCAACAAAATTCACATTTTTTAAAAAAATATTGAGAGATTTTAAAACATCACCACCAATTAAAAAAATGTTCTCAAAAATCTCAAAATTGGGGAAAAAACACCCGGACTTTATAAAACCTTTTAAATTTTTGTTAACAAAATCGCCTGGGCCAATTGATATGTTAACTCTTTGATCCAAACGCCTGGGCCAATATGTTAACTCATTGATCAAATGCACCATACCGCTGAGAGGGAACACACACCTCGGTGAGCCATTCTGATCATGTTGAAATGGAAAGCTGTGTAGATTATTCTGAGTACTAGAAGGCCTCAGGCAGTTGACAAGTACTGCTTCTAATATTGGAAACATCTATCCATTTCGAATTGGTAATTTGTCTGAGAGTACATGTATACTGTTTTATGTATGCGAACCAGATTTTGTATGATACAGGGTGGGAGGGTGCATTAGGATATATAGGGTGTATCAAAATGATGGTATATATAACCAGTTATGAGAACATTTGATTGCTATAAGAACTGCAGGCTTAAACAGAAAAATGAGATTTCATTTGGCAAATATGGTAATTACGGTAGCTAACTCGGCTCCTACACCACTGCAGAAAAACAGCTGTAATACAAAATCAATTATATCTATACTTTTTATACTGAGACCACATCAAAGGTAAGTCCTTCCTCTACCTATATATGAGGACTTTCGGATCATTTTTGAAATTTCTTATGAAATATTTTCTTTTCTTCAAATTCCCTCAATTTTCACTTTATGGAATTTCTGTAGACAAAAGGGAAAGTGCTATGGCCATGACACTTTGGAATAAGCATATTATCTAAATTCTCTCGTGAGTTTTTTCAGATACAGTGTATACTTTTGTGTTTTCTAAAATTTGGCAGTATTTGGGAATTTGGCAATGCCTCTTGTAGTAAGTCAATGAATGGATTTTCAAATAAAAAACGGCTTTTTGGAAGAAAAAAATCAAACTTGGCATATCTTCTTTTCTTATCAATGTACACACATCCTCTGCTATTTTGAAGCAAATCAATGCCGGTCACCGTAGCCGTGTTAGCCACCTTAAAAAAAGGTTTACATTGAATAAAATATTGTAGCATTAGGCGATGGACAAAACAACGGGCAAATAAATGGACCTCATAGGTAGGGTCGGTCGGTTGGGCGTTTTTGTTTTGATTTTCCCAAAAAATATGAAAATGTTGGTGAATTTCCAAAAAAAAATCACAAAGATATGAAGGTCTACAAACAGTAAAATGATATTAAATATCCATAAAATAGGATCCTAAATTGGAATATGTGCAATATCCCGCAAACAATATGAAATTATTAGGAAACCTGTTGATTTTAGACACTCTCACAAAGCGCACGCTTTCTGTTTTTGTGAAACATTGCAAATTTAATTATAACACTTTTATAAAAATGTTTTAAAAATTATATTTTGAAGTTTCTTTTACATAACAGTTACAATTTGCCTTTCTGTTTACTACTTTTAATAGAAACACTTCCATGATGCATATACAGCGTACGAGATAGGCAATTGGAGCGGCGTTATCTATCATATGGAGAGTGCCCTCTCTTATTATTGGGTCGCAGAAGAGGAATGTCGGGCTATGTGCGAGGGCAAATATGAAAACAGAGAATTCATGGATCTCTACGAGGCTATGGCTAGTAAGTTGTATTCTTTTTCTTCTTAATTAATGGTGTTGTAACTTGACTGACGCTGACCCCTAAGGTGCGTTCATACACCTGTCGTTGTGCATTGGTGGACGTCGGCAGATATCGGTGCGCGAGTTGAAGCAATGCCAACTTTTATCCGCCAAAGTCAGCCGGTGCGCAACGACGGGCGTACGAACACACCTTGACACACAAGCCAGGAGTGAACGCCAAAGTTAGCATTGTTGATTTGAGCATATTTTGTGTTGTTGACGTGTTGACTTCTTTAAACTCAGATGTTGACATGTTGTTGACAACACTATAAGGTAATCAAATTGAAATGTGTAACTTGATATTCTGACCTATTTGTCGCATGGAAATATGTTTTTTTATAATTTCCTCTAATCCTCTTTAATTTCCTCTTTGGTAAACAAGGAGTTATTCCTATCAAGAATCGGTAAATATCTGAATTGTTGACATAAACTGGAGACTTGCTCAAAATGGCCAACAAATCTGTGTGGAAAATAGTCCTATAATATAATAATGTTTCAACCCGGAGACTATGATAAATTACAAGGATGCCTAGCCTAGTGGTCAAAATTTACCAAAATTAGCTGATTTTCATAATTCAAGCATCAAACCTACATTGTATAGCGAATCCTTACGACAACCTCTGATTTTATTTTGGTAATCAGCACAAACATTTGCCAAAAATAGGTACTCATTTCACAACAAATGTTCATATTACGAAAATACGCACCAATTTGCAATTTAGTTTCCTGTATATCATAGTTAACCGGAATCATGGCGGACTATTGAACTTTATTCATTATCGTGGAATTAGAGGTAAACGCTGACAAAAAACAAGACAAAAACTGTCCAAAAAACAAAATTGATTAAAAGTATCCCAGCACTCTCTGCATGGCAATGGTTCGGTCTAAAAATAGATTTTGTTTTTCCTTTAACATTTTTAACCCACGGGGAAACCTATTATTGTTGAATTACAATAGGCACACTTTTTCAGCTTATTGATCACGAAGCCGAAGGAACAAAAGGCTAACAGAAATTAATAAGAAAGGAAAAGTTGAGCATCAATGATGTAGAGTATGTTTATTGGTCAGTGGTCACTAAATGTAAACATCGTAAAGTTAGAGCTTTCCTGGGGAATATTACATCATGCAAAATTGCAAAATTTACAAAGCGGAATAAGAAAGCAGAATTTTACATAGCGGAACATACAATGTATCAGGCCTTGCATTAACCCTAACGCTAGAACGTGGCAGTGGGGATGGAA
This sequence comes from Ophiura sarsii, assembly GCA_035610835.1. NCBI lineage: Eukaryota > Metazoa > Echinodermata > Ophiuroidea > Amphilepidida > Ophiuridae > Ophiura > Ophiura sarsii. The sequence continues at coordinate 25,530,970 of CM069443.1, forward strand.
CGAAGAACAGGGAAGGGGGTTGAATAAAAAAATGGGGACAATTATGTCCGCCGGCCCCGGGAATTGAACCCGGGTCGGCCGCGTGACAGGCGAGATATACTACCACTCAGCCACGAGGGGAGGGCTTCACAGGCTAAAAAATCGGAGACCATATATACCCGTAGTTTAGTGCTACAGGAGATAGAACTTGTGCGCGCGCAAGCCAAGTGGTGCTGGCTGTGAGGTTTCTGTGAGACGTAGTAGGGTTAGGGTTATAGAAATGCACTGTGTGGTGTCGTATTAACCCTAACCCTAGAACGTGGCAGTGGGGATGGAACGAAGAACAGGGGAGGGGGTTAAATAAAAAAATGGGGAAAATTATGTCCGCCGGCCCCGGGAATTGAACCCGGGTCGGCCGCGTGACAGGCGAGATATACTACCACTCAGCCACGGGGGGAGGGCTTCACAGGCTTAAAAAATCGGAGACCATATATACCCGTAGTTTAGTGCTACAGGAGATAGAACTTGTGCGCGCGCAAGCCAAGTGGTGCTGGCTGTGAGGTTTCTGTGAGACGTAGTAGGGTTAGGGTTATGCTATAGATGACTTTCAAAAATCTCGCATCAATTCAAAGAATAAACAGAATGGTCTGTATACAACATGATTCCGGTAAGTTTATTCCTTTCTGTAAACCAGATCAATGAATATGTGCAAGGCTTATTATAGATCAAATGTATAGGGTGCATGGTGGCAAAATGGTTCATAAATACTGACGTAAAAACCATTGTTATCAGGCCTCGAAATAAGGAGGGCCCTCGGGTCAAAAGCCCTAAACAAATAGTGAGGACCCTTGACTCTTCTATCATAGGGGTCCTCAGGACCCACAAAAGTAAAATACATACAGAAAATTGTGTGCATTTTTTTAAACAAAAGATGTTGCTGATGACATACATGTATCCTATGAATAATGTAGTACTTTAACATTAACAGCAGGGTTTAAAATATGGGAATCCACATTATGTTATGATATATTGTATACATGTCATCCAGACATCTTGAATCCAAAAGTAGCCCCATTCATGTCGAATTTCAAATGTTTTTGGACCCTTGAAAATAAGTGAGGACCCTTGGAATTTCAGAGGCATGGGTCCAGAGGACCCTTTGATTTTTATTCTTATTTTGAGGCCTGATTGTTATAAATACCTTTTTCAGATCATTACGCTTCCACATTGTTCTGCAAAGACCAGTGTGAGGTCTGGTTATCTACGATACGGGGAAAAGTCGTGGAGGATTATCTGCCCAACCATTTCCACTTCCTACAGTTTGCATACTTTCACGGTAAGTTCATCGCAGTGTGTGAGCAGTTTCACCATTCTTATCCAAATGCTATTCTTTATATTTGTAATGTAATGCTGCACCAATAACATTTTTTGATATAATTATAATGATAACACACATTTATAGAGCGCTTTACTTTAGTGAGATCTAAACTCAAAGTGCTTTGAAACAAATGAATAAAAAGATTCAAAAACAATGAAGCAAAATTAAAACAATGATCTTAAATCTACAAAAATATACATAGAGAGTAAAAAGCATATTTTAAACAAAAACATGAGATATGAAATACAGTGTATAGCAGTGTATATAATATTTGTTATTTTTGGATGGCTTAACCCTAACTCCCAAGGGCGTGTTTTTGAAAGTCCAGCACCTAACTGATTGTGCCACGGAATCAACTGGAAAATCTTAAGATTTTCTTTCTTCATCATTTGATCTCCTGACCTACCAACACCTAGTAATGTAGAGATTTGTAGTGTTGAGGAAGGGAAGGGTTAATAAGATGATTTTTGATGCACCATTAGGCCAACAACAAAAAAATGTTTGATTGTCCATAGATCACTTTTAAAAGTTGCGTAGTTTTTTGGGTTTTTTCTTCTCACTTACCCTTTTTCAGGTACCAAAAGTAAAATGAGATGTTCTTGTTGTGGTTACCAAAACGGGGAACAAAATCTTTAACATTTTAGTATTTTTATTTTCTCAACACTTAAAAAAAAAAGACTAATATTTGTAAAAAAATTGAAATTTTCAAAAGAAAAATTGATTCAGGTCAATCCATTTTTCCTTCTAGTGTGCATCCAATCCAATTTGAGTGAAATTTAGGAATCATGTGTCATACTTCACATTACATTGATACTGTTAAAGGGGCGGGAGTGAGATGTACATAATCATTGAATGAAGTATCTGAGAAAGAAAATTGACCCAAAAAGTGGCCTTGGGAGGTCGGAAATAATTATTCTGGCAACTGGTATGATAACTAGTCTATCAGTAGATCATGTCCACCATACTTCCCAAACCAAGTTTTTATCACCATATATGATAGCATGCCATGATTGTTCAATGAGTTTATAATAAGAATAAAATGAGCACTTGATGCGGTAATCAGGGTCATGACCTATGTTAGGATATATGTATAAAAGTACAATGAATAGGTGACATGATGATTGCGCATGGTATCAAGACATTTCTAGTCCTTTTGAGCTGAATGATTACACATTTTGTACTAAAGTGTAGGAGTCCAATGAACTGTCATGGAACGTTTTCATATCCAAGTGATTCAATCTTGAAACTTTTAAAAAGGATTCATCGTTCATTGATCATTCATCTGTAACAATAATCTAATCATTTTTTTTGCGATGGGCCTATACAAGATCGCTAGTGTGCAGTCTTTAAGTAATATTTGTTTTCTCTGAATTCTACTGGTAGTCATGGAAATTGATGAACCATTCATCCCAGAAGGTACAAGTTCAGATATGGGTTGAGAAAATTGTTGACCCAGATCACAATCATCTAGAAAATATGACACTTATGTTTATAAAGGGTGTCATTGTGTTTATTACTCTACCCATGTGTGCAACTTTGGTACATATTTGCTCAGTTCATTTATTGGTCAATAAATCATACCGTATGTGTTGTTACAAGACAAATTAGAGAAATCAATGCACGTGTGCTGATTTTCATGTGTGAATAATGTCACGGCCCTGTAGGGGAGTGCTTTTGTGAACATATCAATATTTGCGCAAGTGCATTGATTTTTATCCCCCTGGCGTTTAAACCAGAAGGGGATTTTGTCATCATGTGATGTGGGGGTGTGTTCGTCCGTGTGTGTTCGTCCGTGTGTCTTTTGGTTAGCCTCTTTGGTTGCCTTTTGGTTAGCCTTTTTCCGAATGCTTTTAAAATCTTTTGAACGGATGGACGGATTGACTTCAAACCTTCAGCGATAGGTAGGCCATGGTCAAACACTGTGGCTGCTTTTTTGGGGTCTAATTTGCATAGGTCATCTGAGGTCAAAGGTCATCCAGGGGTCAAATCGTAAAAGTTGCCTGATTGACTTCAAACTTTAAGAAAAGAAACATGAACACCAGGTGAACATGACTTAAATTAATTAGAGGTTATCTGAGGTCAACAGTTCTAAGGTCAAAGGTCATCCAGGGTTCAAATTGTAACGCAGTTTGACTTCAAAGTTGGAGAAAAGAAACATGAACACCAGGTGAACATGTCTAAAATAAATTAGAGGTCATCCAAGGTCAATGGTTTTGAGGTCAAAGGTCATCCAGGGTCAAATCGTAAAAAGTCGCCTGATTGACTTCAAACTTGGAGAAAAGAAACATGAACACCGGGTGAACATGTCTAAAATTAATTAGAAGTCATCCAAGGTCAACGGTCATTAGAAATCATCCAAGATCATAGGTCATCCAAGGGTTAAATCGTGCAATAAACACCGGGGGAACATGTCAAAAAATAATTAGAGGTCATCTGAGGTCAAAGGTCATCCAGAGGTGTAAAAATTGCCGATTGACGTCAAACTTAAAGAAGAAACATTGTTGATCTCCCAGCCAAGGGGATTCGCAAGTCGTGACTTGTAGTATTTTTGTAATTTATCTAGAAACAAAACATGCGCATGTATTGACCTACTTCATACATGGTAATACAAATAAAAATTTCGGCTATCAAGGCTTAATGCACATGTTTTGAACCGCGCCTTTACCGTTGAGTGACAATTTCCCAATATCTCGCACAATTTTGAATCAAAACATGTGGTATCGAATTACTAGCATACATCATTTTCTCGGGCTTCGGAAAGTCGAAAACATCTGAAAGAAATGTTATGAATGAAAAATTATAAATTGACCTTACCACGGTCACAACGCATGCGTAATGATGATTTTGGTCAGTTAATATTGCATGATGAGAAGGGAAAATGGCGATCGCCGTGATTGGTTGTGATTGTGTAGTTCGCTACTGATTGCCAAAATAATGATGGCAAAAAAATTGGCATAATCGTCAAGAAATCTGACCCATTAATACCATTTTCTAAGTCTTAAAAAATATCGCGATATGAAAAACAGTGGCGATTCCCACCCTTATCTGTTGCACAATTCTAGGAATTAGACTCATCCCTTCTTATATGGGGTAGTTTGTGCTCACAAATGGGGACCTTGCTTTGCTGCACATCTAACAAAATGAAAACAACCTGTTGTATGGATTTCGGCTATCGGGTGTTTTTTCCCTCAAAATACACTAAAATCACCAAAATATGTTAAAATTATGGTCTCTTTTTTTTGAAAACTTTATTTGTGACCCGTCACATCAAAATGGACATGTTGGTGGTATGAGTCAATTCTGAGTTAGTGTCATGACTTGAAAGAACACCTTTCAAGCTTGAAAATGATACCATGTTGAAGGTGATCTGACTTTTTAACCACAAGATATGAGTTGAAGAAGCATATTTTTTTCTATTATTTTCTTTATATTTCACCAAATATATTGGCCTCTATCTCAAAACTGTGTTTGCCGACAACATGTCCTTTTTGACGCGACTGGTCACATTTTATTTTAAATGTCAGAAATTTGGGTCAGTATTCATTTGTAACAATTAAAAGAAATCTGGGTTGGTGTTGCCTAAACCTGATATTCACTGAGTACAATCCAACTTTGTTGGCACACGACTATTTTGTATTTCGGTTTTCACTGAGGCAGTTTCTAGCAGCGCACCAGCCGGCTAGTCACCAGTCACCTTCCCAAGTATGAAAATAACCCTACCCATTCTTATTGGACTTTTGTCAATCATATCATGCTTTGTATCTTTCCTAATACAGATGGAAATATCAATGCAGCCGTCTCTGCAGCATCAGCTTTTCTACTGCTTCGGCCTGATGATGAAACAATGAAGAGCAACATGGCGTATTACGAGAATGAATCACAGATCAACAAGTACACCCTGCAACCCAGGCAGGATGTACAGGTGTACAAAGAACGACTCGACCTGGAACGAGAGATGCTGAAATACGCCAGGAGCGAGTTCTGGGACCAAGAAGACGAAGAGGTAATTCTATTAGATGAGGGAGAGTTTTATGAACATTTAACCGATTTAGATATAGAGAAGGCGAAGAGGCTAGCAGCGGACAAGAAGGCGATAGAAGAGGGGTATATGAAGGGGGAGAAGGGGGAAAATAGTCAGCATGGGGAGGGGGCAGGTGGAGAGGGGGATAAAAGTGATGGAGTAAAACTAGCCGATGATGATAAGAGTGCAGCTGATAGGAGCAAGGAGTCCAGTAATGATGATGCTACCTCTGAGAAGACCACAGAGGATACACAAAAACATCAGGAGGTGAGGAAGGAGTGAAGGAGATGATTACTGGCGAAAACAAGGAATCTGTTAAATTAGAGATCAAGAAACTATAGCAAGGTCTTGTATCAATTGTTTGTAGTGGATTGAGTGCATAAGCTTCACTTCTATTTCCACATTTTACTTGATGAAAATATTACAATTATAGTGTTGTGGCATAACAAAATGACAATAACCCGTTTTTTGGACAATTTTGAAGTATTAAAAGATTGGTGCTATTTCTTTAACGTTTTTATGATATATTTTTATGTTTAACATTTATGCACAGAATTGGATGTGTAGGGGAAAATGTTACCCATTGTAATGAAAAAGGGCCTCTAATGTTCCCAATTTCATTATAATAGTTTGCGTTGGAGAAATGTGTGTGAGAGTAGTTTTCTAGCAGATTCTGATTTTGAAACATTCCATTTACTATCAGAAAAAGATGCATGTGCCAGCTTTAGATTTGAAACGTAACAGCATAGTAAATGTTTCGTAGTCATACGAAACCATCATGTTATATTCTTGCCATTTTGTAAAGTTAGACACACCATACAATGTAGCTGTCTGTTTGACAACTCAATTTAGTATTTAGTTTTAACGATGTACAGTAGTGGCTAATTAAAGGCAAAATATAAAAACTGCGTTTTCATCTTGATTGATTGAAATTGATGATAGTCTCAAGACGTGCTAAATTAAACATACTTTGAGAAATTTTGACAGTGTTTTATGAGCAGTACACACAACATACAATTCAGCTTACTTGTGGCCCGGCCCCCCAACTCAACACAAAAGTTTGTTATCATGACTGTTCTTCATTTTTTCATAGTACCCCTTTGCAAGGATTTTTCAACAATTTTGCCCCCCTTTTTTGGCAAAAACAAGGACAAAATTGGGGTGAAAACACCCCCCTTTATTTGGTTTTCAATGACTATCATTTCAAACACCCCTTTTCAAAGACACTTTATACATTAAATAGATTTAAAAAACTTGTACCTCCCAACAGTAACATGCATTTGGTCCTGTGTTATAAACTGGTGTGCCCAAAATGGTGTATTTGGGTTGTTACCATGTTCTAATCAAATCCATACTGTAATGTTTTTCGATTTTTCCTCTTCGTAAAATGCCCCTTTTTCTGCAGAGACTAATTCATGAAATACCCCCTCTTTTCATGATTTCGCTGTCCGCGTTGACAATCGAAAATATACCCTTTTCCCCCGATTTTTAGAACGGTCATGGTTACCAACTTTTGTGTTGAGTTGGGAGCCGGGACTTGCGGCTTTTAGTCAAGACTTTTCAGAAAGGTTTCACTATGTCAGATAAAGGTTGTTGATTATAGATAAGACCAAATGCTTGGCCCTTGATAGTTCCATTATGTATCATTGCCATAATTTTTAATGCGGTTACATTTCCATGCCTAATTTCTACACACAGTCCAACCTCAATTATCGGAACATATGAGACAAAAGCAATGCCTGGATAAGCAAATTATGTGTAATTCTGTATTGACTGTTGGAAGTGCTAAAATTAGAACAACAAAAGAGTACTGAATGAGGAGTTATAATGGTGACAAATGTATTATATAAGCACTAAACAACACAACCAACATCAAAATATGGCCTTCACATGCTTAGGCCAAATTAAATTTATTGTTTGTCTCAAAGCTCCCGCGCGCGTTAGTTTATTGATGCGCATTAGAAAACAAAAATCTGAAAACAACTTCTTTTTTTTCTTTTTTTTTCTTTTTTCAAAAAAAAAAAAAATCCCAACATTTCACTGATTTTTCAGATTTTCATTGATCACATCATCTTAAATACAAAAGTTCACTTTTACAAGGATTTCAATATTTTATTTTTTTTAAAAAAATGAAAAAAAACGCATTCCGCATTCGTTTTACAACAGGAGAGGAGCTTTGAGACAAACAATTAATATAGTTTGGCCTTACAGTGTATAAAAATAAAGGTGATTAGGCTGTTAAAACGTTATTTTCATTTGGGATCATTCCGCTGGATAACAGAGTTAGTTATCTGGCTAAAAGGGGGTCGGATAAAAGGGGTTGGACTGTACTAAACAACCAATGTAACACCATATTGCATTTATAATTATCATTTCATATGTGAACCCATCTCCTCAAAAAGATGTTATAATTATTGTACTCCAACATATTATCCATTCCATTGATATTGATATGATAAAAATGCATGTAAACTATGTGTCGCGATATTCTTCAAATTAATAATCCTGATACTAGTAGCCGATTTTGCTAGATTATAGCCTATAATTTGTTTGAAGTTATCAATAGACATTGTGCTAAAGTTAAACATTTATGTGACCTAAATGATTGTTTCATGTGATCCAAATTTATTTTCATGCTACCCAAATTGACAACTAAACAGGCAAAACACTGCTTAAATCATGATGAATTGTGTGAACCCCTGCCAAAATATCGTCACATCCTACAGGTTGCATGGCTCGGATATGTAGCTTAGCATAGACTTTGTTAATGTGTTGTGTAAATAGATAGATAACTTGCGTATCATGTAGAAGGAATGTTTGATATCTTGTTTTGTTAAGACTTCCAACAATAAATGAAAATATCCTAAATGATTGGATATTTTATAATTTGTCTTCCTAGTATGACTTTTGAAACCATCATTCAAAATGTGCAGATGAATTCTATATACATTTCCCCTTTTTGTTCTGGAGCGAATAGTTGGAACCAATTATACAATAGTTATATTATAAAAGATATAAACAAAATCTAGTTGATACTCTTTAATATGTAAGCATTATTGAATGCAAGACTACAGGGTATTTAAAAAGAGTATATTTTCCAGGCATGTTTTGTATTCATTTTACACAATGATGAATTTGCAGGATTAGTTGCTTGTTCAAAAATGTTATTGGTTCCTGAACGAAAAGTAGGAAATCATTGTCGATTATCATAAACATAAGCTCGTCTTTGCTACCTAGTTATGAGATGTGTCTTAGGGTAAATTTTGTTTAAAGGTAGATGACCCGATCACATTCCGATTTTCAACTTGAAGTTTTCTATTCTACATGAAAGGTCATCCTTAAAAAAGTAGTGTTCCAAAGTTTGAGTTGCATAGCTCTAATGGTTCTTATTTTAGACGCACAAGATGCTGTGAACTGTACCCATTGAGTAGTACACAAACTATATCGGTGGTTACCACCATTCGCGGTAATTCGACGTTATTTCATCGATTTCTCCGTAAATATACCGATTTAGGCCGTCAAATTTCAGTATGATGATGAGAAAAATACGAGCTTTCATATGATATGAAAATCTCCGTATGTTTGAAATAATTCTGTGTTACGAAAATGTGATCGGGTCATCTACCTTTAAGTGTTTTCAGAAAATATTGCTTTCAATCTTGATTGAAGAGGAAATATCCATCCCTTTTTAAATTCATCCAAGATCTTAAACATTGTGATAAGTAATGTTTGAAGGATTCCATGAAATATTTTTGCATTATTTCCCCTGGAAACTGAGTCATATTGCACTTCCACTTACGATGAAAAAATATTAAACGATCAGTTAAGACAGTGATGTAAGCTCTTTATGCTAAAAACCACACTCGATTGACTGTTGGGATAAAGGGTGTTCAAAAAGTGTATACCTTTTAAAAAAATGTCAAACCTTGAAGTAAAATGAATCATCTCAATATCAAAATGAAAACATATTTTAATATAAAATACTTCTAAAGTTTGATACCAACAAACTGCAAAGTGTTTGCTGTACAAAAAACATGTCAAAATATCTTTAAAGTGTTTGCTGCACAAAAACATTTTCATACTTACGTCATGATTTTTGTAAGAGGTATGAATTTTGAGCTGGTATAGTAACTTTTTGAACACTCACTTCGCTTTTTTGTTAGGTCAAACAAAGAAAAAAGTCTGTCTCAGAAACATTGTGCAAACAAAGCTAAGTGCTGTGCGATTTTTTTTTTTTAGAAAATAGGCTATGAGGTATGCCATTTTTTATTTATTTTTGCTATTTTTGTTGTTGCTTATCCAAGCTTACGGAGAACTCTTTAACTTTTTAAAAAATAAATAAAAAATAAATTTAAAAAAACTTCTTTTTTTAGGCCCCAGCGCATAGACCTACGCGCCGTAGCTCATTTCACATACCAATGCGGGCGGGCTTCTGAGACAGACCTTCTTCTTTGTTTGGCCTTAAAAGATCTGTTTAAATTATTTGTAATGACTAAATAGGGGGTAGTATCTGACATGTAGTCTGCAATTCTCAGCACACTAGAAACAATCATCAAACAATCAAGTATGAAATTTTAAAATAGGAAAAAAGGGATTTTTTTCTATCTATCCTTTTCCAATTCCCAGTTCTTAGAAGAGGTGATGTCGACCTTACAGAAAGATATGGACGCGTACCTGGATGCGGAACCCATCAAAACGGATGAAGTGCGGCTCCTGAAAGATGCCGTTACGAGGAACATGCAGGAGCTGTTAGATGAGCCCCTGGATTAGTAAACAGTTCAAATCTGGTATAAGGGCAAAAAAGGTTTGTTTAGGGCTCAACTAGCGACCAAAATTTCCAAGTGTTCTCATATTTTACGCTTTTATGAAAACTTGCCAAAAGTTGTTTTATTAAGTGTGGTGCATACTATAAAATATTGTTTTCTACTTGATTTTTGGATAATTCTTAATAATGTAACGTTGAAAGATTTCTGAACACATTTTTACACTTTTACTGTCAGCACATTTTATATAAGTACTATGATTTAAACCAAATAAATAAAACCTACCTCATCAAAGTGCTGCCAGTTATACCAACCATCCTCACATAACACAAAGAAACAAACCTTTTAGGACCTTGTATACCAAAACATTGTGCTTTAATACATTTGTAATTGTGTGTGTGGACTTTGAAGTGATTTCCTCACTGCATGCGGTTGTAATTATGTGGACATAGAGAGTTTTAAATGAATCTATTTTGTTCATGTGCTTAATCCAACAAGTAATAAGATTAAGTCCCCCCCCCCCCCCCCCCCCCCCCTCCATGTTGAACCCTCTGATATTTCTTGGGAAGTAGGTCAAATATTCAACAATTTGTTTACATAATTTCTTTTCAAAATAGCTAAATATCACTCAATTTGTCAAATTTCACTTGAATGAGCTTCCAAGATTTCACATTTTCCCCTCCACACAGGCTTTGATTATATAGGCCTATTACCATAGTGTTTGATACCTTTACAAATCCCAGATTTGTATTCTGCTCCATTGAAAGTTTTCAAAACATTAAAGAAATAGCTTAAATTTGATTATTTTGTTTAGAAATAAATTTCTTTCAGTAAATATACAAATCTGAGATCTAGTACACCACAAGTATTGTTTGTTGTAATGTAATTTTGATATAGTAGAAACGTGTGTGAAAGAATATTGTCAGAACTCTACAACTTATGCAAATGAACAAACCATATTTTGCTCTTTTTCAAGTTTTATTTTTACATGGAAGGCTATAAAGAGTCATGCCACCCCAATATATTCAATTCCTGGTGGGTTGTTTTTTCAAACTAGAGAAATATAAGATACAATTTTAAAAATATCAAGTTGTTTCGGCAAAATATGTGTGTCACTACTTTATAATTTATTGAATCCAAATGTAGACCCAGTTTGACACTCTCATTTAAGAGTCATTAACGATCGACTTCCTGAAATCATGGTGCTAAAATCTTACATAATAGGGTAGCCTAAATTAATTACTCCTTCACCAATTTTTCTTGCCACTGTATATATTTTGAACCATAACCCTTCACTAAAGAATTTTATACTAGCTTTATGAATATGGTTTTTTATGCAAATTGTAATCAACTCATAAAAACTTAATTTTTTTATTTGATCTGAATCGGGTAAGGATTAATTACTGCCCTTTACTGGACTATAAAAATTATGGTGCGAAATTTGCAATAATACTTGGTAAAACAATTTATTACTCATTTGCCATATTCTTGTCTCATCAATAAATTTATATTTTTAAGTCAAATCTTAACAATTATGTCTGAAATCTGGATTTGCAACTATAAGATTACATTTTCACTGAATTTTGAAATGTACAGTACAGTATTTTGTACATTTTGTAAGCACTTGTTTATCGAGCAATCTTGTTTTATTTGTAAATCTAAGATAGCAAATATTTCTTCCTTTCAAAAAACCTTATCAAGTGTACATGTAGGTATTGACCAGTATCAAATTTTATCACAAGCCTCATAAGATATATTTTTGTTGTAAATATTATAAATAAGTGCCAAAATGAGACATCACGTTTAAGTTTGATTGATAAAATATTTTTTATTAGGAGTACCATACCATGTAGGTTGGGGTTACCATAAGGTCATCAAAACAGTCCCTGGCTTCAATCCAACGCTTGTTAAGATTTCACAATCTACAATATGCCTGTCAAAAGTAATTTATTAAATCCAATTTTTAAAATCCACTCACCTATTTTTGTAACTATTATATACTCTATAACACATTATGAACCAATAAAAAAGAACCATCTCTCTTTTAAAGATATGTTATGCGATCTTTTTTGTCAAATTACATTTATAGATATAAAACTAAAATAATTCATAAGTTACAAAGCAATACCTTTCCTAATTACTTGAAAATCAAATTTTAAAATAAATTGTTTTTTGTTAACCCATCATTTAATTTCTGAGGGTTGTTTTTTATGTTCGTAAATAGAATTCCATGGTTTGACACCGTGTTAAACCGTTGACAGAGTTTTCAGCATAGATCACAACTGTACACAAGTGAACACAATAGTATGGGATGCTCTATGACTTAACGATTTATCGAAACAAATATCTTGAAAAATTCTTTAAATTGAAAGCAGATTTCCGATGTGATTCTGCAATGTTTTGTTGCCATTTGTTTACTGCAAATGCAGTCAGACAGATTGAAAAAATTCCTGATTTAAGTCGAACTTCCTTATAAAAATACAAACTGAGCGTAAAAAACATATTGTCCCACTGATAAAGGTTGTAATAATAACATACATGTACCTACATTTAATGATGGATCTTAACATTCTAGATATATGTCTCTTTTTCATTATTAGAGTACCTATTGTTGCAAGCAAATGCAATTACTATACAGTCAAGGAAATGTGGGGAAGAAATATTGTTTATACCGTCATTTTCAAAAAGGAAACACATATGGATCTGATATACCCATATGTCTGAAACATGACCCATGTTGTTGCAGACTATTGACATTGTATCGAAATACACCTAAGGAAATGAAAGCATGATGATTGTCTTTGTGAACTGTACTGTTAATCGGTACATGCATGATTTACATTTTTGTTATACTAAAGAGGATTGCAGATAAAAAATGTTTGGCATTGTTTTGTTGGATACTACCCCTTGTAAGGTCATAAGGTTAAAAATGAAACTATTTTATGTAAAATGATTTTTATGAAAGAATGTTTTTAGTTTAATAAAGTAGAATAGTTTAACTGTTTTGTAAGATGTATACATTGTGCCGAAGTGATTTATTCATCTGGTAATTTGAGCTTGGTTGAAAATTTGGTGTGAAATATCAAGAAATGAAGAAAAAAACCTGCCAACTATTCTGATTTTATCACAACTATTCTGATTTTATCAGAATCGTCCTGATTTTCAATTCCTAGGTCGCAAAAAACCCCAGAACATTCTGATTTCTGAAGTTTTAGGCAATGAAAACAAGAGTGCAGCAACAACAAAAATATATGTGGTGGTAGCATACCCTGGATCCCCAACCACTAAGTGTCATGAATTCCAGGTTTTCAATGTTGGCAGGTATGAAATAAAAAGCTTGGCATTTTAAAACCTATGGAGGTGCAAGAGTGCCACAAATTCCTAATGTGCTATGGTTACTTGTCTTAGTTTATTACAAGGGCTCACACTATAGCATCGTACAAGGGAATTTTAACAATGTACCCTTGCTATGTTAAAACATATATTCTACTGTTATAAATATATGATATGTTGAGAATATCTTGCAGGGAAAAAGTGAAAAACTGTAGGTCCCAGATACTTTGACACCAGTATCGTTCAATACCGGAACATGAAAGTTGCAAGTATTGCTCGATACTGGTACGGTTTTACTGTTCCAGTATCGGTCGATACTGGAACACCAAATTATGGAGCGATATGGAACGTTTTGATGTTCCAGTATCGGGCGATACTGGTACACATGCTACCAGTAGTCATTTGTCCCATATTGAACGATACTGGCACATAATTATGTTCCAGTATCAATCACCCGATACTGGAACATTTTATATATGCCAGTATCGTCCGATACTGGAACACTGACTTAGTACCAGTATCGTATGATACTTGATGTTCCAGCATTGGACAGACAATACTAGTACAGTCCAGAATTTGGGGCCTTAAGTTCACTTTTCCCTCTTGCAGTATATTAAAAGGGCATTGAGTGATTTCCTGGAAAAAAGGAATTGTTTCAATAGATAAGGTGCATAGGAACCCCTGAAGTGTAATGATTTATGGCGCTAGATTGAAATTCGGTTGAAGCAAGTTATGTAGTGAGTGATGCTGATAATTTGTATGTGATCTACATTACCAAACTGTGACATTTTACATCAGTTTCAGGTTGGGTTTTTCAGTTTTATTTACCAACAATACATACAATAATTTTAAGTACATACATTGGTGGGCTGACCAAAATCAGAGCAGAGCTCGCAAATATATTTGGCCACCCTACATGATAGACAGCGAATTAAGATTTCAGATGGTAGTTATTATAGTATAATGCCAAAGTATCGTAGCTGCAAAAAACCTTATTTCCAGAAAAATGGAGGGTGCACTTCCATACGTATCTCTCAATAGCAAGCTTTTTGAAGTTTGTTTTTTTAAATTAGGGGAAAAGAAGTTTTTTATTTCTTTTTATTTTCATAGATTTTCCCTAAATATTTTGTTCAATATCTCAACCTATGACATGATGCAGCACATACAGGACGAGTCAAAAATAAAACTTGAACTGAAAATTAAATAAATAGTCGCACAGACCTGACAGTTTATTTTCACTCTTTAAACCATGATTTTGAAGTAATTAGGAATCGTATTACTCTGTAACTCAGAATATATTTATGATTTATGATCAGAAATGTAAATCTGCAAGAAAATCTACTTTCTAAAAAAAATACATGAATATAGGGCACTCACTGGAAAAGATTACATAATATGCCTTTAATATATCCTGTGTGTAAAAATGCGTGCAGCTGCAAATTTGGGCACCTAATCATTGATGTGAATTTAGATGGATGGAATGGATATAATTTGATCAGTAACTGAATAGGCAAACAATTACATTTTACAATTTTATTTTCCAGGCATTGGAGGTGTCCATTCATTCTTGTGTATATAGAATGCAAAACAGGAATGTCTTTAAATTATGAAACAGAATTGGTTTTTTTAAGAAGCAATTCTGTTTCATCATTTAAAAATGGTCTAACATTTTATCTGTAATAAGTGCCCATCTCTAAATTTTCTGTAAATTTGCCACTCAAGATTGTTGAATTCTGCAACATTGAAGAAAGAATTACAGGAAATGTGTGTAAGGGCCACCCAAAATGACTTTACTGAGTGCCCTGCTGGGTGCTTATTAGGGATATTGGTGCTTATTGCATCCTTACTTTTTGTGAAAAAAGGCAAACCCAACTCCTGGAAAGTAATGCCGTTGCAGCACGAGATGGGATCTGGATGAGAAGCCAAAGCCAACCAATTTGAATGTACAAAATGCAGAGTACAATTATACAACAGATTGCAGATAGATGTCTTCGCAGTATTATTCCCGAGCAAATTTTAAAAAGAGCGAAGCAAATCAAGTTACTTGTAGTCAATTTCTTTTGCTGGTGAATTGCAAGCACTTAGTAGACTACATGCTTGCAGCTCTACGTAAACAGTGCCATTACTAATTACACAAAAGTGCCTGTGATGTGTATATTTAAATACATGCCCAAACTCTCGATGAGAGAGCGCAGTGTCATATTACTACAGTTCAAGCAACTGCAAAGATTGGCTGCTTGTTCACAGCTTGTTTCATCAATCTTTCTATAAATTACTGGGGAATTTGAGAGGCTGTGAGCGTGTTAACTAATTTATACCGGCTTAATGAGGTTTATCCACGTTATAATTGGGGCTATAACTTTTATGCTGATACTACACGTTTTGATATTTTTAATGAATTGAACATTTCTCGGAGTGGTTTAAATTACTAAAATCACACAGATCATCTACAGTCTATTCTATACGGTGGTCATAAAGTTTCCTATTTATTAGAAGCAGATGTTTTAGATTTGGGATAATTCCTAAACCATACTTTGTTTCCATCCAAGTTTGCAGGTGATGTTGGTGCACATTCAAATGATCCTATAGTATGATTGTACACAATAACTTCATGTGTGCATGCTCAAAAACAATTAATTAAAAACCAGATTTAATCTGTTTTTAAATTGAGAATAGCCCTATATGAGGGAGGGACTCTTTCATTTTATTCACATACATTATTTAACATTATGTTCAAGTCGTATTACATAAAATGGTTCCTTTTATTGGACTAACCGTTTTAGCTCAAATCTAAATTAAGACCGGGTTTATTTTGATTAGTGTATAAGGACGATGTTTAATTATAATGCAGTAATGTTGGGGTGTGTGTGTGATCAATTACTTCACAAATGAGACAATGATACATGTATGATCGGAGAACACAATAATGTCCCCACTTCTCACTTGATCGAGTGAAAATTTTATTTTTAAATACATATTGCAATTCATCAAGTAGAACTCTGTCCAATAATTATGAGAAATAGTGATTCCTTAAGTGCCGTAGTAAAATTCCCTGAAAGCCTATAAACAAAAGATTCAAAACAAAAACATACCATAAATATTATTGTGGTTTAGATGAAGCAATTGGACCAGCTCTATCTAAATTCTATTAAACCGATAGCAACCCTGAAAACAAAACATAGTAATATGGTCCCATACTGGGCTGTATATAACACCATGCCGCTTTTAACATGACATCGAAGCACTGCAGAAGTTCAACCACTTTGCTACCAATTTAAATTCAACTTGAGTAGTTCAAGAACATTATAGGTAGGTCTCTTCAGATAATGTTTAAGCCAGAGCAGTATTATTATATCTACACAAACTCCTTAACAATGGGGTGCTTTGATGGGTTCTTTGAATATAAAATAATTTGGCTTGGATAACATTTCAGAAACAAGTATGAAATACAGGAACTTTTAATATTACACTAACAAAATGAGGGGAATACTCGCTATATCAAGTTGTAAAAGAGAAGTCAAAAAAGTTCATGTTACTTTATTAATAATCAAATGTCTTATATTGCCAGACATTTTCTACCTAAGGCTATTAAAAGTAGTCATTCTATATATTTGACATTTATACAACAGAGACACAGGAAATGTGTATACATGTAAAAAAGAACTTGCACACCCAGAAAATAACCAACCATTAATTATTGTGTTATGAACAGCCCAAAATGAAACATAGTCACTTTTGAATTATTTCATTCTTTTTGACCTATTGAAATGCATTTTGAGTAAAAATAAAGATAAAAGTAAGAATTAAGCAAGTATGGGTTAATGGCTCATTTGTAATAATCTGTTGGATTGAATATCTTTTTAACCCCAAAATATAATATTTAAAAACCTTTTTAAATAGGAGTACAACAGCTATCAAAATTCTTTTACATGACAATACATGTGCATTGTAGACTTTCATTGGCATCCTGTGTCTGCTTCATAGGTTTTAGTTGGAAAAGAAATGTCTACACATTTATCAAAACCTGTTTTAGGTGATTTACAGTTAAACAGTTTTCACTATGTGCAAGAGATTTGCTTCCAAAAGACTTTAATGCTAGTAAATGCAATCATTTTTATACTTTGATATCAATGAAATTTCTTATAACATCCTGCAGATAAATTATCATTATGACCAGAAGCGTATAGTTGTCTTGATGTCATTACTGTCTTAGATATGTTTTACTAGTGTTAATGTTTTGCAACTTTTATTTATGACATAATTGACTGTGTATGTTTATTATTTATTGTGTCATAAACTAATATTAACTGCATGTCAAATCAAATCATCTATTAATATTGTAGAAACCCCCTCTCCCCCAATCCAAAAGCCTCCAAAGTACTGGGTGGTTCAAAAAAAGTTGGCCCAAGTTCAAGATTTAACTTTTCAACCACATTTATAGTTTCAGAGAATTTGTGTTTACCAAGTCTTGATCAGCAGTAATTTTTGAAATTATCTTGAAAAAATGGTACATTTAGCTTGGTTAGTTCTTCAGATATGGTTCATTACATAAAGCATGCCCAAAACTGCCCTGTCCACAGGAGCGTCCTTTAGCAGAGATTGAATGCACAAAATGGACTTGCACACGATTGGTCACAAATTGTGAAAAAAGGAGAAAAAGAAAACAAGGAGACAACTGAAATATCTGTCTGGTGCATAACACTACCTACCTAAGTACCTACGTTTCTTTGTTGAATGTGAATGGCACATAGGCATAAGAGATTGGGATACTTTGTCAGGGCGGGTTTTTCAAATCTGAATCTAGAACATGCTGTTTTGTTGAAGACAGATATTAAAGGACGCTCCCGTGGACAGGTCAGTTTTGTGCATGCTTGATGTAGTGAACCATATCTGAAGAACCAAACAAGCTAAACGTGCCATTTGTTCATGAAAATTTCAAAATTTACTGCTGATCAAAACTCAGTAAACACAAATTCTCTGAAACTATAAATGTGGTTGAAAAGTCACTTCGAAATTGGGTCAACTGTTTTTTGACCCCCAACCCCTGTAGTGTAATTGGGTACAAGATAAATGACTGCCACATCTCTAGCGGGGCTATGCTGCATGTAATATCTTATTTTTAGTATATCACTGCATGTAATATCTTATTTTTAGTATAAAAAGATGTGACTTGATTACAATTTGAACGAACAACACACACACAGCTCAAAAGACAATCACGCCCATAATGATAATGCTTGTGGTTGTGTGCGCCCTTCACGATATGCAAGTGATATGCTGTTCTTATTTGTTCGTTCAAATGTAGCTAAGATTAGGGAGGTGTTAACCCCCAAATTATGAAATTTATCAAGCGCTGTAACTAGTCGAAAAATCCATTTTTGGTATCAAATTTCACTAAAACTGCCGATTCAAAAGGTCATAAATTACATTTTTAGGTAAAAAATCAAAACATTTAAAACTAAAAAAGAATTTTCTTTAAAAACGCGCCTAGATGATTTTGGTGCAATTTCAACATTTTTTATTAAAATTTGATTCCAAAATGAGTGGGCCAAAAAAGTGATTTTTGGGTCAAAATTAGTGAAATTTGACATACCAAAAATGGATTCTCTGACTCATTCCCTTTCCAAAAATGTATACTTTTAGTTTTAATGTACATCACATTAATAGTTCAAAAGTTACAGCGCTTAATAAACTTGATTGTGACTTGATTACAATTTGAACGAACAACACACACACAGCTCAAAAGATAATCACGCCCATAATGATAATGCTTGTGGTTGTGTGCGCCCTTCACGAGATGCAAGTGATATGCTGTTCTAATTTGTTTGTTCAATTGTAAATCTGATTATAGAATGATATCCAGCTTTGAACGCAAATACCCGGTCCCCCTAAAATGTCATGCATGTTTCATTCATCAACATACATCATCGCTTGACATTTTCATACACACATATTTTTGGCATGGGGGGGGGGGGGGGGGGGTGGGGGGAACATATGTTTTTAAATTTATTATAATTTTTGATTCACAGTCAAATTTGCTGCAAAACCAAGCTTCGGATAAGTGCACTTTAGGTCTCAGACGTGCACTATAACTACACGGTAGAATAACATGCCTCGTTATAACTAAATGATGCGTTTTATTCCTGTCAAAGACTTGATGTAATGGCTGGGACCTGAAGTACATTATTTCCCAAGCTTCATCCATGTTAATACTTTCCATGCGGCTATTAGTTTTACCATTTACAAAACAGATTTTTCAGAAACCTTTCCCAACTTTCAAAGTGGGAGTAATTCTGTTATACCCTTCACAGGGGTATTCACAGTGCGTGATTTTTAAGAACGACGCATACTACTAAGTAGGGTGTGGAGGGTATTACAGAATTATGCCTCAAAGTGTATCTCAAGAATTACTGAACCAATACTAGACATGTTTGTACTTACTTCAATGCATTTCTCATAGTGATGAAATTCAATAAATTTGACATTTTTTAAACATATTGTGAAATTTTGGAACTGAAATCTGCAGACAACTGCCACATGGAAAGTGTTAAGAGTGTTTTATCCAAAGTCATGTTCATACTCTAAGTGTAGGCTAGATACTCTGATTATATGCTTGACTAACCCCTCTCCTCCCAAGGATTTGCTTTCGCAAAAAGGTGTCTAGTCAAACAGGAAAAACAAAAACTCATACCTGACCAGCAAGCAAATTCAAAAATCACAGATAGGTGTATACAGGCTGTATCAAAATGATTTGTACTCTGATATGTTCCATTTTCAAAAAAGCATTAAAAATATAAAATCTCTGATAAATACAATATTTTTAATAAATTTTAATAAATAGGGAATTATGTCAACTTATTGATCTGATAATCTGAAGATAATTGGCTGTTGTTACTGACCGCTATTGTCATTCAAATGAAGATCGACGTAATCATGGTTTTACTCGCAGCAACGCAAATTTAATAGGTTCACTGCACAAACTCTTTATAAGTAGTGAATATATGAGTGCAGTCAGGAGGAACTTTGAATTGTGCGCTTCAGATCTAACGTTTCGATGAAAATGATAAAAACACCAATATTCCTTTAAAAGCTTGTAAATTCTGAAAAAAATGTTCGATTGTCGTGAATCAAAATTCTTAGAAAAGATGAAACTTCAATAATTTTGCATATAGAAGCAAAATGATCTAAATGGTTCGTAACATATCAAACAAAATTCTGAAAAACTGATCAGACCACGGTACAAATCTTTTTGATACAGCCTGTAGTCAAGTACTGTAAAAGTAGTAATTTTCATGTGATTAATTGTTCGCGCTTTGTCGATTTTGAACTGTTTTGCATGTTTTTAAATTCGCGATTTGCAGCTTCATCACATAGATCTCCGCGTAAAAGAAATATATTTGTGTATAATTATTTTTGCGATAACTGTGTCAAACGCTTAAAGCGCGAAAATAGATGTTGCGCAAAAATGTTCACTTTACAGTATACAAGTTTGTCTGATGCAGGTGGATTTCTGTTCTGGATGTATGGTGTTAATGTTAGCTTACTGACATACAAACCCACGTGGCATAATGTTTTGGGTGTCTGTGACACCGTCTTTGACCTATTGGTTCAGGCTTACAATGCTAGTACATGTAGCACAGTGATATACTTGCTTGATTGAGTTGACACGTATATGATATGAACTGATGATTCCACACACAGCCCAATATATTTGGGATATTTTATGGTAAATAATGTAGCAATGGCCCCACATCATAAATCCCAACCTTTTATTGAACTATACAATTTGAACAGAATATTCCTGTGGCCCTTGATTTTATGTTGATCCCTATTTAGACTAACACTGTTTGTGACACTTTTTGCCTTAAGTTTAGCCAAAGTCTTTGCCTTGGTGGATCATCAACACCCAAGTTTATTTGTATTGGAGCAATTTGTTATATGAACAAATTGTATGATAATTAATGAATACTGATTTGTTTTACAACAAAGAATTGAACTTTTGAAATAAAAATTGCTGGCCTTTAATTAATATATTACTGGCTTCCATTTCTACCCCAACCCATTTCCAGCAGGTGAACCATTTGGTATATATCTGATGAGACTCAATTGATTATTCCATGCAGTCTAGCAGGGATCAGCTAAGTCAATCTCAGGAATTTCACCATTTTTGGCTGGGAGATGATATGCCTGCTCATGCTAGCGCTCAGACATTTCAAGATTTTATTTTTCAAATTAAGTTAGTTTGATGATAACAAAATAACTATTACAGGCATATTTGCTACTGAAATTTAATAAAAGTTAAGAAAATACAATTTCAATACACCATTCAATAATTTTTTAAAGTGTAAAACCTGTTGATTTTGTATACTGTAAAAGTGGACATTGTGTAATTTTGTGCGCTTTGCACATTTTGAAAAATGTTGCTTGTTTTTATTTTGCACTTTTGTGCTTCCTTACATTGACCTACATACAAAAATAAATATTTACGCGCTTGCTGATTTAAGCGCTAACAAAAAATGTAGCGCCAAAAATTCCACTTATACAGTATTTTACCAGGAATATTGAGTAGAAAGAATACCACAAGCATTTGTTCGTTTTATAGGCTCAAATGCATTTGCGCATTGCCACACGTACATCATGTAATTTTGCATGGCTTGACATTTAACACTCTTCTAGCATGGCATACAGGTCTATTAGATTGTTTTAAGAACTACAAGAGGTGTTATTTTAACATGTATAATTTTTCTTTTCGTTTTTCAGTTAAATTGAGGAAAACAGTTGCAGTTAAGAAAAATGCAATTTAATGTGAACTTTAACATGGAACTATAAACTTAAAAACATGTTGCTTTAACACAAATTTAGGTGCACAAAAGAGAGAATATTAATATCAAACATGTCCACTTTGGTAAATAAGAGTGTATAGGGTCTGGGTAAAGTGTTGCTCAGGGGTGGGAATGCCCCCACCATCCATCCCCTTGCTTTGATACAACTCAAAAACCCATTTTGGTTGGGTTAGGCTATGAAAGTTGTTTTTCAAAATAGTTGCTATACAAAAGAACACCTTTCCATTTTTTTCCTCAAAATCCCACACATTTTTTTTTTGGGGGGGGGGGGGGTAACAAATTTGACTCTCTTAATTGTAAAAAACGAACTGTTTTGCTTGTATGGGCAAAGGGACCTCTCAGGTTGGGTTGGTTGGTCTGGTTTTTTTCCCCCTTTTTTTCTTCTTATTTTCTCTTGAAAATGACCATACAAATCTACTTTTCACCGATTAAAAAAAAAATGGGTCGGCCGGGCCCGTACAACAGGGTTTCCCTTACCATTATGGTAATTTTTAAAACATTTAATCAAGTGAAAAGTACTAAAATATGATTGCAACCTTATTTTATAGGCCTTGTGGTTATTTTTGTTGTTGTCAGACTTAACCTCCCCCCCCCCCCCCCCCCCCCCCCCCCCCCCCCCCCCCACACCACTTTCTCACCTGCCTGTTCTTCCTCAAAAGAGAATTGTGGAGGACAGCCCAAAAACAATCATGAATTGATTTGTATCATTAATTGAGCAAAAGATTGATATTGAATGACAGGCCGGAAGAGAAGTTTAGCTTAAAAGTGCAAAGATATCCAGACTATAAGAATTGAAAGCTTATAACAAATAATAAACTGTATTAAGTAGGTGTCAAAAGGATCTATTTACAAGTATTCCAGACATACTAAATGATGACTCAATGTGCAGACAAGATTTCTATACAGATCTGGAGGTATAAGGATAGGATATGATGAACTTTGAGAGAAACATTTGAACATATAAACTGGAGTCAGGTGTCTTGATTTAGGGGTTAGGGTAATACGCCTACCTCTTTGTTAGGAACCAGCCATCCTAGGTCTTTTAAAAGCCTAGGCATCTATTAAATGGTGGACAACCTGACTGTGAATCTTACTAGATAATATTTACAGAATCTATGGTGTTAAATTAATTTTAAAAAAGGTCATCATCAAAATTATGCATTTTTATGTTCTTATCGTTTATCATCTGATTTAGGTGAACAATATTTGAAAATATATTTAACCATATTTTTGAAAAGGAATCGGAGTCTACTGAACATGTATATCGAAAATAAAGGGCATTTAAAACATTTGGTATTGCAGCACCCTCTATATTGCTCAAATGTGTCAGATTGGCAGATTGGCTGGATTAAGACACTGGTGGAATGAGTAGATGCCTGGGGCTTTAAGGGGCTGTGCACCTTCAGGTACAGCCTCCGTAAAACTGCCGTAACTTCTTTATTATTCATTTAATCTATATAAAAGTATACATTTTTTTGTAGGAAAGGGTTCAATGAATCCAACCATGATCATGAAATTGACCATTTTGGAAAAAATTATAAAAAACACATTTTTGACCTATTTTAGGTTCTGCAAAGATAGCTCAAATATGTGTGGTGGTATGGGAAAACCCGTCGGAAGTCGCTAGTGTTAACATTGAGATATCTGGGTCATACCAAAATATTCATTACAAATGAGTTCCAAGTCAATTTTCCAACTTTGGTCCCAAGATAGAGATTATACCTTGAACTTTAGTCTCCAGGAGTTTTTTATGCAAAATTCCAGATGTGAAGTTTATTTTAGTACTTTTCTGAACCCTGTTTATCAAATTTAATGTGTTAAATGCTATGTTTACGTAAAATGACATTGTTACCATGGTAACCACTTGTGAACTCCGACAATGCATTGTAAAGATTTTGAAAGTGAAGAACTTACAATTGTTAATAATATCGCAAAAAACTAAATTCATATCAAAAGTCCTTTTCATATGACAAACTATTCTGTGTGATATAACAATGTAGTTTTATTATTATTAGAGCATTTACAAGATTTTGTGTACACCTTTGAATTGTCAATTTCAATTTTGAGTGTTGCGTTTAAACTTGCCGACTTTAAAATACTATAACTGTAGTTCTAGATGGAATTTCTGAAAAATTTAAACAGTCCCATACTCAGTAGAGTATGAAGCTCTCTGCCAAAGAAAAAAACCAAGTTGCTAGAAAATGACCATGTGAAGGGTTTTCCCATGCCACCACACATATATTTTGTCAAATTTTGTCATTCTAGTTTTATTATATTCCTCATACAATTCCCTAAGAATTTTTATTTTTATTTTTTAAATCTTTATTATTTTTTGAATTATCGACCAAAAAGTGCCAACAAATGTGATGTTTTTTAGCACTTTTTGGTCCAGAATTCAAAAAATAATAAAGATTTTCAACAACAAAAAAACGATTCCTAGGGAATTGTATGAGGAATATAATAAAACTAGTATGACAAAATTTGACACAATATATTTTGAGTTATCTTTGCAGAACCAAAAATGGGTCAAAAACGTGTTTTTTATAATTATTTCCAAAATGGTCAATGTCATGATCATGGTTGGATTAATTGAACCCTTTCCTGCAAAAAATTGTATACTTCTATATAGATTAAATGAATAATGAAGAAGTTACGGCAGTTTTACGGAGGCTATACCGAAGTTGCACAGCCCCTTAAATGGGGAGATGTCATTTAAGTTGAATTATAGGGGGAAAAGGGAGGTCTGCTGATCGTTTCCTTTTTTAATATTAAGATATGTATGTGAATTTAAACATTTGAGAATGCAGTGATTAGTAGTTGTCAGAGGTGATAATACAGTATGTCTGTTTCCCCAAGCAATAACATTAATAAATAAGGCTATATTATAAAAATGTCTGGTCTCAAAGCTCCCACGCACGTTAGTCAATTGATGCGCGATAGAAGATTTTTCAGATTCATTGATCACATAATTTTAAATACAAAAGGTCACTTTAACAAGGTAACTCTAACCTCCTATCAGTCCCCAAGGCGCGTACTCCTATCAGTCCCCAAGGCGTAACCTCCTATCAGTCCCCAAGGCGCGTACTGAGAGATATGCCAGAAGTCCCATCCCGTACATGGTCAGGTTGTGGAATGCAGAAGCTTCGAAAGTTTAAGGGTGTAGGGTACATTGAGTGACTCTGTATAATTGTTGGCTGTTGCCTTTAACTGCTTGCCTTTTTATTTGTAATATATTTATTTGTATATATCTATCTAATTGGTGTCATTTGTATGTATTTAATTGTTTTTATTGTAAGATTGTATGCAATTCAGCCTTTGGCTGCTATGTACATTTGTTTAATAAACCTTGAAAAAAGGATTTCAATATTTTATATTTATAAAAAATCAAATAAAAGAAACTTAAAAAACCCCGCATTCAGCATTAGGTTTTGAAAAACTGAGCTTTGAGACAAAAGATTTTTTTTAATATAGCCTAAATCGACAGTGGTATTATATGTAATTTCCTGTATCAATGACGAAACATTGGAGATTGTTTAAATTTGTACAAATCCAAGAATGTATTAACCCAAGCAATGAGGCAACCATTGTCTTCTCTAATTTTGAACAGTAACACCAATTAACAACAAACTAGAGAGAGTGCCAATAATTCAATGTGTATCAGGCTTCCCCCCCCCCCCCCACCCCACCCCACAAAACATACTTTGTCAGCAATTGTTGGTATCAGCATAATATTAAATCATAGCAAGACACAGGTCATGTGTGAAAGGATGTGGTTTAAAAGTGTTACAAACATGAGTAGCTCATTATCACTTAACAAACTAAGAGAGAGTGCCAATAATTCAATGCATATCAGGCTGTTTTCCCACAAAACATACGTTGCCAGCAATTTTTGGTATCAGCAGAATTGGGTATAATCATAGCCAGACACAGGTCATGTGTGAAAGGAAATGGTTTAAAAGTGTGACAAATATCATGATTAGCTCATTATCACCTGTGTTTCTTAATCTAATCATAGCATTATGTTTTAAGGCTTTTTAATTGCTTGATCTAGTTGTGTGTTTTGGACATTTTTTTTTATCATTACGATCACTTTATTTCAGACAGCTATTCTGTTCAAATTATTTATGAATGTTATGGAGGTACCTTTACATACTGTGTTGAATCTCAAATAATCCTATGTTGCCCACAAAATAATATGGGTGTCTTTCTCACGTTACGTGCTTCAATAGGCTATTACAAAAATAGAAATGTGCAAAGATAGTTCTCAAGTGTATAATAAGACAATACACCTTCAAATCTCCAAATATAAAACAATCAAAATTGTTCAAAATCATAAAAATGTGACAAATTAAACACAAAAGTTTCCACTTTTTACAGATAGTAAATATTTGAAAAACCTTTAGGCTTTTGTCCTGCTCAGGTGATTTTATTAGTAAGTCAAAAACATTTTCTTGCTGTATGTATGCAGCTCATGAATCGTTCAATTTCGCTATAACTTTTTTAATGATATCATTAAATGCCAAGTCTCATCAGTCTAATGGGTGTCTTTTTAATTTATTATAGCTACAGGTCATACAGTTATTGTTGGCTATTAACAATCCTATTGATAATAGTTCACCTTTTACCAAGTTCAAAGTGCTTCGTTTATTATATTGAAAGCAATATAGCTGTAGTTTTTTAGGTCATCAACTGTTTAACATATGTTTGGCATTGCCACTGGTGCAGACAAAACAAATGCAACTGTGTACATTTAAGGTATTTGTGTACCTCAAAATTGTAGTTTTATTATTAATAATATTCTTGATAATACTCTCCTTGTGCTTATTTCTGTGTAGTGGCTGCATGTACAGGGTGTATCAGAATGAACTATACCGAGGCAATATGATTCATTACGGTATGAATTCGATCAATATTGTTCAAACCTTTTCACATATATCTTGCGCAAACGCCCAGCTTTCATAAGAATTTTAAATTTTGAAAGTCGGACATTTCTGATGGAAAATATAGACTTTCTGGTAAAGATGGTAGATTTCAATTTTGGTCAAAATGATCAATTTAAATAATATAAGTTAGTTGACATAAAATACACGTGAGAAGAAACCATGCGTTAAATCAGATTTGCCGATGGATTTTCAAGGTCTGTGAATTCTTTGAGCTTACAAATTGAAAATATGTTTTTCATCGATTTTCGATTAAGTCTTGGTCTTACCACATGAGAACAAAAAGATATATCTGAATGAAATTACATATAATGTAGAAAACATGTTCACCTTTATATTGCAGGTGTATAAATTGAGTGAAATATCACTATTGCATTTGAAGCTGTTGCTGTCCAAATAACACATTCATTCTCTGTTTGCGATAATATGTTCTAATGAAAATTAAGAGTTACCTCACTAGCTCTATGAATTATGGGATATGTTAACAATGTGAATTGAATATGAATGTTATAGATTTATTTATGTGTGGCCTAATTACTTTCCATATGATGTACACAATACATGTAGTTATGTTTGAATCATTAGGTATGATTAGGCATAAATCTAAGCTATTATTGAATGATATTTATATTTTCATGATTTTTGTTCTGAAATTTATCTCCATCCATTAACGCATTGCCATCATTCAAACAATATCATAAATCCATGAATGCTCTCATACATATCATTTCCATGCAAGCTTCATGTTTAATATAAAACTAATTTGGGCTTTTTAAGCCTGGCCCGAGCATTATGCTGCAGTCTGGTCCCTTCAGGACCCAAATGTGTGTCCATACGGACCCACTTGTGATTATTTCTGTGTAGTGGCTGTACAGGGTGTATCAGAATGAACTATACCGAGGCAATATGATTTATTACGGTATGAATTCGATAGATATTGTTCAAACCGTTTTCACATATATCTTGCACAAACGCCCAGCTTTCATAAGAATTTTAGATTTTTAAAATCGGACATTTCTGATGGAAAATACAGACTTTCTGGTAAAGATAACTATAGATTTCAATTTTGGTCGAAATGATCAATTTAAAAAATCTGTGAAATTACTAACCCTACCTGAGATATCCATCCGTCCATAGGACAGGGTTTATTTTTGGTCAACATAACTCAACTTTTCACATCGCTTATATAACTATTTATTATTTGCATACTTAAATAAACTAGGATTTGCTTATGTGGTGTGGGCTACATTGTTTGAAATGTTGGGGGTAGTGGTAGAGAGCATTGATTGAAATTGAAAACACGTTTTTATTGATTTTTGATTATGTATTGCCACACGAGAACAATATCTCAATGAAATTAACATATAATATAGGAAACATGTTCACCTTTATATTGCAGGTTTAAATTTAAAACAATAATCATTTTGGTTTTTTTATGTATTTTAGAAACATGGTACAGTTCATTCTGATACACCCTGTACATGTACACCTAGCACATAAAGTCCCTGCCCAGGTGCTTTGAGGTTGGCTAATTCAAAATATATGATCGGTACCAAAAATCTGAGATATACAATAAATGAGCAAATTTCTTCTCCGCAGTTTGATACCTCATTCAACAAAATCGAATGGATACTTTTAAAGTTATGTCGATTTCAATGACCGCGCATGCAACAGAAATGTTGCACTAGGTATAGGAAATCATTGATTTGTGTGTGATTTACCATAGACGGTAACAATCGATGTTTTACCCGTCTATGGATTTACGCACTGAAAAACTCACAGAGCTTATCAGCTAAGAATTGTATTCTTCACAGCCAGATACACCCTTTGTCCCGCACATTGCGGTTATCACTAAAGACCCATTCATCTGTCTCGTTCAGATAGCACACAGTTATGACAGTAATCACACACAAATCAATGATTCCTATACCTAGTGCAACATTTCTGTTGCATGCGCGGTCATTGAAATCGACATAACTTTAAAAGTATCCATTCGATTTTGTTGAATGAGGTATCAAACTGCGGAGAAGAAATTTGCTCATTTAATGTATATCTCAGATTTTTGGAACCGATCATATATTTTGAATTAGCTAACCTCAAAGCACCTGGGCAGGAACTTTATGTGCTAGGTGTATAACATTTTTATTGTTGGTAAAAAAGTGTTCCCATATGGTAGGACTGGGATGTTTCATTTTCTGGGAACAAATTGGTACAAACCATTCTTACTACTGGCATCATCAAGTCTCACAATACTATTTTACCAGGAACTCCAGGGGTACTTCGAAGAATAAAAAGTGCTCCAAATGCATTACCTTTTATAAATTAGGCCATTTCTGATGCTACTCTTCCCAATTTGTCCAGACAAAATTGGGCATCTTTTTGTAACAAATTGGGAAGCCTTCCCTCTGTTTGATAACATGACTTTGACTGCTCACTCTTAGCTCGGTTCATACTTTGATCATCATCATTATATTCACAATTTGTATTGGTCTTTTTTATTTATTTGTTGCTATAAATTGCTATTATGTATCAATACTATGTTAAGGGGGGTGTGGACTCTCAGGTACAGTCTCCAAACCTAAAATGGGTCAAAAAACGTGTTTTTTATAATTTTTTCCAAAATGGTCAATTTCATTATCATGGTTGGTATTAAAGAAGTTACGGCAGTTCTACGGAGGCTGTACCTGAGAGTCCACACCCTCTTAAATAGCATTTGAACCCTGTTTATTTACTCTTCCTGTTCTGTCTTGGTGTGATGTACATGCCTCAATGCTTTGAAAGTCACCTATTGATACCAGAGTAATGGTGAAGTGTAAAGTGAGCCCTCGTGTGATCATGGTTACATTTAATTCTCAGATATGGCAGGATATGAACTAGTAAATGAAAGGGGCTACAAATGACTGTATAATTATCATATTATATGATTTCTTGACATTGGCAAACCATGTTGATTGAGGAAGAAAATCAATAACACCTAGGAACTCTTCTAATTGAGCCGGCAGGCAGTGTCGTGGCAGCATCTTCGCTTCCTACGTGTGACTTGCATGCATGCAACAAGTGTTTGATGATCAGAGAATGGGATTTGCTAGTGTGAATGTTAAGTCTGAGCAATTTTACTATTGGCTGTTATCACAACAATGTCTCTCAGACCAACCTTCAGAATTCACATTTTTATTTTTTTATTTTTTTTGAGAATGTTTACAAATTAATCAACTGAAAAAGGGTCCCAAAATATACAACAGAGATGATAGCCTCTTTCTTGTAATGGTGCTACGTACTGTACCTGTAGACATATGTGATGCAGACAAACCTTTTTAGATTTGATTCCTTTAAGTTTTCTGGCAGGCAGGTTAAGTATAGCTCATTAACACAAAAGACTAACACATTAAGCAAGATATTTACATCATCATGAGAGCTAAAGTCAAAAGTGACTGGAGATGAGACTAAGAAGCTGGTTGCCGACAAGACCTGCATGGCACAGGGGAGCGAAGACTTGCATGACATCTGCTGGTTCTGTAGTTCGCATGTGAGTTCATTTAGAAGAGTGTATTACAAATAATCAACATGATATTAAATCATGAAAGTTCGTCTTAATTACATAGAATATAAATTGACATTGTTAAAAGATTTCATTCATATGACAGTCAGACACAGTATACTTGATGTAAACTTTCGGTTGAGGCGTCAACAAGAGTGTATTTAATTTTAAGACTTCCTTTGGTACCGTTGCTGTTCTGTCAAAACCTCATATCAACTTTCTATGTAAAACCATTGGTCAGTCTACTTTAAACATGCCGTTTCAAAGGCCAAAAATACATCTGTCAAAACCTTAATCAATATGTGCGCTTGTCCCATTTACATCTCTAAAGCTTCCTGTGTATTTATAACCAATGATCAGTTTTACTTTATACATTCCTACAAACATGAGGTTAAGAAAGAACAGCAAGAATATTGCTCATGACCAGGGCTGGAGCTTCAGATTTTTTTCTCAACCAGCCAGTCGGGCAGGTAAAAAAAAAGAAGTAAAGACTCGTGCCGAGCAAAGCTCGCGCGCGGAGTGCCCATCTCTCTTTCATTAGCGTTTGGGCCAGACTCCCCATGTAATACTTGGCTGTGGGGGGTTCGCCACTCCTCCCGCACAGCGAGTCTGTTTTACTTCCCAACATGAATTAATGCCGGTACCCAATTATACACCTGGGTGAAGCGTGGCAAGTGCAGTAAAGTGCCTTGCCCAAGGACACAACACGTTGGCACCAACGGGGCTCGAACCCACAATCTTTGCATTGTGGAGCGAGGGTAAATCCGCTGGACCACACGCGCCCGTCGGGCAGGTAGCTCACAAAAAAAAACTACCCAACACAAATTCCACCAGCCAGTGTATCACTGTGAGTTCGAAAATGTTTACGCGCCAATCGAGTGATATTTTTGTGCAAAAGTTACCCGCTATGGGCTGGCGGGCGGGTGCTATTTCCAGGCCTGCTCATGATCTGCTCGATGAAGCCAATGCCTACATACTAAAAATGCCATGTAAATGGGGCTATATATGTTCTGAGTTTAGAAGCTGTCCAGTATCTGTTGAGAAGGGGTGACAGGGCTTATCACACTGATTACAAAGGTGGTTATGACTTGTACTGAAAATGTCATAAATTAATATCAAGTATATTATGTTGGGAATATAGGTAAACCCTTTAATATCCACAATATAGTTAATTTTCATTCATTGCTATCATTTTAGTTGTATTTTAAGTTATAGGACTTGCATTTTATATCACAGGGAAATTGATTTAACTTATTTTCACCAGCCCATTTGCTTCCAAATTTAATCAGTTATTAAGTTATGGTGATGTTCAGTGTATATATAACTGTTAATGTATAATGCTAGCAATTAAAGGTGTATATAACCCTGGTAAATGCAATTCATGTATTTATAATGTCTTATACTGACCCTGTACTGACCGTAGATAATACCAGAATAATGCATTCATATGAATCAATTATATTAATTTATTGTATACTGTCTCATATTTGATAATGTTTGTGTGAATTACTATTTGTTCACAGTTCCTCAAGGAAGTGATGTCAAGCATCTTGAATAAATGAGCAAATTTCTTCTCCGCAGTTTGATACCTCATTCAACAAAATCGAATGGATACTTTTAAAGTTATGTCGATTTCAATGACCGCGCATGCAACAGAAATGTTGCACTAGGTATAGGAAATCATTGATTTGTGTGTGATTTACCATAGACGGTAACAATCGATGTTTTACCCGTCTATGGATTTACGCACTGAAAAACTCACAGAGCTTATCAGCTAAGAATTGTATTCTTCACAGCCAGATACACCCTTTGTCCCGCACATTGCGGTTATCACTAAAGACCCATTCATCTGTCTCGTTCAGATAGCACACAGTTATGACAGTAATCACACACAAATCAATGATTCCTATACCTAGTGCAACATTTCTGTTGCATGCGCGGTCATTGAAATCGACATAACTTTAAAAGTATCCATTCGATTTTGTTGAATGAGGTATCAAACTGCGGAGAAGAAATTTGCTCATTTAATGTATATCTCAGATTTTTGGAACCGATCATATATTTTGAATTAGCTAACCTCAAAGCACCTGGGCAGGAACTTTATGTGCTAGGTGTATAACATTTTTATTGTTGGTAAAAAAGTGTTCCCATATGGTAGGACTGGGATGTTTCATTTTCTGGGAACAAATTGGTACAAACCATTCTTACTACTGGCATCATCAAGTCTCACAATACTATTTTACCAGGAACTCCAGGGGTACTTCGAAGAATAAAAAGTGCTCCAAATGCATTACCTTTTATAAATTAGGCCATTTCTGATGCTACTCTTCCCAATTTGTCCAGACAAAATTGGGCATCTTTTTGTAACAAATTGGGAAGCCTTCCCTCTGTTTGATAACATGACTTTGACTGCTCACTCTTAGCTCGGTTCATACTTTGATCATCATCATTATATTCACAATTTGTATTGGTCTTTTTTATTTATTTGTTGCTATAAATTGCTATTATGTATCAATACTATGTTAAGGGGGGTGTGGACTCTCAGGTACAGTCTCCAAACCTAAAATGGGTCAAAAAACGTGTTTTTTATAATTTTTTCCAAAATGGTCAATTTCATTATCATGGTTGGTATTAAAGAAGTTACGGCAGTTCTACGGAGGCTGTACCTGAGAGTCCACACCCTCTTAAATAGCATTTGAACCCTGTTTATTTACTCTTCCTGTTCTGTCTTGGTGTGATGTACATGCCTCAATGCTTTGAAAGTCACCTATTGATACCAGAGTAATGGTGAAGTGTAAAGTGAGCCCTCGTGTGATCATGGTTACATTTAATTCTCAGATATGGCAGGATATGAACTAGTAAATGAAAGGGGCTACAAATGACTGTATAATTATCATATTATATGATTTCTTGACATTGGCAAACCATGTTGATTGAGGAAGAAAATCAATAACACCTAGGAACTCTTCTAATTGAGCCGGCAGGCAGTGTCGTGGCAGCATCTTCGCTTCCTACGTGTGACTTGCATGCATGCAACAAGTGTTTGATGATCAGAGAATGGGATTTGCTAGTGTGAATGTTAAGTCTGAGCAATTTTACTATTGGCTGTTATCACAACAATGTCTCTCAGACCAACCTTCAGAATTCACATTTTTATTTTTTTATTTTTTTTGAGAATGTTTACAAATTAATCAACTGAAAAAGGGTCCCAAAATATACAACAGAGATGATAGCCTCTTTCTTGTAATGGTGCTACGTACTGTACCTGTAGACATATGTGATGCAGACAAACCTTTTTAGATTTGATTCCTTTAAGTTTTCTGGCAGGCAGGTTAAGTATAGCTCATTAACACAAAAGACTAACACATTAAGCAAGATATTTACATCATCATGAGAGCTAAAGTCAAAAGTGACTGGAGATGAGACTAAGAAGCTGGTTGCCGACAAGACCTGCATGGCACAGGGGAGCGAAGACTTGCATGACATCTGCTGGTTCTGTAGTTCGCATGTGAGTTCATTTAGAAGAGTGTATTACAAATAATCAACATGATATTAAATCATGAAAGTTCGTCTTAATTACATAGAATATAAATTGACATTGTTAAAAGATTTCATTCATATGACAGTCAGACACAGTATACTTGATGTAAACTTTCGGTTGAGGCGTCAACAAGAGTGTATTTAATTTTAAGACTTCCTTTGGTACCGTTGCTGTTCTGTCAAAACCTCATATCAACTTTCTATGTAAAACCATTGGTCAGTCTACTTTAAACATGCCGTTTCAAAGGCCAAAAATACATCTGTCAAAACCTTAATCAATATGTGCGCTTGTCCCATTTACATCTCTAAAGCTTCCTGTGTATTTATAACCAATGATCAGTTTTACTTTATACATTCCTACAAACATGAGGTTAAGAAAGAACAGCAAGAATATTGCTCATGACCAGGGCTGGAGCTTCAGATTTTTTTCTCAACCAGCCAGTCGGGCAGGTAAAAAAAAAGAAGTAAAGACTCGTGCCGAGCAAAGCTCGCGCGCGGAGTGCCCATCTCTCTTTCATTAGCGTTTGGGCCAGACTCCCCATGTAATACTTGGCTGTGGGGGGTTCGCCACTCCTCCCGCACAGCGAGTCTGTTTTACTTCCCAACATGAATTAATGCCGGTACCCAATTATACACCTGGGTGAAGCGTGGCAAGTGCAGTAAAGTGCCTTGCCCAAGGACACAACACGTTGGCACCAACGGGGCTCGAACCCACAATCTTTGCATTGTGGAGCGAGGGTAAATCCGCTGGACCACACGCGCCCGTCGGGCAGGTAGCTCACAAAAAAAAACTACCCAACACAAATTCCACCAGCCAGTGTATCACTGTGAGTTCGAAAATGTTTACGCGCCAATCGAGTGATATTTTTGTGCAAAAGTTACCCGCTATGGGCTGGCGGGCGGGTGCTATTTCCAGGCCTGCTCATGATCTGCTCGATGAAGCCAATGCCTACATACTAAAAATGCCATGTAAATGGGGCTATATATGTTCTGAGTTTAGAAGCTGTCCAGTATCTGTTGAGAAGGGGTGACAGGGCTTATCACACTGATTACAAAGGTGGTTATGACTTGTACTGAAAATGTCATAAATTAATATCAAGTATATTATGTTGGGAATATAGGTAAACCCTTTAATATCCACAATATAGTTAATTTTCATTCATTGCTATCATTTTAGTTGTATTTTAAGTTATAGGACTTGCATTTTATATCACAGGGAAATTGATTTAACTTATTTTCACCAGCCCATTTGCTTCCAAATTTAATCAGTTATTAAGTTATGGTGATGTTCAGTGTATATATAACTGTTAATGTATAATGCTAGCAATTAAAGGTGTATATAACCCTGGTAAATGCAATTCATGTATTTATAATGTCTTATACTGACCCTGTACTGACCGTAGATAATACCAGAATAATGCATTCATATGAATCAATTATATTAATTTATTGTATACTGTCTCATATTTGATAATGTTTGTGTGAATTACTATTTGTTCACAGTTCCTCAAGGAAGTGATGTCAAGCATCTTGAATAAGAACCTCAATTACGACGACGCTGAACCGATCAAGTCTTCTGAGGTGAGACTGAGACATGAAGAGGAGAAGGAGGAGGAGAAGAAGGATGAAAATGTAGACAATATTCAACAGGACACCAAAGATGAAGTTCAAGATGGCGAAAAGATTGATGCTTCTCAGAACACTCAATCTAACCAAAGAATAGTTGATGCCCCTATCAAGAACACACAATCTAACCAAAGAACAGTTCAAACCGAAAAGAAGAAACAGGAAGAAACCATTAAATCCTATCATTTAAGACATGGTAAAATAGGAAATCAACCGTATGAACCTAGTGGACCTTCAAGACAAGGTGACTCTGCAAAATTAAACCTGAAAAAACACAAAGAAGGGGACTTGAATGGTTTGGTAAAAGCCCCAACTGAACCTATTGAGATCTTTCAAGAAGCGGCTGAACTGAATGGTACTGCTCGTGTAGCAGCTGATGGCATTGCATCCAAAGAAGAATGTAGCCTACTGATTAAGCTTTTGAAGGTTAGTAGATCCTAAGATGGGGAATACTCTTAGTTGCCATTGTGTTTTGTTTCTAACACGGGGTAGTGCCTTCCCAGGTCTAAATTCCAGTTGATCCCAGTTGAAACACTGTCCATTTTCCATATTAAACCAACTGATTTCAACTGTTTTGAACAGGAATTTTAATTGGGTTTTAAAACCAGTTCAAACACCAGTTGACACCAATTGAAAAGCTGTCTATTTTCCATATTAAACCAACTGGTTTGATCTGGATCTTAACTGGTTTGAACTGTGTTTAACCGGATTTTCAACTGGTTTCCATGGAAACCAGTTTAGCTGGGCTCAACTGAAATTTAGATTGGGATTTTGGCCCAGATGGTGGTTGTACCCCCATATTTGGGGGAAGGGGGTATTCATATATTCTATCATACCCTATTTCATTGGGCATGCCTCTTCATAATTCTGGATTAAAAGGGAAAGTTGGTTGAACTAAATCATGCCCTATAAATCATGTTGCTTGTCACTTCTTGCTTCATATACCATGTTCACACCCTTGTTGGTAATTTTGCCATCATTAATCAACTTTTGCCCAAGTGTTTGAATAGGATGTAACACCTTCGGTACATGTTTGCTGTGGATTGTGATTGGTTCATTCATGCACTAACCATAAAGTATGGGTACGAATGTTTCAAATGGATCAGGAATTATTTGTTTTTATTATTACCAGCGCTCAAATTTGTTAAGTTCACTTCAGGTTCAAAATGGCACCGTTCTGAAGTTAAGGTGCAATTCATGGTGTGCAATTTTTATTCAGCAACAACTTGAAATACAAAAAAAACCAACAATCCCAATTCTTCCCCAGACTTTAAAGTTTATACCGCAGTAAATATTATATTTTGGGTATAAATTACGATGTAATAAAGGAACATTTAAGCTCTAATTATAACTACATGACCATTTGTTTTATTTATCTTTTTATGTTTGATCGCATATTTGCAGATGGAATCCAAGTCCGGGGATGGCTACAAGGAGAACCCATATGTGCACACAAAGTATGAATTATTTGAAGGATTAACGGTTTATCAGGCAACAGAGGTGTGTATAATAGCTGTTTTATAGTCTGTGTGTCATCTTACTCTGTGCTGTGATGTTGGAGCATATTCCAGTGATCGATACAGCATTCATGCCAGAATACAGGGCTTGAAATAAGCAGGGAGCAAATTTACCCCCTGCTTAACCTCAAATACCCCTGGTTCATATGTAAATTGTGTCACCAGGAGCAACTTTCACATTGGAAATTTCCCCTCGTTATTCCTTTGCATTAAAAGTAGCTCCTGTTCTTAATTCCTTATTTCAATCCTTGCCAGGATATCGTCTTTGATTGCACGCTAATGTAAGCCAGATCATTACAATCATGTATGTGATAGGGTGCGATCAATGGAATACCCGCAGAGTTCATTGCGCAGAGTTAGAACCAAGTATAACTTGCAATGACAAACTACTAAATTGTGGTGTCAGTCACGCTTCCCAATCATGTTTTCTGTCAACATTCAAAGCCATTCTCATTTCTGTAGAAGATGTACCATTTTATCTTGACTAGATATAGCAGGATTCAAAGTCTAAAAACAAATTCCTTTAATTCCCTATTTATATTTTCAGGCCGCTAAATATGGACGTCTATCCTTGTATTATCCACTCACCTACATGCATGTGGCAGAAAGAAGTCGTCAGTTTGTTCAAGATTACTTCAAAATCAACCAAAGACTTTACTTTTCCTACACACATCTTGTATGCAGAACAGCTGAGCCAGGTAATTATATTGCACAATGGATTTCAAACCAAAATAAACAACAGTCTTACAAAGAGTGCTGAAAGTTCATAACATTCCACAATGTCTCCATGAATGTATTGAGATTCATATACTCTAGTAGGGGTGAACCAATCAGAAAGCAAGAAACTAAAATACGTGGAGTGCATTGAAAGTGGCTTATGCACTCTTAGGTGCGCCGTTCAGTGCGCTCGCCACTCGCTTTGTTTCGATTTGTTGTTTAGGAATCGCGGGATCGCCGATTTTCACTGCCGGTCCGGTGTAAGCAAATTTGTTAACATGTTTTTATTCCTTTTTACATAGATCAAAATTATGCTCAAATTGTGAATTTTGATTTGTATAGTGTCGTGTATGAATTAGGTCAATGCATGTGTATGCCTTGATCCTCGAAAAATTAGAAAAATCAATGCACTTGCGCAAATGTTGATATGCTCACAATAGCACTCCCCCGGTGTTAGCAAATTTGTTAACATGTTTTTATTCCTTTTTACATAGATCAAAATTATGCTCAAATTGTGAATTTTGATTTGTATAGTGTCGTGTATGAATTAGGTCAATGCATGTGTATGCTTTGATTCTCGAAAAATTAGAAAAATCAATGCACTTGCGAAAATGTTGATATGCTCACAATAGCACTCCCCCTGCGGGGTCGTGCCATTATTCACAGATCAACATCACCGCGCATGCATTGATTTGTCTAATTTCTCTCGAAACAACACATACGCATTTATTGACCTATAATTAACACCATACTGCTGTGGAAACTAGAATGCCAATCGAATTGACCAGGTGGAAATAATTTCTCTATGTGCAACAGGTTACAAACATATGGTGTGCATTTTAAAAATAAGTGGGTGCACGCTTTAGAAAACTTGAAACTATGAGGAAATGTGTTGTTATTTTCATATTTTAATTTAATTTCTTAAAATGAATACTAATTTAAACTACATTTGTTGTTCCTCTTCTTATTAAATAGTTTATACTTCTGGCTCCATTTTTTAAATTAAGAGAAACTCTCATCTATTATAATTATACAACAGTGCACAGTGGCATATACAGTTTAGTCAGTTCTGAGAAATATGCAGTTAATATCTCTCCACGCATCACACATTATGATGTACAGGTGCACCCGCTTGTGTTATGCAAGCCTTGTGCGCCCATGCTATTCAATATTAATTCCTACTGTAATATGGCTCATCACCAATTTTGAACTGACTAGACTACAGCTATGTTCTCCAAAAGAGTATTCCTTAGTCTCAAGGCCCATCAATTGAGATCAAACTTTGAAGTTGGGAGTTTCAAGGAAGTTATCACCATAACACACAGTCATAAGGTTCATATCATGCACATTTGAACAGCCTTAACTAATAGAAAGCTGATTTCAATGGCATCCTCACTTGGTGGGCACGTGTAAACTATGTATACCCACCACCAAGTGAGGGTACATGAAACTCCCAGAAGGTACAATAAATCAATTATACAGTTCAGTCAGTTCCAAATTGGCAAACCTGCTTACAGCAAGGAATAGAAGAATGTGGACGTGCAAAATGCTCACATGGTGCAACTAGCGCATTGTAAATCGTATGCATGATGCTGACGTATGCCAAATTAGCGCACATACGCTTGGATTACTTATGTGCACAGTAGAGATAAAAACCACATAGTAAAACTACCTTTCCTTTGATAGATTCCACAAGGGACAGGAAAGATAATGATATGAGCCATCCAATCCATGCAGACAACTGCCAACTAGATTACTTCGGTAATTGTCATAAGAAGTTGCCAGCCTTCACGTGGAGAGACTACAGCGCAGTAACTTATCTTAACGATGACTTTGAAGGGGGTGATTTCCTTTTTGCCCATGCTAACCTAACAGTACAGGTGAGAAATAATGAACATTTAGGGATTTTGGTTGTTGTTTAGTCAGTGCTTGAAGTTCAGTTGCCAGCTTCCAGTCTGCGGCTTTACCACAGCAGCGAGAATCCTTAACCCCAATGCTACCCATCAACAACTGTAGACAGACAATTACTTTTAGTTGTACATCTTTGTATATAGCACCCTACACGTCTGCACGACACGTTTGACGTTATTCTTGAACAAGCTTCATTGCTTTTTAGGGTTTCATTATTGAAGATTTATAAGCTAAAAATGAGGAAGTCTAATATGTTTAATCCAAATATGTGTGACAATAATATGAAAGTATACATCAAATTTTGTTAGCATACCCTGGATGGTTTGTACAAGGAGGAAAAAACTGTCAAGAGGAAACATGAGCCAAATTCGCCGACCCCGGAGCTTGAACCGGGACATCAAGGTTGGAGTTGAAGTGACTCTGCATCATGCAACATGGGTCACGCTCCCCAAAACAACTTTTCAGAGACCAACATACATGTACCTTTCCAGTGATTACGCAATGAGAGCGGGGAATAGTGGCACTTTGTAAATCACAAACTCAAATAATGTATCAGTCTTCATGTTTCTTTTATTCTTGCAGGCAACAGTGAAACCTACCTGTGGTCGTATCGTCGCGTTCTCTGCCGGTTTTGAAAACCTACACGGTGTCAAGAGTGTAGTCAAAGGCCGGCGCTGCGCATTGGCGCTGTGGTTTACACTGGACTCCAGATATAGGGAAAGGGAATTTTTTGAAGCCACCACAATTATTAATGAACTGTATGATGCTGAGCATGACACACATGATGAATTATGATCTTATGGTGTGTTTTTATTTGTAAATGTGTATTATTGCTTTTATTTTTCTACCCTTTTTCTACCTTGCTGCTTTCCTACTATAATGGCTTTCTGAGGGATAAAAACAGGGTTTTTTGTATACTAGCTGATTTGTTTGAGACTATTTGTTTTTCACTTTGGTTATCAATAATTTGGTCAAAAACTTGTTCAAAAGTGAGAGGACAGGTTTCATTTTATAACAAACAATTTTGAGCCTGCTGGAGCTATATTTTGGACCATCATAGAGAATCAATTTAGTACTTTTTGCGTGAATCACTTGATTCTGACCCAAATTAAGCATCTGATTCTCGACACAAATGTTTAGAGTGTTAATTAATTCACTGTACATTCAACAGTATTTTTAATTGTGTTATGTGATTGGATGTTGGGTGCCATAGACAGCCGCAAAAGTGTAATGAACTAACATGGCTCATATTATACGGATTAAAGGTGGAAACAGTGAATATATATTTTCACTTGTGAATCTTCATAGATGTCAAATGTACAATTGAGACCTGTCATCACGAAATGAGAGTTAAGTCGGAAAATTTTATTTTAAGGTTTGTCCAGATTCAGAATGCTCAGGAAACAAGCTTTAAAATGATATGCAACATGTCATAATTTAAATATGTTTTCCTGGTCAAAATAAAATTGAAGTCGGAAAATTCCTTTGTTTTCTATTGATTGTTGGCATGTTCATTGGACCATATCTCCTAATGCACACTGGCGACTTAACGCTCATTTTGTGGTGACAGGTCTCAATTTTGCTAGTGACAAACAAACTGACACAAACTACAATTCAAAGCTTACTGAATTGTCTATGGGAAATAACATCCAGCGCAAATCTTTACTGGGATTCCCTGATTCTCTTTGAAATCTAGCCCCTGGCCTGATTCGTTATTTAAATACAGATCCTAATATATTCCATCTTCCCTAATTCAGTACTTGTAATTATATAAAAAAGCCATATCTGTTTAAAAAAAGGTTTTGGTTAAATTTAGTTGGCTTTTTTGTTTAAAGTGTGGCCCTATGTTAGAAAAAATGTGAATCTTACTCATGTTTCTATTCTGTATTCATGACACTGTTCCCTTTATGGGGTAAAAAGGAAGTAACAAATTGACAAATAAAAAGATTATTTTTCTCAATTTTCAGTATTTTCTTAAGCATGTAATTTGCCTGTTTTTATAACACCCACTTGAAGAAGGGAATTGACAATTAAGATGAAATAAAGTTTTTATACC
This sequence comes from Ophiura sarsii, assembly GCA_035610835.1. NCBI lineage: Eukaryota > Metazoa > Echinodermata > Ophiuroidea > Amphilepidida > Ophiuridae > Ophiura > Ophiura sarsii. The sequence continues at coordinate 25,573,132 of CM069443.1, forward strand.
TCTTGATTATAATTTTAAATCAGCAACCGGTAAAAATGGTCTGTTCAATTTGTTCTCCTTAAAAAGTTACACCTACTTCAATCTTTTCCTGAAATAGTTTTTATTTTAATAATACGGTAAAAAGAAATATGCTTCAGATTAATTGTTTAAATTGAAAAGCAATATTTTGGGAATGGTATACTCTTACCTTTTCAGTCAAAATAGTGAAAGTAAACTATTTGGTGAAAAGGCTTATTATTTTCAACCATGTTGGATTGCATTTTATTGGATTCATTTCAAAGAAGTTATGTTGTCGAATTCATTTCAAAAACAAATAAATTATTCATATTTGTCATTAGTCATTCCCAAAGCTGTATTTATGTAGTTGGTAATCCTAGCATGTAATGATGCAATCAAACCCAAATGAGTCTGAAGTCGATCTTATCACATTTGTTTAGTTTTAGACTTGTTAAAATTGAACAGGTGTAATGCTACGTTTTGGAAAATGGACACTTAATTCCCAAGATATGAGCAATTGCAATGTTTTCAAAACAATCGAAAACAAAAGAAATTTGTTCTTTTGTTTGGTTATATCTCAAAATCAATATTTGTGACGTGACTGGTTTTGCTTGATCACATCACATATAGTCATCTCATCACAATGTAGCAACAACTTTACTACCGTATTATCCCTATTAAGCGCCCAGGACCTTTTATAAGCCCCATCCCTGTTTTTCTCAATGACTAACAACAAACAATCTCTTATAAGCGCCCACCTTTTCAAATGGTCAGCATCCTCAAATGACCACTTGTACATATATTTCATTTAGTACATGAAATGGTCAGCCTCCTCAAATGACCAATTGTACATTTTCGTTAGTACGTCAAGTGGTCACCTTCTCAAATTACCACTTGTACATTGTATTTAGTACATCAAATGGTCAGCATCTTCAAATGACCATCAAATGGTCAGCATCTTCAAATGACCACTTGTACATTTTATTTAGTACAATAAAATGAGTTTAAAAAAGGTAACATAATAAGCGCCCACCCAAAATGACTTTGCTAACCTCCCTGGGCGCTTAATAGGGATAATATGGTAATTGGTTTTTTCCTCATTTTTGCTTCCATGCATTTCCCTATCCCTTACTCTATATTTTATATTTGTTATTGGGGTTTTGAAATTTCAGTCATCTCATCACAATGTAGCAACAACTTTACTACCGTATTATCCCTATTAAGCGCCCAGGACCTTTTATAAGCCCCATCCCTGTTTTTCTCAATGACTAACAACAAACAATCTCTTATAAGCGCCCACCTTTTCAAATGGTCAGCATCCTCAAATGACCACTTGTACATATATTTCATTTAGTACATGAAATGGTCAGCCTCCTCAAATGACCAATTGTACATTTTCGTTAGTACGTCAAGTGGTCACCTTCTCAAATTACCACTTGTACATTGTATTTAGTACATCAAATGGTCAGCATCTTCAAATGACCATCAAATGGTCAGCATCTTCAAATGACCACTTGTACATTTTATTTAGTACAATCAAATGAGTTTAAAAAAGGTAACATAATAAGCGCCCACCCAAAATGACTTTGCTAACCTCCCTGGGCGCTTAATAGGGATAATATGGTAATTGGTTTTTTCCTCATTTTTGCTTCCATGCATTTCCCTATCCCTTACTCTATATTTTATATTTGTTATTGGGGTTTTGAAATTTCATTTGAAATTTTAATGACATTTTTGTTTTTTACTGATGCCAAATGATCTTTGATCAATAACCATAAGGTGCTACATGTAAATAGATAAATTGTGATGATCATTTTAGCTTCTGTTATAATCTTTTGGTCATAATATTAATTAATAACCCTTCTCACATTGACCCAAAGATTGATCATTTGAACGATTACGATCACTGCCAAGTGGATACTGTTTCAGAACGTGTACAGAAAATGTTATCGATCATCGGTCATTGTATTCACACGGTGAAGTGGTCCACTTTGTGTTGATCAATCATCATGGCGTCTACGAAAGGATGATCGATTGAAATATGATCAATTGTCTGGTCAGTGTGAAAAGGCATGTATAAAGTAGGAAATCTCCTCCTGCATGAATGCAGATTTATGCTTGCATAATTTGAAATTATGTCCATCATATTATAATGGTAACTTAAGTATAAATTGAGCTGGGCCATGCTCCATGTCACCTTAAGTTGGAGATGTTGTCTGCAGCATGTAGTCACAGGTATGCACATCAGACTTGATATTCTTTTTTAATTAAGCAGGTGCAAAAGTCATTTCTTTTAGTTAACACACATAATATAATACAATCATGCATATAACTCGTACCCAACTTCAGGTGGCAACGACTAGAAAAAGTATCCTGTTATTAGTTTTGATGCCATGTATATTGTGTGACGATTTTTTTTTTTTATTACTTCTGTAATGTTTAAGTTGTATATATTGCCTGCATTGTTATTTAAAATATCTCCAAATTCAAGAGCAAGTACTGTAAAAGCCATAAAAGAATATTTTCGCGCATTTTGATATCATAGACATTTCGCCAATTGTTTTTTTTGCGGGCGACCTTCCGGATGCACTGCATGAATGTTGAAAACAATATTTTTGTGTGTTATAATTTTTGCGGAAAAATATTTTGCGCGAAGATAACCCCCCGCGGTACAGTACATGATGTAGTGGTTAATTAACTCCCCTTGTACCATTGAAAGTAAGGGTTTGATCCTTGAAGGCTTGAAAGTGGTTCTCTATGCATTGCTCTTCCACATTTCCTCATGATTTCTGGTTTCTTCCTGCTTTCAAAATTGATGTGTTTATAATGACATCCAAGGAAAATTGGGGAGCTAGTAAAGCAACATGGTTCTATTGATTCACTATAGATTTGTAGCGAATTCACAGCACTTTGCTGAAGGGCGCTGTATAAAATCCAATTATTATATTTTTATTATTTTTATTATCATCATTATATTATCGTAAAATGTATTGCTTTAAATAAATGCTTTGCCAAAAATGTACACATAATATTTTTCCAAAAATAATGTATGTTGTAGTATTTTAGCTTTGTAAACTGTGTATAGTGCATTTATGCAGAGGGAAGGGGGTTGGCACTTGTATTCAGTGGTGAACGTCATGCTTTGTACAACTTTCAGAATGGATTGTTAACAAGTATCAGAGGGGAAATCAAATCATGACCAAAGGTTTCCATACACCCCCCGCCCCCCCTTAATGTGTATTTCCACTGAACATTAACCATAAAATGAGGATTTCATGTGGTTTTTCTTTTATGACCCCTTATACGAATGAAAATATTGACAAGATTTAACCTTTTGCCACTTCTGAAAATCAGAAAAATGTAGCTTTTCCAAATTCATAATTTCAAACACAGGCTATGCTCTAACTCATATAGAGCAGCAGAAAAGTGTGTTTGTTTTTTAACTGGAAACTCTTTAAACTTGTCCTGTAATGAAACTTAATTGTCTGGTATTGTAGATATGGAAACATTAGCTTTATTCGACTAGAATGGGATAGGATGTCATGTCAATTTTTGTCTTTTACAAAGTTGATTAAAGAAATAAGTAATTGCTATTTTATTCTTTATAAGAAGTCGTTGTAAGATAAAGGTCCGTTCATACTCGCATCGGCCGACGTCGCCAGATGAAAGTTGACATTGCTTCAACTTGTGCGCTGATATCCGTCAACATCGGGCGATGCGCAACGACAGGAGTATGACCGGACCTTATAGTGTGTTTTATTAAAATATGGCAAAAAATGGTGTCTTTGATATTAATTGTAGTGGTGCTAGATTATAAAATTGTGTTCAGACCATCATTTTGTTTTCAAATATGTAAGGTGATTTTATTCAAAACATGAAAGTTGATTTACAACAGTTACCATATATATATAGATTGCCTGTCAGTATGCTCGGTCGCATATCAAATTTTGTTGAGAACTTTTATTCTAAACATTACAGTGTCAAGTACCCCCCCCCCCCCCCCATCTTTTTTCAGCCCAACATTAATCAGAACCATTATTTCTTATTGAATTTATCATTATGATAACAGGTATTTTTCCTATTTTAATGTTTTTATTTATTGTAAATAAATGCAATATAACAGCTGATGTTATGTCATGTTTTAAATGCTGAGTAGTTCTTTTCAATAAAGGGTATATTGTTTTCAATATAGGGTATATTGTTTTCAATATAGTTTATATTGTTAACAAAGAGGGAGTAAAATAATTTTGAATGTGAATTAGATTGGCTTTTCTTTATTATATCAACCAATTCGAATTGACCAACTTGTTCAATTGAGAAAAAATAAAAAGACAATGTTGGGTTCAAAACTATCGATCATGAGTTTGCTTGTTAAGAGGGCATGGTCTTCAAAAATGCCCCTTCATATCTGTAATAATAATAACAGGCATAAATGTAGCACCCTACATCGTAAGGACCACAAAGCCCTTTATTTTACAATATACAATAAAAAGAAAGAAAGAGTATATGACAAGGTTCAAGATTTGACCACAGTTTGACTGCCACAAGTGTGTACAAAATATTCAGGGGTGAAAACAACAATTAGATACATTGTTATAAAGTGATTGTAGTTTCTAATTTTGTAAGTTAAAACCGTGTATTTCTTAAGTTTTTGAAAAAAATAATGAGTTTTGGTTTTAAAAAACCAAAAAAAAATTGGTTTTTTTTGTGTGTGACTAAAATGTTATGCTTTTATTTAAAATTATCCCTATTTATATAAAACCTTCAATTTTGATCCTTTTTTGTTGTCCCAGAATGATTTATAGCGGGAAAGGTGCATTTGGTTAGATACGAATGCCATTATTATTGGTCAAAGTGCTTATGATTCTAACCTCTACATATATTTAGCTTTCTTAGGAATTTTTAAATTTGGCAGAAATCATGGATTATTTTGTAGATATAATAGATTCCAAGTTTGACCAAAATTACCTCTTTTGAAACTACTAAAATAATTGACCATCATTGTCCAAGTTTGGCACAAAGCTCAATCTAAATGATATGCAGGTAATTTGCTGTGTCCTCTTTTGATTTCCACTACAAAATGTATGGATATCAATTGTTGGTGATGTTTTAAAAATGAGGCAATATTTGAATGGTATGAGGGAATTGTTCTGTTTGAGTGATTTATCATAAGCGGCAGTTTTGAAGCTTGGTGTGAATTTTATCAATTGAAATATACTGAATGGGAAAAACATGTTTTATCCGATTTTCAATTATGTCATGCCATATCGGAATGGATAAAGATATTTTGATGAATTGAACAGATTAAGTAGGAACCATGTTCCTCATAAGGCAAAACAAATATGTTTGGTTGCCCTCATAGGGCAAAATTTTGGAGGGTCGGTAGGTTGATCCTTTTTTAAAAAAAATTTAGGACGTCAGGCTGTGTTTGTGGTCATGGGAGTACGAAATGTGTGAACGGGAATAGGTGAATATATTGACGACTTTGTAGCAGTATTTTACTGCTGAAAACCAATACGTTGTAGTTTCAAAACGCTCAAAATGTTTTTGAAAAAAGTCCATCATAATTTCTGTCAGAAACGTCCGATTTAAAAAAAATCAAAATTCCTATAGAAAGCTAGATATATATATGCAGATATTAGAACCATAAGCACTCTGACCAGTAAGAATAATATCATAGCTAAATAAATGCACTTTTACCAATATAAATCATTATGGGACGCAGAAAAACAAGCAAAACACAAGGGGCCATATTCTCGTACTTACACGGTTCTAGCTTAAAACCGTGTTTAACTAAACGTGTGTCTAACTTAAACATGAGTTTATCCTTTAAACGACGTGTTTAACAAAACACGATTTTAAACTCTGCAAATCTCGTTCACAGAGGGGTCCTGCGTTGATTGTATACAGTTATTTATTTCAACGTGGCCCTATTGGGTTACAAGAGATATCGACTGAATGCCTTAAATACACGGTACTTAAAAAACTACACATTCCGCACATCAGCTTGTACCGGGCACGTTTGAGTGATCATTCAACGCATACAGTTGGTGCGGGTGTCTAGATAAACGTGCATGAAACTAAAACTAAACGCTGTGTTTAAAGTCAAAGTTATACGCGTGTTTAGCTTAAAACCGTGTTTAACTACGTACGAGAATACGGCCCATGATGTATAGTAATGCAAGAAGATCCAATGTTGAGACATTTATATAATATTGAATGGCTTTGAGGGTGATACAAGAAAATATTGCATGAGCTATAAAAAATATTGCACGAGTCGGAGACGAGTGCAATATTTTTTATAGCGAGTGCAATATTTTCTTGTATCACCCGAAAATAAGACATTCAATATTATTATTATTATTTATATAACAGACTGTTTTGATAACACTTCAGAACTGCTTAAACTGGGGTATAACCAAGTTAAAAACTAAATAAGTTAGCCCGAACTGACCTTCTCTGCTTATGTACTCACGCGCACATCTTCTGCGGCGCGCCAAAAATATTGTACGGCAATATTTTTTGAATATTGGACGCACATCCGGGAACTTGGTGGACAATATTCAATACGCACTTTTATTGTATCGTTTGGAAGGCCCATATAAATAATAATATGTTTTGTTGCCAAATAAAAGTCTTGGCCATGCAGTTTTATTGGTGAATACAGACTTGAGAAGTGGTAATAGGAAGTTTGAGAGGAATATTCTTTCTCCAGATAAGGCCAAATTAAATTAATTGTTTGTCTCAAAGCTCCCGCGCGCGTTAGTTTATTGATGCGCATTAGAAAAACAAAAATCTTAAAAAAACTTTTTTTTTTCGTTTTTCTTTTTTTTTCAAAAAAAAAGAAGAAAAATCCCAAAATTTCACAGATTTTTCAGATTTTCATTGATCACATCATCTTAAATACAAAAGATCACTTTTACAAGGATTTCAATATTATATTTAAATTTAAAAATAAAAAAAACTTGAAAAAAACCCGCATTCCGCATTAGTTTTACAACAAGAGAGGAGCTTTGAGACAAACAATTAATTTAATTTGGCCTAACATGATGAATGATTGGAATACAGTACAATCTAGCTGATTATGATCTAAATTACCATGTGTTCACTGGCAAAATTCCGATAATGTAATTGGATCACACTTCTGACTTCCAAGCCCAATAAGTTTGAGTTCTGAAATGCCACATTTAGTATTTTTTGTACATTTAGCTAGTATAGATAGCATTATTTATTAAGCTTTGCATCAGTGGCGTGCGCGGGGGAGGGGGCACCAATCAAATGACAGGAATATTTAGTATGTTAGTATTCCATCTTTAAGCATATCTTTCGACAACTCACCCATGGAGGAGTATGGTGGAGGACATGTCCATTGTTCTAGATGAGGTGCAAGGCTGCAATATACCACACAATGCATTAAAACAAAGGTTCTTGGTTGTAGGTATTGTCCACAGTGGACAAATGTAACTTTTGTATTATGTTGTGTAATTTATATGCAAAAACGTCCTGAATGTGTTAATTAAAACTTGATACAAACCTTCTTTGGCTAGAAAGCTCTAAAAGTGTCTATATTTAGACAGATTGTACATAGTGGTGTGTGTTCAGCATATTATATGAATTAAATGTTTGAATGTTATCGTCATTGAATAATTTGAAATTTTAATTTATGCTACTAACTATTGTATTAATTATGAAGCCAGATAAGTGCCTTGAAAGTAATAAAACCTCAGTAAGGCTGGATTATATGAAATTGAACTGTGTGATTTGTGTTAAGTGAATTTCCACAGTAGTATAGCGTGAGCCAGAGTGGATAGGAACAAGGGGGTGGGGGCAATTTAAATTTATCTTACGTCAATCGCAACATATGACAAAGTGTAAAGGATGCTCTCATCACACATCATCAGCAGCTAAGATAGAAAACACGTCGTATGTGACATAGAAGACAACATATTTTGACACCATGTGATGGTATTAAGTGATTGTGAAAGCCATAAATCTGGCTTTTCTTTTTAGTCCAATTTGTAGATCGTAGATTCCCTTTAAATCACCATTGTGTTATTTAATTAAGAAACAAATTTGTTTTTAAAAAACTACTTATTTTCTTGACTTAATCTTCCATATTTGATTGTATGACCCTCACTTAAAATACTGGAAGAATCTCTTTTTATAATACACGGAAATACTTTCAATACAATTTGAACAATAAACAAACCTAGAGCTACTGCAAATGATACTAAGGCAAATATAAAGTAAGTTTGGGTTGGTGATATTGAGGTGAACAGGCTACCCCCTAGCAAACTGCCCAGCCCTTTACCAATGCCGAAGGTGATACACGAGATGATGGTCTGCATAGTGGCTTGCTGATGACTCTCTATTGCTCCAGCAAAGTATGCTCTTGACGCTTGGGTAGACATCGCCTGTGTTACACCTGTAGATGGAAAGTGACATAATAATTTAAAAATACACATGAAACTCATACTAATATACCTTTTAGGAGAGCAGCAAGTAGTGGGGAAACTGATGGTTGGGTGATAAATTATTAAATAGGTATGGGTGTAAGGCTTGAATCCTATGGCATTGGATGAGAGAGAATGACCATAACATCTGGGGTTTTCGGGTAAGAGTTTGTCTTTGGATGAACATTTTGCACAGATCTTTCCAAAAAAGGGGGGTGTTGCCGGGTGAAATTTGCAACACTTCCAGACAGAAGGGGTATTTGAGTTGCTAAGAGAATGAGGTCATAAATTTAACGAGAGTATGGTTACTATTCTTTAAAATTATGGAGTACTTGATGGGCGTGTACAACTGCGCACCCACAACATATTGGACTGCCCCGCTGGCGATACTTGTTACCGTTAGCAACATTTGAACAGGGAGAAACTTATATTATGTATGTATGGTAGATACGAGGGTCGTTCAATAAATAATGAAAGTGATCATGGTATGGGATGCATGAGTAATTCTATTGACAGATAGTGTGATCAAAACAAAGTATGAACCTTTGTCTTTCAAACAATACACTTTTGGATTTCTAGGTATGAACTATGACGTCATAGCAATAGCTTAAAGTAGCTACACTCTGGACACTGCCTGAAATATGTCAATATTTGGCTGGATATGTAATAAACTGCTCACAAAAGTATCGAAACACTTAGAAATGATCCAATATATAATGGCTCGAAAGGGTATGCATTAATCGAAGCAAATAACCAAGTGCATAATTTTGTTCTGCGTATTTTGACACCTCGATCGTTGAGATACAATGTTGCGGAGCGGAGTTATTGTCATTTCAATGATCGTGGGTCCAGTTTCAAAAGTAACACTCATCCCTATTGAAAAACACGAATCTGATCATTCTAAACAGTAATGCAAACTTCTTTCTATAGGATGATTGTCACTTTTGAAACTGGACCCACGACCATTGAAATGACAATAACTCCGCTCCGCAATCTCGTATCTCATCGATCGTGGTGTCAAAATACGCAGAACAAAATTATGCAATTGGTTATTTGCTTCGATTAATGCATACCCTTTCGAGCCGTTATATATTGGATCATTTTTAAGTGTTTCGATACATTTTGTGAGCAGTTTAGGTTGAAATATGGGTTGATTGATTCATTTGCGTATATCTCAACAATGCAAGCATTGAAACAGCTAGTACTTGGTGTATAGTAAGAACACACAATAGTCTATGTTTGACACTCTTTTTGAGATCTGAATTCCTTAAAACAAACAAGAAGGGACCATCTCAAATAAGTTTTTATTAAAGAAAATCTGCAACGATAAACCATAGAAAACAACAACGGATAAAGAACAATGGAGGGATTATAATTTAATAAATTGTTGTGGGATGTAAAGCAATAATAGTGTGGATTTCAAGAGGAGCTGATCATAAAATTTCCTCAAACCGTTGGAATTATGTGACGATTACTTTAACAATACACATCTAGTAGCTCTAAAGATAGCAGTAATAAGAGAGGTGGCAGCCATTTTTGATTGATTTATTCATGTATATCTTCATTTTGATTATCAAAATAAGTATACACATTGATTTAAGCATTTGTCGATGTTTTTGATTAGATTTTGAAGGCACAGTAAGCTTTTCTCTGGCAAATATCATGATTTTAGCCATTTTTGGCCCAGTTCAAAAATATCTGCCGTCTGCGCATGCGCATTATTTCTCTATGTTTCATATGAATAAGTTCGGTTAATTAGTTACCTATCCTATGGAATCGCCCAAACTGGTTAAAGTTCTTAGATTTTCCTAATTTATTTGATTTTCCGCAACATTTTCCTGACTCTTTCCTTTTATACTACATATTTCAAATTACACAGGGATTAAACTTATTGTCTTAGGTATCATAATTATGCAAAAAAATAACTCCTTCTGGGGTCATGTTATGCAATCTTCTTACCACGTGTCTCATACAAACAATTCAAATTTCCCGCCAAATAACTGATTTAGCAGTGTCCCAAGTGTACTTACTTTAAGGGGGATGTGCACCTTCGCATAGCCTCCGTAAAACTGCCGTAACTTCTTCATTATTCATTCAATCTTAATAAAAGTATACATTTTTTTGCAGGAAAGGGTTCAATGAATCCAACTATGATCATGAAATTGACCATTTTAGAGAAAATTATAAAAAACATGACCCATTTTAGGTTCTGCAAAGATAACTCAAAATATATTTTGCCAAATTGTGTCATACTAGTTTTATTATATTCCTCATGCAATTCCCTAGGAATCGTGTTTTTTTTAAATTTTTACTTTATTATTTTTTGAATTATAGACCAAAAAGTGCTAAAAACGTGATTTGTAACCTCCAAAATCGTGAAAATCACGTTTTTTTTGTAAAAAATCATATTTTTTGGCACTTTTTGGTCGATAATTCAAAAAAAATAAAAATAAAAAATAAAAAAAACAACCATTCCTAGGGAATTGCATGAGGAATATAATAAAACTAGTATGATAAATTTAACAAAATATATTTTGAGTTATCTTTGCAGAACCTAAAATGGGTCAAAAAACGTGTTTTTATCATTTTCTCCCAAAATGGTCAATTTCATGATCATGTGTGGATTCATTGAACCCTTATCTGCCAAAAAATGTATACTTTTATATAGATTTAATAAATAATAAAGAAGTTACGGCAGTTTTAGGGAGGCTGTACCTGAAGGTGCACAGCCCCCTTAAGCTAATGCTATGACGTCATAGTTCATACTTAGAAATCCAAAATTGTATTGTATAAGAGACAAAGGTTCATACTTTGTTTTGATCACACTATCTGTCAATAGAATCATTCATGCATCCCATACCATGATCACTTTCATCATTTATTGAACGACCCTCGTATATGTAATATTTCACCAATCTCATAGCTTACACACTTTAATCAAATTATTTAATTGCGAGAAACAGAGGTTGGACAAGGATTCAAAAATGTAATCTTCTGCACATAAGCGAATCCTAATCCACTGAGCTATGCAAACCGATCTGGCAGAGGTGGTTTTTAGGTCGTCCGTAGGAGAGATACCTTATGGCTGCATCCTTTGTCTGTGTCTGTGTGTCAACAATTACTCATGAAAAGGGTAAACATGCAGGCCTAGAAATTCGTCTCCAAGTGCGGGAATCAAATGTTCTAAATTTGATTCCCGCAGATATTCACGCAAACCGCGTATTAATTGATTCTCGCAACAACTTTGTGTGAATCAAAAAATGTTTGCCCATATTGATGAGTCAATGAAAAAATGTAATGAGACTGAGTATGACCTGTTTTGTTTCCCCTTTGTAAGTATAAAGACAGTCAAGTATCAAGCCATTTAGCCTGCCACTTGCCAAGATACAGTTAGCTAGCCTCTTCTACCCCAAAAACAAAAACAAAAAATAAAAATGTATTCATTTTTGTTAATATTATTAATGTCTATTTTCCATTTCCTGGTTCACAATGAAAGACAAGCTGTATTTAATGTACGTTCCTGCATCTCCAATTAAGACGTTTATTAAATTAAGATTTTGTTGATTTTGAAATAAATTGTATTTTTACATAGAAAACCGTGTTGAAAAAAATCATACTATTGATCAGAATGAATTAAATAATTTAGTAAAATATCTTGGGTTAGGAGTTACTATCCCTAATGGTGTGGGTCAATGGGTATTATTTTAGTTATTAAGGGTCGAATACGTGTCATCTAAGATCCTGTTTTTGACTTTAAAAAAATTAAAATGTAAAAAAAACAACACCAATTTTCACTGTATCGCCCTCAAGTCATCCAATATTATACCACACTTGGACACCTCAAAACATAATAATTATATAATATTGAATGGCTTTGAGGGTGATACAAGAATATATTGCACGAGCTACAAAAATATTGCACGAGTCGGAGACGAGTGCAATATTTTTATAGCGAGTGCAATATATTCTTGTATCACCCGAAAATAAGACATTCAATATTATTTTTATTATTTATATAACAGACTGTTTTGATAGCACTTCAGAACTGCTGAAACTGGGGTACAATCAAGTTAAAAACTATGATAAGTTAGCCCGAACTGACCTTCTCTGCGTCTAGCGGGAGAGCCCGTCCGCAGGACGGGCGTGCCGCTAGTCTTACTATAATTCACCGTATGTTGTATGTATGTATGTATGTGTGTATGTATGTATGTATGTATCCTGAAAAGGCTTTCTCATTTTGCATTTTAAAGCCGTGAATATTTCACTGATACTAAACAATGACCGGACACGGGTTATAAGCTATAAATGGCCGAAAACCGTACAGAATTGACCGAGATATGAGCAAAATTATGGCAATTTAGGGCCTTTTCAGCCCGGCTTTTGAGACTATTTCATGTTTGTTTTTCTCTGCGTACACTGTAACCATGCAGTCGGCGCGCGTTACACATAGCGCGCAGCAGTGCGCCATGCAAAATAAACGCGCACACGCACTACACCCACGCACCCCTACACACGCGGGCGGGCAAAATGGCCGAAAACCGTACAGAATTGACCGAGATATGAGCAAAATTATGGCAATTTAGGGCCTTTTCAGCCCGGCTTTTGAGACTATTTCATGTTTGTTTTTCTCTGCGTACACTGTAACCATGCAGTCGGCGCGCGTTACACATAGCGCGCAGCAGTGCGCCATGCAAAATAAACGCGCACACGCACTACACCCACGCACCCCTACACACGCGGGCGGGCAAATATTGGAGAAATACGCTGCGCCACGGGAGTTGGTTTCGGTTCAGGCCTTGGGGTTGCATAAGCCACGGGGCGGGGGCGGGGCGGTTAGGGGTTGTGTGTAATGATCCCTTTAGGGCCTAGGTTATGTTATGGTTATGTAGTTTGGGATGGGGTTAATAAAGAAATGTATTATTAAATTGCGTAACGATGGTGTCAGATGTGGGATTTGATACTGTATGTGACACGCGGGCGGACAAATATTGGAGAAGTACGCCGCGCTACGGATGATAGTTAAGGTTAGGCCTTGGCGTTGAGATAAATTGCGGGCGGGGAACTTTGGGCTTTGGGGTTGAGGTATGCCACGGGGAGGGGCGGGCGGGGCGGTGACGAATGGGGGTTGTGTGTAATGATGTAATGTGGTTTGGGAGACAGGGGGTTAATGAAAAAATGTGATGCTAAATTGCGTAACGGATATGCCACTGGACGGGGGCGGGCCGGGAGGGGACAGGGAGGGGGAGGGACGGGTGGGGTACGGGAGATGGTTAAGGTTTAGGCCTTGGTGTTGAAATATGCCACGGGGCGTGTGCGGGCGGGGGGTAATTTTCAATTTTTTTTAAAATTTAAATTTAAAAACTTTTGAATTAGGCTACAAAACCTTTTGATTTAAAACAAAAATGTTTTAAATATTGTTCTATTCCTATGTGTTTCGTTATAAATTGTCAACACTTTATTTTTGTAGGTGTCTATCTGGTAGGCCCTACTCCCTAGCGGGAGAGCCCGTCCGCAGGACGGGCGTCCCGCTAGTCTTACTATAATTCACCGTATGTTGTATGTATGTATGTATGTGTGTATGTATCCTGAAAAGGCTTTCTCATTTTGCATTTTAAAGCCGTGAATATTGCACTGATAATAGATGATGTTTTGACACGGGTTATAAGCTATAAATGGCCGAAAACCGTACAGAATTGACCGATATATGAGCAAAATTATGGCAATTTAGGGCCTTTTCAGCCCGGCTTTTGAGACTATTTCATGTTTGTTTTTCTCTGCGTACACTGTAACCATGCAGTCGGCGCGTAGCACATAACGCGTCGCATTGCGCCATGCAAAATAAACGCGCACACGCACTACACCCACGCACCCTACACACGCGGGCGGACAAATATTGGAGAAATACGCTGCGCCACGGGAGTTGGTTACGGTTTAGGCCTTGGGGTTGCATAAGCCACGGGGCGGGAGCGGTGACGGTTAGGGGTTGTGTGTAATGATACCCTTAGGGCCTAGCGTTCAAGGTTATGTGGTTTGGGATGGGGCTAATAAAGAAATAAAGAAATGTATTATTAAATTGCGTAACGATGGTGTCAGATGTGGGATTTGATACTGTATGTAACACGCGGGCGGACACATATTGGAGAAATACGCCGCGCTACAGGAGATGGTTAAAGTTAGGCCTTGGCGTTGAGATAAGTAGCGGGCGGGGAACTTTTGGCCTTGGGGTTGAGATATGCCACGGGGCGGGGCGGGCGGGGGCGGTGACGAAACGAATGGGGGTTGTGTGTAATGATGTAATGTGGTGTGGAGACAGGGGGTTAATGAGGAAATGTGATGCTAAATTGCGTAACGGATATGCTACGGGGTGGGGGCGGGCGGGGACAGGGTGGGGGAGGGATGGATGGGGGTACGAGTGATGGTTAAGGTCTAGGCCTTGGAGTTGAAATATGCCACGGGGGCGGCGGGCGGGGGTCTTTTAATTGAAATTTGAAAACTTTTAAACTTTTGAATTAAAACAAATATGTTTTAAATATTGTTCTATTCCTATGTGTTTCATCATAAATTTTGTAGGTGTTCTATCTGGTAGGCCCTACTCCCTAGCGGGAGAGCCCGTCCGAAGGACGGGCGAGCCGCTAGTCTTACTATAATTCACCGTATGTTGTATGTATGTATGTAGTGTGTATGTATGTATGTATGTATCCTGAAAAGGCTTTCTCATTTTACATTTTAAAGCCGTGAATATTTCACTGATATTAGATGATGACCTGACACGGGTTATAAGCTATAAATGGCCGAAAACCGTACAGAATTGACCGAGATATGAGCAAAATTATGGCAATTTAGGGCCTTTTAAGCCCGGCTTTTGAGACTATTTTTTACGGGCCATGTTTGTTTTTCTCTGCGTACACTGTAACCATGCAGTCGGCGCGCGGAGCACATAACGCGTCGCAGTGCGCCATGCAAAATAAACGCGCACACGCACGCACCCCTACACACGCGGGCGGGCACTTGGAGAAATACGCTGCGTCACACGGGGTTGGTTATGGTTTAGGCCTTGGGGTTGAGATACGCCACGGGCGGGGGCGGAGACGGGAGCGGGCGGGGACGGCTGGGCGGGCGGGCGGGGGGGGGGGGGCGGCAGCGGGTCATAAGGTAACGAAATAATGTGGTTTCTGGTAAAACAAAACATGATATGGTGAATCTAAATTACATAACATGGTGTCAGATGTGGGATTTGATACTGTATGTGACACGCGGGTGGACAAATATTGGAGAAATACGCCGCGCTACGGGAGATGGTTAAAGTGAGGCCTTGGCGTTGAGATAAGCCACGGGGCGGGGAACTTTAGGCCTTTGGGGTTGAGATATGCCACGGGGCGGGCGGGGCGGTGACGAATGGTGGTTGTGTGTAATGATGTAATGTGGTTTGGGAGGCAGGGGGTTAATGAAGAAATGTGATGCTAAATTGCGTAACGGATATGCCACGGGGCGGGGGCGGGCGGGGGCGTGCGGGGCGTTTGGGGGCGGGATGGTGACGGTTGGGGTACGGGAGATGGTTAAGGTTTAGGCCTTGGAGTTAAAATATGCCACGGGACGTGGGCGGGCGGGGGCTCTTTGAATTAAAACAAAAATATTTTAAATATTGTTCTATTCCTATGTGTTTCGTTATAGATTTTCCAACATTTTGTGTTGTTTCATTTATAGCCTGTAGGTGTTCTATTAGGCCCTACTCCCTAGCGGGAGAGCCCGTCCGTAGGACGGGCGTCCCGCTAGTATAAATAATAATGGATCGCTCAGATTTGGCTCATAAATGCCACTAGAATATTGACCAACATTGTGCGTTGCGCGTACTACCGCGTAATCATACCGTGGTAACACGTCGCGTGCATGTTTGCGCAAGGGCTCACTGCCGCGCGCGGCACACGCACTCCTACACATGGCGCAGAAGCCACACGGGATAATTGTTATAGGCCTGTACAGTGTGTTGGTTGGGTATTTGGTGTCATGTTGGGGAGGGAGGGGGGGGGGGGGTGGTGTAAAACCAAGGGAAATTATTTAGGATAGGCCTAGGGTTATAATGGATAGTGTTTTGCGGGGGTTAATGAAACAACCTGATTTCTTTACTTTAAGTTGGCATGCCAAACAATCTAAGGGACCGAGGGTTAATGAAGTAGCCACGGGAAATGGTTTAGGAGGGTTGTGATTATAAATCAAACTGGTTTGGGTGTGTGCATGGGCCGGGGGGGGGGGGGGGGGGCTGTAAAACCACGGGAAATGTTTTTATTTAGGATAGGCCTAGGGTTATAATGGATAGTGTTTTGCGGGGGTTAATGAAACAACCTGATTTCTTTACTTTAAGTTGGCATGCCAAACAATCTAAGGGACCGAGGGTTAATGAAGTAGCCACGGGAAATGGTTTAGGGAGGGTTGTGATTATAAATCAAACTGGTTTGGGTGTGTGCATGGGCCGGGGGGGGGCTGTAAAACCACGGGAAATGTTTTAGGATAGGGTTAAGAGTTAATGAAGTAGCCGCGGGAAATGGTTAGGAGGGTTATGATTATAAATCCACCTGGTTAGTGTAGTTGCAGTGGGGGGGGGGGGGGGGGGGGCGATTGTAGAGGGTTTATGTGGTTTTAAAGTACTGAAGGTTAACTTGATGCGGTTTGAGAGGTAGGGGTTAATAAAGTAGCCACGGTAAATGGTTTAGGAGGGACATGGTTATAAATCAACCTGATTTGGGGTGGGGGTTGTATGGGGTTTATAATGCCTTTAAAAGGGATATGGTTTTAAATCAACCTGGTTTGGGGTGTTGTAGGGGGTTTATGTGGTTTCAGAGGTAGGTAATGTGGCATAACCATCTAGCGGGGACCCGAGCGTAGCGAGGGTACGCCGCTAGTATAAATAATAATGGATAATATTGGATCCAAAACATAATAATGATAAAATTGGATGATTACGCCCAATTTGTATTGGTCTCGCTATGAGTTTTAAAATATGTCATCATTGAGGACGTAGCTTCTAAGAGGGTTGTTTTTGCCCATGTGCATACACTTGCATTTTGATGCATTGAAGCGTAGTAGCCACGTCTCTGACCATGTTTGGAGCGTTAGTAAGTCCTCTTGTATTGCGTCACTTCCTTCTGAGTTGGTGCTGTGTACTTGACAGTAGAGCTTGGTGTCATCCGCAAATAGTCTTGTTGTCGATGTGACTATGTCAGGGAGGTCGTTTATGTAGAGCACAGATAGGATTGGTCCTAGGACAGATCCCTGCGGGACGCCACTCAGAACTTCTGCCCAATCAGACTTACCACTTCTGACACTTACATATTGCTTCCTGTTTTATAAAGGACCCAATCGATTACTCTTCCGGATATGCCGTAAAGCAGCCGTATAGTATGCTTCCATCTTGGATATTAACCTCTTGTAGGGTACCGTGTCGAAAGCTTTAGAGTAATCTAGGTAGATGATGTCAACTCCATCTCCCTCGTCAAGGCTCTTGGTAATATCCTCCAGGGTTACGAGTAGGTTGGTCATACATGATCGGCCCGAAGTGAAACCATGTTGCTCCTTGGAGAGTAGGTCGTGTTTGTTGACATGGCTGAGGATCGAGTCTCTGATGAGAGATTCCATCACTTTGCAGAGTACGCTTGTTAAGCTTACTGGTCTGTAATTGCTTGCCTGGTTTTTAGCTTCTTTTTTGAATACTGGAGTTACTTTGGCCAGTTGCCAGTCCTCCGGGATTTTTCCTTTGTCCATGGACTTTTTGAAGATGTGGT